>CM068371.1:245222695-245567695 GCA_034769895.1 Magicicada septendecula
ATTCCTTAGAATTTTGTCTTTGAATCTACGTATGATACATATAACTTACCCTTCTGGTATAGCGGTTAACAAGAGAGAAACGAAGAAACCCACGGTTTCGTAGCAGAGCTGTAGGGCGGTCATAGGCCTTTGAATTTATGGGGGCGCATATACAACTGAGGACCAGTTCGATGGGCGCACCCCTCCCACCCCATGAATAGAAAATTGAAAGGTGTGGAGTTCAATAGCCGGACGTTACAAACATTAATTGTTGCTTTATAATACCCTTGCGCTTACATTTAGGGATGTGGAACATCGAATCAAAAAAGCTTTGCAGTAGCCTATTTTTCATATAAATTTATAATACAATACTTCGAAGCAGATACAATGCGGTTGCGTTCCTTCGATCAAAATAAAATAAAATTACAAATTGGGGGCGTCAAACCTTATCGACGGTAGCAGGGTTGCAGACTGCTGCTGAAGAGTGATGTTTTTAGAATAGTTACGGATCTGCTTTCTCCATACGTATAATGGTCTCAACTAATCTCTGGAACAGCTGTATGTAAATGTATCGTCATATAATTGAGTGATTAAGGAGTGATGTTAGTTTCTTTGTATCTGTAATTTGTAACAAATTAAGCGTTTATTAGGGAATAATTAAGTATACTAGACAAACTCTGGGAATAGATCTGAATTTGTATTTGTTCCAGTAATAATAGTATTTCACGGAAGAGCATGTAGGGTTTTAAAGAATTTGAAATTCTTCATTTAATACACGCAAATTGAAAATTATTCAGAAACCATGAAATTTTAAAGTGGTTGAAAAATAGAGCAATTCTCTAAAGTTTCGTTTGTAATTAAACCCCAAAAGAAGATACAACGAAAGAAACGCATCATATATTATACCTTAATTTAAAGTAATACGATTGAGCTTTACTAGGGATATATACCGGTTCTGACTTGCCTCTGATGACGGGCGTCGATATAAAAATCACAAAACGTCGCTTAATGGTGATGAACACGTGATCAGGGATCAATTAAATTACCTAGAACCTAGTAATTTTTGAGGCGAAGGAAGGTGATAATTAGCTATACACAAACACACAGACGTTTTTTGTTTCTTATTGTCTCTCATACTGTAAATATTCTCTTACTGCTGCCCTCAACACGACCTCGTTACTCAAGCTCTTCCTCCATCTCATTTATTGCAATTATTATTGTGCTATACGTACAATAATTGACACAAAATTGTCTTATATGGATAAGTCGAAAATCGTTGGTTGTGCTTACATTGCAGAAACTAGTAATTATCCACATTAAACTTTTCTTTGGCTACAAAAATCAGACACAGAGAGCAATTGAAAAGCAGTACAATATTAATGGAATTATGTGGTCAAATAAAGTGAGATTTGAACACTGGAGTAAAATATCAACAGTTATTGATTATCTGATTAATAAGCCGGCGTACACTTGAATGTGTACACATTTTGGTGTTTAGTCTTCCGAGGCAAGAATCTATTTCATCACGTAAGTGTGGACTGATTGACGTAAACTGATTATTTTTTAATGCTTTCTACGTCATGCATTCTTCGTGACGTCACTGTGTTAGTCTGTAAATTACAAATATATTGAATGTAATCTCTGTCAGTGACGTAATAAGACCATGTCCGATGGGCTGATTGCCGTTAATTATTTTTTAATGCATGTCTCACGTAGTGCATTATTCGTGATGTCACCGTGTTATGTTTGTAAGTTACACATATTTCAAATTTTGTCGCCATTAATAACGTAGTAAACCCAGGTGCCACGGACAGGTCGGTGTTAGTTGATAATATTTTTAATGCATTTATGACGTAATGAATTTTTTTTAACGTCACATGTTAGTCTATAGATTACATGTATTGAATGTTATCCCTACCAATGACGTAATGAGATTATTGTTCTTTTCATATCACTAATTACTCATGACACTTACGAAGGCCATTGTTCACTACTTCACACAGATCGGTGGTCTATGTACGTACCTAAGGGTTAAGCAAGAATGAATTGACAATTTCAGACATAAGTAAAGATTGAGCTTGTGCAGACATAACCATATCATATTTCAGAATACTGACATTAAAACAATTTAGTATATTTATGTTGAGATATTAAAATTTTTGTGGGGCTTAATTGACTGACTAGTGATTATGGCGCCTGGCTAGTGATTAAGGAGTTTCAAGTTTCATTCCCTGGTACGCTATAAAATCAAGGCGCATTTTTCAACTCCTAGATCGATTCAGGGTATAAAAATGAATACCTGGAATAACATTTTGAAGGCATAACGGTTAGACTACCCTATGCAGCCTTCCCTTTACTGCTTGGGTGGTAAAAAAAGGAGCCATTACTATTGTTATTAACAAATTTATTATTAGAGCGATGCGCAAGCATGTAAATATATACATTTATCCACACATTATTAAAAACATCGTTATTTCTCTGTATAAATGATAATCAACGAAATCACTTTTGCCCGCCTCCATTCTTTTGGAATTTTGTTTTTCATCCAAATGGTATTTAGAAAATGGAGAATTCGTAATAGAGTATGCAATAGTGTGCCACCATATTTTATTAACTCAGCATTTATTCCGTTAAGTCCTGGCGCCTTTCTACTTTTCATTCCATTCATTGCTTTTTGGAGTTCTTCTATAGTTAACTTATCTAGACCTTTTCCACTGGGCTTACTTATATATTCCTTATAATTTTCTATTGCGCTGTCAAAATATAACTTTTTATAACGGTTTGTCCATTCATTTTGCTCAATTATATTAATAGAATCTTTTCTCTTTCCCATTGTTTTCATCACTTTATATGCCATAGTCTGTCTACCATATAAATCGTGTTGCATAGTAGCTGTAAAGCGTTCCGATGAGTCTTGATGGGCTTGTTTAATAATTCTCTTTGTTTCATTTCTTGTTCTCTGGTATGCTTCTATTGACTCTTCTTTTGGATGTGATATATATCTTCTAAAGCTATTATTTTCCTCTTTACCGCAGTGTCTACTTCTTTTGTCCAAATTATCAGACCCCTCCTTCGTCTGTACTTCTTTCTGCAGCTTATGCTCCTTAGCTGCTTGTATTATTATTTTCTTGATATTTCTCCATTATACCTCTATGTCTTTATTAGTAGGTATTACCGCAGTGCACTGATTTATTCTGTTCTGATAAAGATTTCTGGTAATTTCATCCTCCAATTCATAAACTTTAAAAACTAGTTCATTATTCTGTTGGTCTGATAAAGACCAAAATTACTTTATTTTTTCCATCGCTGATGTAACTGTATATTTGATGTCAAATGAAAATGATCTGAAAAAATGTCATACCCCCTCCAGGCTCTTGTATCTTCAACTTGTGATACTAGCTTCTTATTAACTATTATATAATCTATGATTGATCTAGTACCTCTCGTGGACCACGTATATTTATGAATATCCTAAATCCTAAAAAAATCCATTAGTTATCTTTAGATCATTGTATGTCACAAAATTCCCTCAGTCTTTCACCGTTTCTGTTTAATGTTGGGTCTCCATGCGGCCGTATAAGTTTTGGAATGGGATTACTGCCAATTCTAGAATTTAAGTCGCTAACAAGTATTACACTATAGCTTTTATTATACTTGTCAATTATTTTTTGTAGCGTTTGATACAATAAAGTTGTTTCCTTCTCTTTCCCTACTTCTGGAGCATAAACACCTGTTATGATAACGTATCCTCTTTCATAGTTAAGCTTCAGGGTTAGGCTATCATTCTTTTATTCACAAAATCATAGTCTTGACCCTTCTTTCCAATTTTTTATCCACATATATAGCCACGCCTTTACTTGCCGTGAATCTTTTGTTCACACCACTATAAAAAATTGTATTATTCCCTAAAACTTCTTTTTTGTTTTAGTTAATAGTGCTATATTAACATTTTTTTAAAATAGTTTTGCTATTTCCAATTCTTTGCCACTGATCTCTCTAACATTCTATGTAGCTAACTTTAATTTTTCCGCAAACCATTTATTCAAATCCTTATTCTTTGTCATTGTTCTACTGCCGCAGTTTTCAGAACTTACTCCGAGCCTGCTTTGGGTACTACAAGTATTTTAAAGTTTTACATGAACAGGTTACTGGCCTATTGCACAACCCCCTACCAGGAGCAGCAGCAGAGACTCTACTGTCAATGTTACTGTTGTAATTGTCAATTGTACTTACTGTAATTGTATCGTAATTGTACTTGGAAGTGAAAGGGAGAAGCATTGTCATTTATTAACAATGAAACGAACAGATGTTTCGTACATAAAAATAGTTTTAGAGAATTTTCCCAGGGTTCAGATCTCACCCTCTTTCTTAAAAACAGGTGTCGGGAAGCAATAATCGTAAAATTTTAGTCTATGGGTAACCCCAAGTTACTTAAGACGGATGCAGCTGTGGGAGGTTAAAAGCCACTCTCTTAGATGAAAGGGTGACAGATTTATGAAAATCAGAGGGAGTCTTATGAAGGACACAAGTTAGACAGGAAATATAAAATGTCACATAAAGTTGATACCCTTCAGGGGTAAAGTCAAATAAATTGGTCTCATGTGTGAAGACAGGTGTTGTATTTGCGTGAGAACTTTAATACTAGAGGGAAGACACCCAGAAAGTGACGTAGGGTCACGTGATGCAGTGTCTCTGACGAATAGTGGTAGTTCTTATAAAATTTTAAGAGATGTACCCTCACTTCCAATAGATTTAGCCTATCATAGTTAAGGTTTTAGAATTAAGAGTAGGGAACAGTCCCACCACTAAAACTAAGGGTTACACCCACGATGATGTACTATAAAAACTCTAGCATTCGCTGGAGAAGTCAGATCTGCTTGTGTAAGAGGTCCAAGAGAACTTACGCATCTTTTCTCATTTTTATTTTGACTTTGATCTGTGTTGGAAGGTGTTCTTAGAGAGCCGGAAAACCAGATGTTGTCAATAGTTTGTTTTTGTAATTTTTGAAGTAACTAAAAGTAGTTACATTAATTTGTGAACTAAGTACTAGTAACTGAAGGTACTTAGAGTTTAAATCAGTAATTGAATTAACTGACTTATAGTTTGTCAAGAAGAGTTGTATAAAGTAACTTGTAAAAGTTCGTTGTGTTTTGCTAATCACAATAAATTGTCTTCAAGAAGAACGGTTCATTCTAATGATTCAACTTCACCTCCGGAACCACGTCAAACAAACAGTTGTAGCTTAGCAGCCACTCGATAGGTTACAACATTACCATACCTTAGCCGAAATGCTCCTGTTTTGGGGCGCAGGAGATTCGCCCTCACCCTTCTCTTTCTGAGATAGGATTTGTTGGCTTTGTATCAGTTATTCTGGTACTGAACGTTTCTTAGTATTTCCAGTGCTCACCTATCGGTAGCAGTAGGCACTCTAAGATCCTAAGCCGCCCAAAATTAAGAAATTAGAATTGAAAAAGGAAGACGCACTAGCTCTCGATTACTCTAATACCGTCGGGGTCAGAAAAGAACAAGAGGCAGTCAATAGAGACTAGACAAAAAATACTAAAGGAAGGGATCTCACCCAAGACAAGTTGAAGCAAAGTGAGAATCCAGCTAGAGCACATCGGGGTTGCCAAACCCGTATCCACAAGATGTGGACCCATGAGCTTGCTGGACTCAACGTACAAAATATATACAAGAATTCTCAGAGATTAAGAGTCATTACAGATCCATTACTTCTTGAAGAGTAAATAGGTTTTAGAAAAGGTAGGTCGACTGTGGATGCATTGCTTGTATAATGACACATAATAGAGAAAAGGCGGGAGTATAACCAGGAAACGCATATCGCTTTTGTTGATCTGGAAAAAACATTTGATAATGTAGACCTTCAAAAGTTATGGAATATTATGGATAGAAGAGGATATCCACAACACTTAATAAATTCAGTTAAGATCCTTTTCAAAAGTACATCTGTAGTCCTGGATCTGAATGGTAGGCTCTCAGGTGACATTCCAATAAATAAGGGAGTTAGGTAGGGATGCTGTGTTTACCCAACCTTGTTTAATATATATATTGACGGCTTGTTGAGAGCATGGAAATACAGAGTGAGTTCGGGAATACAGCTTAACAAATCAATTTGTATGGGTTCTCTGCTATATGCGGATGACATAGTTCTTATTCAAGGAAATGAGGATGCTTTACAAAGAGCTATGTTTTAATTACAAGAAGTGGTAAGAGAGTACTCACTGACAATTTCAGTAAGAAAGACCAAAACCATGGCCTTTAAAGGTAAATATCCAGTGAGGACTATGACAGTTATAAACGCGTAATATATTACAGTTATAAACGTGTAAACGGCGCACTTTAGAACAAGTGAGCCGTTTCAAATATCTCGGCTGTGCAGTAAGCTATGAATCCGAATATGATATAAGAGAGAAGATAAATACATTTAGAAATATTTGTAGTACGATTCATAGAAATCTTAGAAATAAAACAAGACTCAGCACAAGGATAACATTTTATAAGACAATTGCAATACCTACATTGATTTATGCGAGTGATGGGTGGGTCATGACAAAAAAGTAATGCGGCAAGATTCAAAGTGCTGAAATGCAGTTTCTTCGAAATATTTTAAATTATACATTGTAAGGTAGAATAAGGAATGAGGATATCAGAGCAGAACTCGAAGTAAGGACATACATGAAATTATTTCAATTTACAGAAGACAATGGTGGAATCATCTGCATAGGATGACAGAGGATCGATTGCTGAAAGCGGCACTGAACTATAAAGCCATTGGTAGAATAGACGTGGGTCGTCCGTGGATAAGATGGGTGCCGGAACAGGTTTATCCTCTTAATCCTTGAAAAGAAGAAGAAGAAGAAGAAGAAGAAGAAGAAGAAGAAGAAGAAGAAGAAGAAGAAGAAGAAGAAGAAGAAGAAGAAGAAGAAGAAATGATAATAAAAACCGTTTTCTCTCTCTGTCTCTGTCTGTCTGTCTACCTGTCTATCTCCCCCCCTCTCTCTCTCTCTCTCTCTCTCTGGAACGAGAATTTTGGTTTCATAACTGTTAGGAAGAATGCGAATGTTTACTAGTAACTATTTTGTGTAATATAAGCAGAGACAATACATTTTCATGTAATCACATATAATATCGATTATTTACGTTTGAGCTGACAATGTTAGTCGATACGGTGACTGAAAGGCATTCACGGATGTAGGCCTACTTTCAGTAACGGAAAAAGTGATGATCCAGAAGCGTAAGACAGAAAACGTTTCGCTGATATTAGACCCGATGTCCGGTACCTGGTTTATTTATCTTACATTAGAATGGTCTTTGCGGTTAATTCATTTCATTGACATCTTAGGAAGAAGACGATGTGCGACGATTGTGTACAAAAGATTATGATCGTTGTTTTTTTTGTGTGAAAAAAATTACAATACCCTTCCTGCAGCTTTCACACGTTTTGGACGACTGGATGAGGCTACAAGGTAAACCGCCATAAAAAAGCGCGTTCGTTTTCCTACCTTCTTGTTGGTGTAGAAAAGGATAAACGCTCATGAGAGTAGGCTAAATGGTATATACGTCGTACAAAGTATCTTAGAGAGGATGGGCCTGTTGGTTTATAGTGCTTAGGGATACTGTCCACGATTGGAAGGTTATAAACCATGATTTTTTTTTTCTTTTTGGCAGTTATTGATGACAAAGGGGGAAAGAGGTATCGCTGTATTAGGAAGTTCGCTAGTTACTGTATACTTGTTATGTGGCAGCTGATGGAAAGCAGGTACTGCTTACCTGCAGATTTTATCTATCAGATAAAATGCATCTGATTATGATTCCCCAAATACATTGGAAACTTACCTAGTGGGTAGAGGTTGTAACCTTCAAAACCACACTTGGCTATACCACTGTAAGAGGCTTGTGCTTTGTGTTCTGTACTATTGCACAACATTACTTACGTTTCTGTTGTCGTATTCAAGTTGGACAAAATAGAAACTCGATATATAATATTGTACATAACTGGGCGTGGTAATAAGAAGTGAACTTGCAAGTAAGAACGTGAGTAAATATTTTTTGCAGTTTTCCCGTCTTTGTGGAGGCTGAGGCGGACAATTTTTCTAAATTGTTTTCAAAATTGTCTCAAACATAAATAATTAACGTAAAAAATTTTGTTTGTATCTGCCAGGACAGAGATAAATATAAAATTTAACCGCTCAAAGAAAATGATAAAGTTTAGGCTTATGGGCTTACAGTAAATTGGTAATATTTTACTATGTAGAGATATATGGTTTGTGTACACATTAATTAGACACGGCTTTTAAAAATGAAACGCTACTACCAGATTTGCTCGAACATCTGTTATTTGCTCCAACAGGACTACACTACATCCACACTGTACCCGATTGCCTAATTTGCTGTGACGGCGAAAGAAATACGTGAAAGTTATTTATGAGAAAGTGGTGACATCTGCAAGAATACTATGTAAAACACTGATTCAAAAGCTTGATGTGTCTAGTCATCTGTTTCAAAAAAGTTGTTATAAATATTTCTCATTATTACTAATTATAAATTATTAGTGAATATATGAAAATCGATGAAGAAAGAAAGGCAAGTTATTAACACAGTGAAGATAAGAAAGCTTCAGTATCTGGGATGTCTCATGAGAAATGAACAGAGATTTTACTTATTGCAGTCCATACTACAGGGAAAAGTACTTGGAAAAAGAGGAGTTGGGCGACCGAGAATCTCATGGCTGAGAAATTTAAGGACCTGGTTTGGCATGAATACGACTGACTTATTCCGTGCAGCAGCGCGGAATGTTAAAGTAGTCTGTATGATATCCAACATCCGAAGCGGATAGGAACTATCAGAGGAAGAATATGAAAATCGGTACAAAACATTTAATTGTCGAATATCACATACATATAATAAAGAAATCATGTTATTTTTTAACATGATACTAAAATCTTTATGTACTAAAATTATATTTAAATTATAAATATGTCAAAATATACATAATTAACTCTGACATTATGAGATCACATACAACCAGTTTAAAATAATTCCACTTAATGTTTTAAAATTGTGTCACCTTTATATAATGAATAATACAATTTTAATAAATGATATAATATTAAAATGGTATAGACAAAATATTTGTATTGCAACAGATCGTTGAGAATTTAAACGAAAAACGTATATCCTGTTTATTGATTACATTATTGTTTTTGATAGAGTATACCCAAAACTA
Source organism: Magicicada septendecula (assembly GCA_034769895.1). Taxonomy (NCBI): domain Eukaryota; kingdom Metazoa; phylum Arthropoda; class Insecta; order Hemiptera; family Cicadidae; genus Magicicada; species Magicicada septendecula. The sequence goes on from CM068371.1 coordinate 245,231,922, forward strand.
ATGTGGAAAGTTATGACTAAAACAGGTATGTAATTAATTCAAGTAATTAAAAATACGTTTCACAATGAGGTGTAAGATAAAACTGAATCTTGGGTCTTACCAAATAGCTATTTACTTGACTAAAGCTTACATTCCCTAAATGGTTACTAAAAGTTCATTGAACGTAAAAATTAACAATAACAAATATACTGTACAAATAAAACAAATAAAAAATAAACAATTAAAGTGTTACGTATGAAGTCGTTGTTTCTGACAAACCAACAGAAAATAAACCTGCTGTTTTTGTAGAATGCGTAGAGCTGTCTTTTAAACAATAATTACTATTAGTTAAGAATTCAGATACCTTGTAACAATGCTTAATAATATCTTGTGAAAAGATTAGTTTACCGTATATTGATAATTTAATAGTCGTATGGATGCGCGCGAGCAAACACACAGACACATTCATTTGTATTGTATTTAGGTATTAAGTGGCATCTAAGCCTAAACACTTGACATTTTCGGTGTACACGTGTTTTGTTTGACTGCTGATTATGTAAATATAATATAAAGTCCGCTATTCTCTTGGAAAGGGTTTAAGTAGACCAGTGGTGGAGGCTTGTGTTTGCGGCGTAAAACATGAAAACAGTAATTTGCGTTCGCACAATGAACAGAATTTGAGAAAAGTAATTTGTCGCGATAAAAATAAACGTGGTGTTTGTTGTAGTCAGCAATTACCGCTCCACCGCTTTGTGCAACGGAGAGCACGTGCCGGTATGCGTTTGCAACGTTCAAATCTAATCATCTAGCTTTTCACGAAATGTATACTTTGCGTTTTTCTCAAGAAATATTGATGCTTATATTAGCAGTATAAACAAACAAATAAACATGCACAAGACACATTCGCACGCGCATACGCACTCTCGCACAACTTATACTGTTTAATCTTAATCACAATGTAATGAAAACTTCATACGCATATTGACAGTCGTATAATTAACATAAGCAGAAAGGAGTTAATCAATTATAATCGACTTTGCTTCTACAAACAATCAGCTGATTGTATGGTTTTTGTATAAATAGTGGTTATGTTTTAAATAGAACGACATAAATTAATTTGATTACTTTTATAAATTACCTCTTTTTATTCAGTATTTCTCCATTAACTATGTTGTTGTTATTATAATTATATAATAATTTTGGAACTGTGGTCTTTTTTAATAGCAATTTTTTTGCTCGTGAATACTAATTTTTATTCTTCATGTTACTGAAAAAATGTTGTTTTGTTAAGGATATGAAAGATAATGCGTATTGTAATGGTAGTCACATTCCCATACAAGCACACCATTAGCAGACTGTCGTGTGTTGATTACGTTGACAAGATGATTCATCATTTAAAGATGTGTGCATAAACAACTATAAATGTATCAGTGTTGTCATAGATTGTAGAATACGACATGAATTGATAAGGTACCTTCCAGAATTTTGCAGAAAAACTGCATGAAAAGTTTGGTATTTCTATTATAATGTCACTCTTTTAGTTGACGGTGATTTTAAAAGCAGGCGACAAGAACACTATGCCAGTTGCTGAGTTATTTTAAAAGTGGAGTATGATATTGTAGTGTCAGTCATAATTCCAAGTGTTCGTAACGGACTTCAGTAAATGTTATTGTCAACGATTTTTATTTCCTGGCGTAAAGACTGTGTAATAATTAGGAGAATTTACTATCATATGAAAAGTGTTGTATTAAGAATTTGAATTTTCATTAGTGTTGATAAAAATTAAGACTATTGGTTTACCTGGTATCTAATAATTTTTTCACTATACTAAACATAGCTATCCATGCTGCTACGTAACAACTGATATCGAATGGTTAATTTTAGCGGTAGAAACTAACGAGCAGACAAATATTAGCTTACTAGAGATCAGTGGTTTGTTGAAATAGGTATGTCAAAAACTTATGCTAGCAGCTTTTCGATATATGATATACAAGGCAAAGACAGATCTCAGAGAGAAAGAAGCCAAAGGGAAACAGAAGAAGCAGAAAGAAAGGCAAGATAAACATGAATGGTACGACACCATAATAGTGCACGTGCTCCTTCAGTTCAGGGCTATCAGATAGCGAGTTCAATAAAGTTCGTAACTACACAGACGAAGAAACAAGAATTTACCACACCGATCGGCACCACAAAACAAAGGTGTAATGTTGCCTGTGGTTCTGTGTCCATAGTGGCAGGTTCCGTCTACCTTATCCACCTATCTACTATCTACTATGTACTATTTAGTATATACATTCTAAAAGACCGCCTCCGACATATATAACGAGATTTTTTCTAGTTTTCTATTCTCGTTCTAACTGTGCGCCTCTGTCGACCGCCAAGAATAGGCACTATGACCCAACGCCTTGCATTGTCTTCAACGGTCTTTTTTTGGCTAGTTTAACGATCTATTCCGCCGTACAGATTGCTTACATTGGTTACTGGAATTTGAAAATAATTTTCTCAGTTGGCCAATTTATCAAAGAGTATAAACACATAGATAACGTTGGAGTTGAGGCGTGCAGAATAGGCCTAATTATCCTTCACTTATGTTTCATCCTTGTAAGCCTCATAAATATCGTTTAGTCACTAATAAAAACAAAGGGTTCTTGCAAGGAAGAAAGATACAATGTAAGAACAATGAAACATCGTGTTCGCTGTAGACTGTCAGTTTTAGTAAGATACGTCGTTGTTACGTCTGGTCATTGCCTTACGCCTTACGTAGTAATCAAGGCTGCTGCTTGGTAGACCTACCACGTTTTGTCGTACAAACACGTGCACAGTGTTCACGTGAGGCGAAACGGAATACACATACGGCGGTAAGCTGCTGAATCTGTGCCAATATTGTGGCGGACAGTAGACACGTGACAGTTACCGAATCTAATGCAGACCCTGCCCTAACACGCACATAGTAACTAGTTAACCGTCTGAGAGAGATGAAGATACGTTTTCTAAGAATTCGCTGCAGTCAACATCTCTGTTATCCCCATCTTCATTCAAGTGAGAAAAATCATAACAAGAAGGATCTAAACAACGATTTAACTATAATCTTTTATCTTAGTATGCGGTGTATGTAGTTTATAGGCCGATACCTAAGAAACGCATATATTTTTACAGCTGATATTATTACTTTTAATTCCCGGGCCCGCACCATAAAATCAAGGTGCGTTTTTCAGTCCCCAGGTCGACTCAGCCTGTTCAAAATGAGTACCTGGGATAACATCCTGGGAATAATAATGGGCGGCTGAAGCGTAGTGCTGGCCACACTGCCTTCCTTGTATGCCGTACGGCTCACATAAGGTAGCCTACCCAGCCTTCTCTTACACTACTTCAGGTGGTACACACGGGAGCCATTATTATTAGAGTATTATTATTACTTTTAATAAGTTTATGACTACTTCCTTTTGTTTAGTGTATTGGCTTTTTACTGCGATCAGAAGTAGATTGAATATCTGAAATCAATAATTATATAATTATCTTTGTATTTCACTTATTTTACGTATACACGACTGTTAACATTTTTTTCTATTCTAAGCTTAAGCAACACTTATAAGATTCATTAGGCCCAAGGTCTTTTAAAATTATTTGGATTGTATATTCATTTAAGTCAAGACATTTAGTGATGTACACAAAAATAACGATGTAAGCTTTGGGGTTTAAAACGTGAAGTCGATATTTGGCGTTGCGTCCGATTAGCTCGTACTTAGTTGCTTTACACGAGAAACAAATGAGGCCGGTCATTTGAATAACCTTTTAGAAGACTGCATGAACAAACGCCTGTGAGAACAGGATCAAAACAGCAGCAGCAGCGGAAGAACGGATTCTCAAATCATTTGAACGTTTAAAAGTGGTCACATATTTTACCACGTGAAGAAGACAATCTCAAGGATCGGATCATTCAGAAAAGCGTTGGTAGCAGAATCGGACTTAATAACGGTGCCACGTTGAAAGGAATGGCTGAGAATCCAGACAGATGGAAAGGAACTGATGGACCACTGCCGCATTTGAAGAAATACATGTATAAGATTTTTAGCACATCAGAGTTTTAAACGTTCCTGTAAACGTAAATAAAATAAAAACATTGAGGAAGACGGAGCAAGTTGTATGGAGGAAGGCGGAAGTGGAAGATGAGTAAGACTGTGTCTGAAACTATTAAAAATAATTTAAAAGCGGTAAAAGTTTTGAAACAAAATGAGATACATCACTAGAGGTGTTTCCGGCACGCAGTAAGGACGCGGGACGGAAAAACGTATAAAGCCGTACGGGAAACAAAAGAAACGTGGAAGATCTGGAAAAACGCGGTAAAATACACAATCGCTTCAACTGGATTCAGGCTATGAGGGCAACAAGTGATAGAAAAGGATGGTAAAGACGATTGCCTTGGTTCCTCAAGTAGAAGAGGAAAACAGGTAAAGAAAGAAAAAAAGATTTTCAAAACATTTTAGAATTATTTTGAATCTATATTTCTATTCCATTTTTCCTTTTTGTACGTATTCCGTGTACGCATATAAACACCCTTTTGCATGTATTCATGTCCTGTTTACACTACTCCTAGTAGTAAATCGGACACTTGAAAGACTTAATAACAGTGTCTTTTAACAGTCACTCACAGCGTCTGAGGACAATCCCAGATTTAAGGGATCGAATTGTCAAGCGCAAAATTTTACGATGGAAGCAGTTCGAGTAGAGGATAGAAATCACCCATCGGTTAGAAGTTTTAAAGAACGCAAGCTTTATCATTTTGTAACTTAAGTTCCATTTTCTACTTCACGTAATGTTATAATCAATGAGTTCATCGCGTTACTATAATATTTACAAAACCTCTGCTGGAATCTAGGCATACTACGTGAAGAAGTGTTACACTGGTAGTACTCTGTCGGCTTGCGCGTTATTTCCAAACTTATTTTCCTTATTACTGTCAACAAAGACAGTGATTTACTGTCAAATTTCTGTGGTTTAGAGTCACATTATCTTAATACTTACTGTTAGCCGCTGAGACCGTAACCTGCTTTCACTGATGTCGTTAATAGCAGTTAATCGATATGATTATACTACACATACTACAGAGTGTTAAAGAAATTAGTATTACTCAGTTACACTTATTGTTGAATAAATGATCCTGCTCTTAACTTGCACTTAATTCTCTGCCGCCAAATAAAGCAAAACTATAACTGAGCCGTCGTTTAGTAATTTATTGTCGTTTAGTCATAATTAATTGTCATTTAGTCATTTATTGTAATGAAGTCTGCTAAAGTGATAACATTGGCCGAATGAGTAAAACAACCGTTGCATGTGAGTACAGGCCTACTTCCATTGTCGACAGAAAAGTGTCCAATGACTTATTTAATCGAAGAAGGAATAGGTAGGCCTACCCTAAAATCATTGTTAAGATTTAGTTCCAACATGTCACATGTCATAAAGTTATCACATAAATTTTTGGCTTATTTTTTATTCGACTTTCCTATGTTCCCATCTATCTTTCATCCGTGTGCAAAGCTTAGATCTCTTGGGTTTCATATAGCAAATTATACAATTTCGTGTTTTGCATTTAAGCTTCTCTACTTTTTGTTGTACTTTAGGCTATTGTTTTATTCTAGGCAGATACTATTTTTTTTGGTATATGAACGTACAAATAAAAAGAGAATATTATGTACAACAATACAATTGTTTCAAACAAAAATTTGTTTAGTGTTATAAAAAAACTGGAGTCTGCCAGATTGCTGCCAATGCTTGCTAACATTTATTTTCCAAAAAAGCGTTAATTCTTAGTTGTAAAACGTAAACGTAATATGCATAATCAGATATGGTAATAAATTGTGTTTAAAATGGGTTGAATACCCTAAATTATTCACAACTGTTTTCATGTACCTGGGTATTCCCTTGTTATTTTAAAACTAGGTAAAAAATTATAAATTCTAAGATGTCTCTATTTGCAGGTTTGCGAGTTTTTCTACGATTTTTGGAGATAAATGGCAGAAAACGGGTGACTTGAAAGGAGACTACCATGAAGAAGCGGTTGGACTTGTTTGCTATCCAAAGTGCTGGTAAAATCACAAATTTGAACAAAAATTTAAATCTGGTACAAGAATAATTGAATCTGTACTCCCTTACATCCTAAAACTACATACAGTTTACTTTAAGGAAGTATACATAAAATGCCAATTGAATGTAACTTTGGATATGATACACTTTAAAATCAACGAACATTACCTGTATCATTAAAAATTAAAACACGCAGTACCGATATATTGTACAATTAAAATTAAAAATTTATAAGTTTTATTTATTAATAAATAACAAGTGGGTTATTCCTTTCTTCAACATCAAGGTCTATTGAAACCACTAATTAAAAATAAATTACATTTAAAATCAAATAATCATATACATTTGTTTCTAGACAAAAAAGGAAAATTTTCAATTTACTTCAGCAAAGGAACATATAAAACGTTATTTCCACGCGGAGCGGCACGTGATGATAAGACAAATTAAGAATATTTTAAATTCCTATTGCTCTGTCTTTAACAGCTTCAGTAACGTTTAATTAATTATATTTCCCAATATAAAAGGTTCTATAAATTTAATTAAAAATGATTCTTGAAAACAGAAAAACTTTCGTAACAAAAGCAAGGTGATTTTGCGGGAGCAAGCCTTTAACTTTAAAGCGTTACTAATACTCTCTCTCTACAGGTTTCAATAATCAGCTGTTGTACTCATTTGGTAACGCCTTTATTTCTGTCGTAAAAAATTTTATAGCTAAATGTTTATACTTATTTTAGTTACAAAAAAATTGTATAGAGAACCACGAATGACTTCCATGTTCTAAGATTTATATTTAAAATCATTTACTTGAATTCGGTTCCATAATTTCAAAAAAAAATTCCTCCACCTTGTAAATCGAGTTTTATGTTTGACAAATTGAAATTAAATATTTCGATAGAAACTACTTCTTTGTTGGCGATAATATAGTACACATATAAACAAGAGGCATATGTTATAGGGCGACTTCCATATGTAATAAAATTTTCATTAAATTTGCCAATCAAAAGACCAAAGAAGGATTAAGTGACCGCTACTAGTACTTTTCGATAGGTCAATACCAAACTAGTCATTTTTCTTTTCTAAAATCGAGTTTTTCTTTCTTTTCATTTGTCTTCTAATTTTCGTATTCTGTTTGTCCGCATAATTATAAATTTCTCAGAAAAAAATTTGTTCCTTAATACGCTTCTGTCTTTTGTTTGTTTAACACCCAGCATTCTGATCCATGTCATAACGCTACATTTCACACAGACTGGTAAATAATTAGCTGTCAGTGAGATCAAAATATTTTCCAGGAGCGGCAAACAATTTTCCAAAGGAGAAAAATATTTATTTATTTTTCATACGTACATACATGCATATTAGTTTGTAATTCTTGTATCATAATAGAAATAAGTACACAGATTGTATTAATTTATTAAAACATTTATTGCTTCAAAATATGGATAAAATTAATAGCTTGTAAAAGTTAATGTTTGATCTCCATTAAGTAGTGCTCAAGTTCCCAAAGTTGTAATATTATGATCGCCGTAATCAAAACACCAGAGCACGTTTAGTGTGTATGAGGGTCCACCGTAGACAAAAAGTTTCAACATTCCCTATGGAGCGTTGCTCAGAGTAAAGCTGCGAATCTACAGTGTACGTTTCACAGAACAAACACGCGGACAAGAAGGCGCGCTCCAGAGTCGCTCGTGAACCCTGAGTATCTTCCAGAGGGTCCATTCCAATAAGACGAAAAGTCTGTCTACGAACCGTTCCTCTATAAACAGGTGCAGTTACACTGGCCAGCAATCCACAGGAAGCAAATCTCTGTCCACACTGGACACCTTTTCGGCATGCACGCGTTATATTGGTGTGAGTTTCGGCACTTTCCAGTTAAAAAGCATAAAAACGTAAGAAAATAAACATGAGTGAAGCCAGAAATAACGAGATTTGTGTGTGTGTGAGTGGGTCCTGCCTGCTTTTTGATTGCGGTAATCACAATAATACAACTTTGAAAACGTAAAAATTACATAATGGAGATATTCTTGCCTGCCAGGAACGGTACATCTTCAGGCATAAATGATTAAAATTAAAAAGGAAAAAAATTATAATTTTATTGCCTGGCAACAAAACCATTTTATTTCTAACAATTACCATTGTTTGAAAAAGTGATAAAAAATATTAAAAACTTAAAGTATTTGGGTGTAACAATGACATCGGATGACGACAGCAACCAAGAAATAAAAGTAAGAATAGGACAAGCTAAGGCAGCAACAAAACAATTAAACAGTCTGCATTGGAGTCCACGAATAACAAAAAAACAATAAAATCAGATTATATAAAACTATAGTCGAAAGTATAGGCCTATATGGAGCAGAACTGTAGGAAATTAATAATAGAAATAAATCCTAATAAGAGCTATGTACGTAGATGGATTACTGGCGGAAGTGCTGTAGACTAACAAGACTAGATAGAGTGAGAAATGTGGAGATAAGACAAGCGATGGAAATCGACCTTGCCATTATAGAAACAATAGAAGCAAGAAGACTGAATTGGTTTGGACACCTAAAAAGAATGTCGGATGAGAGATGGCCAAGGAAGGTATGGGGATGGACTCCACCCTCTAGAAGAAAAAAGGAAGACCTAAACATTCATGGAAAATGGACGTTGAAGATGCAATGAATGCAAGAGGACATACTGAACAGGACTGTTTAGACCGGCACCAGTGGAAGCTAGGATGCGAGAGGCGGTGCTAGTCGTAATTAAATTGCCTAAAAAAACATTGTTTGAAAAAGTTTAAATGCATTTTTTTGAGTTAAGACGTAAAACATTGCAGGTAAACTACCTCGCTCCCTTAACTGATCTTCACCAAAATCAATAGGCCTTGAGTCCTCTACAACTTGGGCACATATACAAAAAATTATTTGATTCTGTTTGAATTTGAGTCAGTTATCGTTCGCCGTAGAAAAAATTATACACACAGACACTTTTCGGAAAATGACTTTTCTTCATGTTTTGAGGGTAGGAGAATCAGAATCAGCCCTCATCTCGAACACGAATTTTTTCGCGATCACCATTTCTTACGGTAAATGGAAGTAATTATGGAAAATGCTTTGTAATGGGACTTATTGTTATAATTTAGTAGTAATATTTTACCATTAGCCGTAGTTTTCTGATTAGTGTAATCCTTTGTTACTTGTTTGTAACTCAATGATTTTACCTTAGTGTTTTCTTATTTTTGTTTAATATTTTTTAACGTTTCTATTTATTATAGATTTGTCGCTGTCTAGTTAATTTTACATGTATCTTATTGTCTATTATACAATATCAAAAACATGCAGTCTTTACTTAAACAAATTTTAATTGCAACATGCGATCATACGCTAAGAGTTAAATTACTACTTTATATGCAAATTCCACCTATTGCAGTGTATTCTTATGAATCTATCCTTTTCAGGAAACTGAATAATCAGATGTGATTATTTGGTAACGCCGTTATTTCTGCCGTAAATAATTTTATGACAAAATGTTTATATTTTTTTTACTTTAAAATTATGGAAAATACTTTGTAATGGGAGTTATTGTTATAATTTTATTAGTAATATTTTACCAGTAGGCGTAGCTTTCTGATTAGTGTAATTTTTTGTTACATATTTAGCAGAAAAGGCTGTGATGGACATTTGGTATTCGTATTGTCATGCGTATATCCGATCAGCCGGCGATCAAATTGGACACCGAGGTATTACAATTCTTTGCAGTGGGTCAAAACCTTACGCTTATTCGTAAGCGTTCTTCCAGATATGTTGAAAATTTAGTGACTTCTTTACGAATAAATTTCTAAAAACAATATAAAATATCTGTTTAGTTACATTAAGACTTACGTCGGTCATTTCGATAAAGCCATACTATATTTTTGTAGCTATTTAAGGAGTAAGGAAAATTTAATTTGTAAAATATTTATTCTAATAAAAAATGAACTATTGTTATTATTCTGGTAAATTAACTTCTTTGGAATACTAATCCAGTCTGATAATACAGATTAAAATTTTATTTAATACTTCATAAGCATAAGTACGAGCTGGAGATACGGATTTTTCCAGTAGAACATTATATCCCTAGAGCATGTAGAATATATTATTTCTTAGAAGATCATGACTTGCAGTTGGGACTTTCTAGCAATGGAAACATTCGAGCATAGAAGTTATGAAATATATCTTCCTTATATATTTGTTCAAACTATTTATTTTCTTTACCAATAATTTTCGCTCAATTCCATAAGATTTAAATAATGGTTCTCTCTACCACGCATGCTCAGCCACATTGATCATAATGTATTAGCTCTCTGAACATTCATTTAAGGCCGGCACCCACATTCACACGGGATACTATAAATGATAATATTTTTTGTATCAAACTCAAGATCAGGGGATTTCTAACAGATAATAATTTAACTAACGCACGGCGCGAGTGGAACGTAGTACGAACTACACAGTCAGCATTTCAAAATTGTTTCACCGTAGTCTGTGTAGGCCTACAGTGTTTCTTTCAATTTTTACAACAGTCGAGAATAACTCACCTAAATTGTTAAAAAAAATCGTGATATACAAATTTTTTCTAACCTTTTTATTTTGATTAAACGAAGCTCTACCGTATTAACAAGTTTTCTTTACTGGAGATGTTTGCAACAAACATATATGGACACACGCCTACAGTGCATGTTACGTGATCACCTTACGCGTTTGATCGATGAAACAACTGATCGTTACGATGTGTATGCTAACAAAGTGGGTATTCATTCGATGCAAATGACACAAATTACGAAGGTGTTGATAAGGCAGTAATAGTGCGTCGCGACGTCAACACTGGCCACGTGGTGCGTTCACATGTGCGACACACGTCGTCCTTGCCATTGTTGCGTCCTCGTCCACCGCTGTCCGATACACTCTGATCTGATTACATGCAACGGAAATCTACCTCAACGGAATTACTTCGTTTTAAAAGCTGCGAAGTTTAGTGTAGAAACAACACAACGTATATGAGAAACAGAGACAAGGATTTCTTGTTCCCTGTATTTACAGCGATTATACAACAAATATGAGGTAAAAATAAATAAATCTTTACAACTATTAAAACAGCATTACCGAGTGAATGTAAACAAGTATTACAGGAATGGAATATTAAGACTAATTTCTATCCATTGGTAAGAAATGCTTAACAATTCCAGTTCCGTGCATTAGAATTGTCAGGTCTCAGTTTTGGCAGACTTTAACTTTATTTTCACTCATAGATTAATGTAATCGGAATTTTTAATAACTACAGTTTTTCAGTTGAAAATCATATTTTATTGATGTTGTTGTCCAATTACAAGACGTGGCATTGTCATTCGGGTCATTTAGAATTGAACACAATATAGATCTCTTAGTGACAGGTAGGCCTACAGTGGTAACGGCAGCCAGTAGATGAGTTGTTTACGTGCGTTACACAATAGCCGTAGACGAAGGGGCAACATAAAGTTGATAAGTCAAGAAAGATATGACAGCCAGTTGGACTATGGGATCTATACGAAGTACGATTACTGTGTATGTGTTTTCATTTTTTCTGAGTTTTTAGTATTTAACATCAGACTGAAGACAATGAAATCTTGCTATGATTATTTGATTCTACCTATTTACATATCATGACTATCTTTCATACAAATTCTTCAAAATTCCGCTCACATACAAGTTTAAAAATACTGAATTACATTGTTCACCTTCGACATTAAAACATCTCTTGAAGGATCACGTTGCGTCTGTTTATTACATTAATTAATTTTACAATATTTTTAATATTTCCAAAATAAACGTTTAATATTTGCAAAAGAAAATAATTATTAATGGTTTGAAGAGTGCAAGCGCGCGCACACACACACACACACACACACACATGCATATGTACGTATTTCACATATTTTATATGGACATGAAGTATATGGAGACTGGTACGTATTAGCGGGTAGGAGCGGTATTCCAATAGGTATACCTCGATTAAAGTCGATTCGTCTGGTAGTTTCTCGTATTACTATTCTTAATACGGCCGAAAACTGTCTTCGTATTTTTTATTACGATTTCTATATCATGATCTTGGAAGTACTGTATAATACCTTGGTAGTTTATATTGTACAGTTAGTATGTTATACTTCTTGTTTTCCTCTGCTCTATATTCTCTTTCACCTTTCCTTAGTATGTTCCCTATTATTCTTTATTTATAATTATTATTTTTTATATCTGCTGAATCTTTTCAATTTGACGTTTCTATTTATATCATCTTCTATGTTTTTAACGAAACTAGTTTAACGACACCATTATATGAACTACAGAACGATAGATTCCTGAGATATAATTAAATCTGTATAATTTTTATATGAAGTTTTAAACATCGTCGACTTTTATATTTAAATCTAAATAATTTATTTTTATCTTACATATTTCTTCTTTGAATTTAATTTTAGGTTCCTTTCCATTGATGCCATACGTTAATTCTTCAGATTAGTTTGGTTACGTCTCAAACAATCAAAATCTCATTCACGTACAGAACTCATTTACAACTTTCATTATCATTGTATTGTGATTCTATTTAAAAATATTTTTTTAAACGAATCTTAGCCATAAAGGCGATCCCATTGGTAGTCCGTTAGTATTTATATAGTCCATTATATAAGACCACAAGGCAGATATATATACTATATACTATATAAAACTTATAGTTTTAGTTATAGTTGAAAATTATTTTTTTCGTGTGATGTTAATATTGTTAAATTTGTACTCTTATTGTAAATGATTATACATGCTCAATTAGTCTCAGCAATATTCTGAGTTGTATGTTTAATAATGTTTATTTAGAAATGAGAACACACTTCTTTTGCTGCTCTGAATCATTCAATTTTTATTCCTTAATTCTCTTATTATAATAATTTTCTTTTCTTCTATTAATTAATAACAAATTTTCGTTTTTTAAGGTTCCTGCTCCATCTAGCTCTCGGATGCATGAACAAAATTTTTATCTCGGGGTTATAACCAAATTAACACTCGTCTTCAGTAAAATTATAAATTCATACATGTTTTACGTTAATAACATACATGAAGAAAAAAAAATGTAATGTGTTGTAATTAATTGTTGTTTGTGTATGATTGTTTGGATGTGAGTTCTTGTGATTGTACAAAAAGAAATCAATTCAGATAATTTTACAAACTTAATATTACACATTGCAAAAATAAAACTAATAAAACAATTAAAATAATTAATAATTAGACATTAGTAATACAATTGACAAGAGAAAAAATAAAAAAATAATTGTCTATTATATAGCTCATAGTTCATGAATTCTCAACATGGCGCGCTGCTGTCCCCTTTCAGTAACAGTTAAATACAGCAAGGGACGCCATGATCCTTGAGTTGTATACACGCTACTGAATGTTTAATAAAAAGAATATAAGAGTTCTACACTTTTGTTTGTTCAAAATAAGTTTGTGTCACTCACTTTGTATATCATAGATTATGTTTATAAATGTAGTAGCACTAAAGTCCGTTCAACTAAAGAAGTTCGCTGACTTTCAAAGCCTGCCGTTTCCAAATTTTCAAAGACAAAAAATAAATGAGCATATTGTTGGAATCGGCATTCCTTTCTGCGTTACTCGTGTACATTTCATATTTCTTTGATTATTCGTTTTCATAACGTTAAGAGATATATTAAAAAAGTCACTGTTTTTTAGCCCTTCTACAACGATTGTCAAAGTTGATAATTCATTACAAAAAAAGTACAGCGTCAACAAATTTTTCCTGTTCAACGATTATTTTTACATTCATCCTACATCACACATTCCCATTTGAACTCTCTGCGATTATTTTTATAGGCGTTATTAATTTTTTTGTTGACCTCGAACAACTCGTAAACGGGAGCACTGTTAGAGTTGAAATTTGTGCCGACACTGAGAAGACAACACTAACGAAAGTTCAAGTTGAGTGAAAACAAGCTTAAACAGCTACTATATTTTACATCAACTTATATTTGAAGCGCTCTTTCGCTAAAATGTAAAGCGACGGACAAAGCGTGGAGTACACTCAGTTCCGTACTTGGTCCATTTTATCCGCGCGCCGACGACAACACGAACCATAATGTTAATACTGTAATAACTTGTGTGTCGAAATCTAATAAATCGAAATAAATATTGTTTTTATTTATTTGTCTTAACGGAGATGTATTACTGCTTTGTATATATTTGTTTTTGTGCTGTACGGTATTATAATAATGAATTATAATAACGTTTTCCATTAATGAAACAGCCAAAATTTTAAAAGAAATTAAGACATTTCTTTTGAATTATGCTAACCTTTACTCGTCGTTGGACATTACCGAGATCCCTAATTCAATTCAATTGTGCCACAATGTTAACATTAATAAGATGATTTCATTATTGTCAAGTGTTGGTTATCGCATTTCAACAGAAATATCTTAATTATGTCAAAATTGCAGTAGTTTCATTTCTAGTACAATGGCCGCTGTCTGTGCGGCGGCGGCCGTTACTTCTTAGAACTAAATGTCACCAAGTAATTGTTATAGGCGTTAAGTGAATGTTAATTACGGTTGTATATAGCTACACTTTGTAATATATTAATTAAAAAATGTTTTTAAAGATTGAAAGCACATTTATGCTTGCCCTCTGATTATGTAGGCCGAATTGCTTACCGCGCGCCACAACTGATGAGTCAACCGTCTATAACCTGATAAGGTCACCGCTATCACACACCCCACCACATACACAAAATACCAACATACTTTAGTTTGGTGGAGTGTTCTGTTTTGTAAAGTGTTGTCGTGTGAGATAGCTGAAGTGTTTTGTTCAATTATATTTTTTAATCTTAGAGATGGCGAGTGACGAAGAAAGTTTACCATCAACAAGTGCCGGGAAGACTGTTTTTCGGAAAGGAAGTACGATAAAGAGTCACGGAAGAGAAATGATCGTGAGTGTCCGGGAGTTTTTTAAAAAAGAAAATGATACCATGAAAAAAACTGGTGAACCTGTAATACCTTTTTCAAAAATAGCGGAGAGGACCGCACGAGCTTTACAAATTGGAACTGCAACAGTGACACGAGTGTGTCGTGAAAAATCAGCAGCAGTTAAAGCTGGCCAAAGCTCCGTCTCGACGCCTGGGAAAGAGAGAAAACATGCGGCCAAAGTTACCGAACTAGACCCGTTTCAAGAGGATGCGCTTAGACGGCACGTCTACGGGTATTACAAAAGTCGTGAACACCCCACACTGGATAAAATGCTGGTATCAGCGACAAATACAGGATTGTTTAGCGGTGCAAAAACTTCTCTCTGGACAGTTCTTCGCGATCTGGGATTCCATTATTCCGAAGTAAACGGTAGAAATGTTTTGATGGAAAGGGAAGACATCGTTGCTTGGCGTTGCCGTTATCTGAGCAGTGTTAAACAAAAGGATTTTACCCAAATTATATGGCTTGATGAAACATGGGTGAATGCTAGTCATAGCGAAAGTAAGGGATGGACTGACAACACTCTCGAAGGAACAATGACCGTTCCAATCGGCAAAGGAGGCAGGCTCATTGTCCTGCATGCCGGCACATCAAAAGGTTTTGTTCCCAATGCTTTACTTATGTTCCGGTCTAAGAAGACAGGAGACTACCATGAAGAAATGGACCATAACAGATTTTATAAGTGGTTTGAAGAGCAACTGTTGCCGAACATTGACCCAAACTCAGTAATAGTTATGGACAATGCTCCATACCACACAGTGCAAATAGACAAAGCGCCTACAATGGCGTCAAAAAAATCTGCGATGATTGAGTGGTTGGAGAGACACGGAGTGCAAGCAGGGCCAGAACTCAAAAAGGCGAATTATTAGACATGGTTTTGGCTCATAAGCCAAGATTTCCAATTTACAAAATTGACGAGCTGGCAAAAAGTTATGGCCACGAAATAATTCGACTGCCTCCTTATCATTGCCATTTCAATTGTATTGAAATGATATGGGCACAGTTAAAAGGACACGTGGCAAGGAACAAAAAAAAGTTTACTTTGACGGAAGTGAAGCGTTTGATAAATGAAGGGTTTGGGCTAATCGGCGAAAAGGAGTGGGCAGACGTCGTCCGACACGTGGAGAAGCTGACCAAGGAAGCCTGGGAAGTAGAGCGTTTCGTCATAAACATAACGGGAAATACTTCCTCAGAGTCAGAAGAGGATGACATGGACATTGGCGATGACTCAATTCTGGAGGGGATCGCACCTTTGCCACTATCACCTTAAGTACCCTTCATTGTGTTGTGGTATGTAGCCTATATAATTATGTAATTAATATTGTAGTACAACTTTTCTAATGTTTAAGAAATTTTATTTTGCCTGAGTTGTTTTATAACGCATAAAATACGTTGAAATTTTAATTGTTATAAAATATAAAATGTTAAAAAGTCGTAACAATAATTTAAAATATTATTGAGGACATTAACAAAAATATAAACGTTAATGTAGCCGTAGGTCTTAAATAAATAAATTCAGGTCACTTCAATGTTTTGGGACACATAATTCAGACACCAGAACATACGAACAGACATCTGGTTAATCACTACTTTCTTTAATAATTCATAATGCACTTCACGGGTAATTAAAGTTGGAAAAATATTTAAAGCGCATCATAAAAAAAAGTCGGCAGTTTATTCATATCTCCGACACGGAGGTTGAAAAGCCTCGTTTGTTAGGTTAATATAGGCTTACCGCAAACAGATTACAAACGCATTCCCTACTTACGGAAGATCCCTGCATTCAGCACACCTAACTGGCGCTATGAGGCCGACCTGCTGCGCTGCGGTCTACTACGCCACGCCTGGTACTGTACGCGTCGCTTGACCTTTCGCTCTAAACTTATCTCACAGTTAAAATTCAGCAAAGCATCTTAAACTAATTTCAATAATTTAACCAACCTGTTGGGATTGTAAGCTTCAAAACGATATAACACTTGATTGTTAAACGTTTCTAGATTACGAGAAAACATGATCTTAGAAAAAAATTAATAACTAGTAAAAAAAGAAAAATATGAACTTGAAATGTTTACATGTTGTGTAGAATGAGCGGGTCAACATTCCTTGAACAAGAAAATTTTTTCAAGACATTACTTACTAAGAAATAAATTCATAAAATTGGCAGTTACGGTAAAACAATGAAAAACCCGTGACTTTTTCAAAATATTGCTTTACCGTGAAAAAACACTTAGCTGTAAAATTATGAAATATAAACCACTTAAAGAAAAGCGATTGACGATTATAACTATGTGTTTCTTTAATTTTTGGCTCTACTTTTGTGGAAATGGCAGGCTTTGAAAATCAGCGATCTTCTTTAGTTGAATGGACTATAAATGTGTTCGTTATTTAGTTTGTATTGATGTGTTGTGTAAAACGTTGATAGTTGACAAGATGTGTTTAGTATTAAAACGGTCTCACCAAATTCAAAGACGTAGTACTCCATTTTAGGATATTATTTTCAGCTTTCCTTCTTCAGGTTGGTCGAATATATATTGTTCCTTAGTTACTGATATGTCCTATAACTTTACTTGTCTTTTTACTACTATTTTCTTCTCTAATATTGTTTGGATTGGCAACTGATTTAGTTTGTTCTTTTTGCATTGAACGCCCACACTAGAAAAAAAACCTTTCTTCCTTGTCAAACCAGCTTTAGATTCATTTATAAGAGGTCTTGGTTTGTTTGGTGTATTTTTCGGTCTCAGGGCTGTTTTATCCGCCTCCAGTAAATATAAGTTTTTAATATAACCTTACTTTTACTGATTATTTTTACATAATCCCGTTTATGTTTTTATTTCACTTAATTTTATATTGTCACTCACAGTAATGGAGTTGATTTTATTATTATATGGTCACTTTATACAAAATACATGCCATTCTCACCTTTCGGCCATACTAGGTTCATAACACTTTATATTTTTATCATTGTTCACACTGTGTCATTTGCACGGTTTCATTATTATTATTTATCACTTTTCTATTCACTTATCTCACCTTGTATGTTTTTCGAGTAAACACAATTATGAAAATAATGACCTTGTCTTTACCATAACACTATATATGAGCTAATTACAAATCCAGTCTTAGGTTAAAGACCTAGCTTGACTTTTAGGCTTGTGTTATACAAATGCTTTTGCTTAACTCTAAATACATTTTTTACTTACATACTACAACATTATTATTTACTGTATTATAATAAAATATACAAATCACTTCCCTAATCTATTGGGTAATTAGTATGTCAAAGACACAGTCCAGTCTAGTCCTTTATTATGTCTATTTGTAAAGTTATTTACTATGTTTGTTTACAAAGCTAATTCCTGTTTTTAATTTACTCATTCATCTGTAAAATACTTATTTTTTATTCATGGTTTATTGTTTTAGTTATTATAATTCTTCTTTATATAATTATTTTTGGTTGTTCTCATTTGATTACTCATTCTTTATTGCATTCCTCATTCAGTTAAATAGTAAGCTATTTATCTATTTGATTAGTTTTACTATAAATTTTGATGATTAAATTGAGTTTCCTTTTTTGTATTATCTCGTGATGCTACAATATATTACGACGGTACACGTTGCTGTATTTAATGTATTTGAATTAGTGATGTGTTTATACTCATATACCATTTATATATAATATTACTAACAACGTGTGTATAATTGGGGTTCAGGTGTAATTATAATAAGAGTAACTCTTTCTAGGAATCGTAAAATGTTTCATTTATTACTTTAAACAAACAAAAAAATAATAATATAAAAATAATGATGAATTCGCCATATGATGTCCATTATCTATGGTTGCAAAGTTTCTTTACTTGCCGTGTTATCATCACAAACATATATCTTAAATTCTAGATATTATATTATAAATTGTATTTAAAAACTTTTCTTCATTATATTAAAATTTCTTGCCTACTCAGTCTAAATGTGCTTTTGTTAACAATTATTAATACATTCTTATTCTATATTTTCTTTATACCTTTCTATGGCTTTATAATCATTTTAGCTTACTTAATTGATTATTTTCAATGATTCTAAGTTACGTGCTTTTACTAAGGAAAAGTTAAATAAATTAATTACTTGTTCATTTTCCCAGCAATGATTTAACTTATCGTTTCATTGACTGTTCATTCATTAAAGAAAAATAATTAAATAATTTTCTGATTACACGTGAATTACATTGATTTTATCTCTATCTACATACTTATTATTTACTCTTACAAAAATGTTTTGTTTTTGTTTTTCTGTTTTTTTTTTTATTAAAGTCTTTTAATGTCTTTCTCTTTGATAATTATGTATTGGTTTTTCGTCACCTTGAATTCCGCAGAGTTGTCCCATGTCCTCCAGTGATTCCTTCGGTTCGATCCTCCTAGATGTCCTCTTGTCCTCACTGCTCGTCCTTTCGTCTCTCGTCCTTCATGGTACATTGGCTGCTGTGGACTATGATGACATGTTGCTCTGGATCTGTAGCTGTTATGATAGAAACGTCTCTCGTCCTCTGCATCTCGTTCCTCTGCTAGTCGTTCTCTCGTCCTCTGTCCGGAGTTGATGTTCTGAGTTGTCGACTGCTTGTAGACGTCCGACGATTTCTTCGTTACGGTACTTTTTTATTATTGTTTTCATTAATACTTTAAATTAAAACATTACCGTAATACTTTATAAGTTAAGCTACAAAAATCATACTGATGTTAGATTTAGCGTCTAACTTTGTCCAAAGTAGTTAAAAAATTCGCGTCTCGGACGGGCATAGCGTACCGCCGCGACTGTGGTTTGTTAGAAGAGAGAGTTCGTCTCTCCTGGGCTTCTATTTATATCCACCCAGAAAACTGCAACTTTCGATTCAGGAATCAGCCTGTCGACATTTGAACCATGGCATGATAGTCCCCACTCTCGTCTCATTTCACATAATTGCACTTTTTCGCCAATCGCACTGTTTAACGCAGATTTCACGGCGATAAAATATTGTCTAATTTAATGACCTATGAGATGTGCAATTATCATGATGCTCACACCACTAGTGTAATTATGATGCTTTAAAAATCGCACTTTATTCGCACTGATTGTCCGAATTACGTAAAATTCGCACTGCACTTGTGTCTGATTTTAACACATTTTTAGAAGTTTTTACCTTCTCGCTAACATTTATGGTTTGCTTAAAAATAAACATTTTCTTAATTTAGCATTGACTTGGGGGGTGAGATTGCAACTTTCAGGATCGAACAGGCTTCACACACATACACTATTTACTTGTATACACACATGCAGTGGTAATCGCGTGATGTTTACCTGTTGGTTCCTGCTTGAAAGCCAGCTTCCAATCTCACACCTGCTCGTCTATTATATATTATTGAAATCAACTTAAATATTTATTTTATTTTGATATATGCGCATTACAGGCTATGCTTGTATTGTCGCAATATATATTGTAACGGTACACAGGATATGAAGTTCTTTTAAGTGGAATACTAGTGCTATATAACATTTTCTGATGGCCATAGACATGTTTTAAATTGATTTTGTTCTTTCTTTGTAAAGTAGTCATAAGTTTTGAACCAAGCTATGTTTAAAAAAGTATGTTAGGTCAAATGTTTAGGATTTTCTTTTCTTTTATGTCATGTGAAATATTTGTGTGTAAGTGCGCGTGTGAGTTACATTTTATTTAATACCTTCGAAGAAAATTAACATTTTGTTCTGAAAGTTGGACAGAGTACTCTCATGGTTATAAGCTACATTCTTCATATACTCAATTCTCCACATCTATAATTTATATGTGTTTTTTTTTAATGAAATCAATCATCTTTTATTCTCGTTATCTTCAAGAAAGTAATAAAATTTATAGATTAGATCTAGACAGGCCTTTGCAGAATCGGACAGAGTTCAAGCCTGATTTCAGTCTAACTGTGTTCTCATCTGTGACGTTGTTAAAATTTCATCCAATCAGAGGGTCTAAAATTTATTCAGTTTGGTCCTCTGTCGAGAACACTTCGCGTAGTTTCTTATAAGGACTTCGCGCAGTTTTCTCTTCTTGTCCTTACATCAAATTGGACAAACGGCCTTTGTTTTAGTTTCAGTTTGTAGTCTACGTTTTTCTTGTTTTCTTGTTTCAGTTTCGTTCTACATAAATTCAAGTCACATCATGTCTATTCTGTACCATGTATTTCCTACAGTTGGAATCGCAACATTTAAATTTAATAAACAAGCATTGGTTTAGTTCTACATATAGTTTTTATTTTCCTTACAATTGTCTCACGAGTCACGGTAGCTTCATAGGTTAGATTTTAACTGAGGGAATGAAGTGCGGGTAAGGGATGGACTTGTAGACTTGGTGAACTACAAAGAGGAAAACTGGAAACAACCAGGTTAGTGAACAAAGATGAGTGTTATTACTGTCTGGAAGAAAACAAAGTATTGTCCCTGGATAATTATAAATCATAATTAACGGTGTACCAGTGATCACAATAAACTAGTAACAGCACTTTGTTTTGTTCCAAAACGTTCTACTACGGTCTATTTTATCATTTTAACTTGTAAAACTGCATTATTTATTCTAGTCTAGTCTCGTATCCTTTTAAGTTTTTCTCTGTGTACTTTAAATTCTTAGCATATCCTTTCTCTGTGCGCTCGTAACACCTGTATTTTTTGTAAAACTCGTGTGCTTACTTTCTACATTTCTTATAGAAAGACGTACTCGCTGGCACGAGTTTTCCGTGACAAGAAAGGTCGTTTTCATTTAAACTTAGAAGTTGGTTCACGGTTCGAGGTCTTCGAAACCATTACCACTTACAGAACTCAAATAATAAAAAATAGATCATTCTAGTGCTTTTCGCGTATAGTGGAAGATATCCGCTAGGTACAAAATATCTGCCGAGATATTTTGAGTTACGCTAGAACACTTCAAGAATCCGGATTTGGTGTAAGATCAATACACCCAGATCTATTTTACCTAGTTTCAAAATCCCTGAGATTAATTAAATTTAAATTGTAAACAATAACAGTTCGTATCGCAGTCTGCGTGGGTGCAACGACGTGAATTGTCTGCATTAGTGATCTTCGAACGGTCGACGGGCAGAGTTGTAGCAGTCATCAGTCGAGCTGCGTGCGCGGAGCGTCAAGTGGCTACGCAAACAGTGGATTTCAACACATCAAGTAACATAATTGTAAAGCAAGCCAATAGACTCAATTTTGTAAGACAAAATTTTAAATAAACAATATTACGGTATAAATTAATAAGACAATAGTAAATTTTAATGAATTAATTTAATAAATTTTCCTACCTCCAGATATAGACTCTGTTGTAATAATTTCTATATTACCTATCTATGCAGTTTTAAATTGTATCGTTCCAATATATATATATATATTGTAGAAAAAGGGTTTCTCTGTCTATTATTTTTTTTTAGACTGGGAGTTTTAATAGTGTGTTTTATGCGAACGTAAATGGTGTCGTTCGGAAGTGTCTGGTAGCCTGTGTGCCTTACCTGTCCCTTCTCACTCTTTCGTAATTCCGGATAGGCGCCAAATTGTTTTTCGTGAAAACAATTAAAAGTTTTTATCTGTATAGTTTGATATTGCACTATTGTAAATTCGAATCGTTCGCCGTCTGGCTTGTTACTGATTCTCGTTTGAGTGGGGGAAACGTGTTGCCAACTTGAGATAATGTTGGTTATGTTGACCCACTGCTAGTAAACAAAACATACATAATATTCTTTACAAATAAATACTGGACAGTTTGTTATCGGTACACACTTTTTTATTAGGTTTTTGACTGGTTAGTTTTTGTTAACGCTTCATACAATTAATAATTGATACAATGATTTTAGCCTCGGCAATATATTCGTTCACTCAGCGGATCACTAGGTTGGCAGTACAATGTTTATATTAGCTGCAGCCAGTGTGGTTATTATTTTACAAAATAAATCTGCCTATAGAGTTCTTATAAGTACGAAACAGAGGCTTATATAACAAGATAACAAAATTAGAACATATCATTTAAAGTTCGTGATCATTAAAATTAAACAAGGTTTACTATAAATTAAATATTGTGGTTTTAAAGTGTGACAGTGTCGTTGCTGTATACATAGGTTATCATTTGGTTATTCAGTGTTTACAAAGTTATTTTTTTATTTTATCAATCCTTGAAAATACGTTCAGTGATAGTGAGAGTTTTATTATTTAGTTATAATTTTTTAAAGAGAATTTGTCTTTTTTATAAATTAATACATTCAGCAATACTCAACGTTTGTAGATAAGAGATGTATTGTCAGTCGTCCAAGTGGTGTAATGGGTTGATGTCGATTCTTCTTTCTTCAGTCTTGGGCTTCGGGAATGGTTGGCATCTTCTTCTGGTCGAATTCCATATATTTTCCGGTCATCTGGGTTAATTCCGAGCTGGTCCTTGGTGTAGTTTAGTTGGAATGTCCTTTCGTCAGTTGTTCTGGTCCTTCTTCATCAAATTATGGGCACTTATACTGTTTTAGAGTTAAAAATTTGGGCCCTTCACGGCGTGGCGTCTCTCCAGTTAGGCGTCAATACTCATTTTCTTGTTCCTAACTGAAAATTAGTCAATATTCGGTTGTTGTCATGGTAACTCAAAATTTTTGATTGGCTGAAATTGGCTTGAGATCATTGTTAGAATATTTGAATTTTTATTTAAAATGGTCACAGATCTTCTAAATGTAATTAAGCTTCAGTACTCCCTTTTTAGTAGTAAATATTATTACCACTGTTCATATTTTGGCTCAAGGATTAATTTGACATCCAATACTATAGTATTTACTTAGGTATCAACATTTTGACAGTTTTGTGGATTTTATTTAATTATACTGTTTTCTTAATTTACATTATTATCATAATATTTCTGCCTCAACATGATTGTCTAATTGTATTTTATAGTTTATGTGGCTTAGTCTTACTAATGTCAGTGTTTAATTCTAAAAATTGAAGTCTTTTGTAGTTTGACAGTTGGGAATTTGCCTAGGCTTAAACAGCAATTGACTATTTTTCTTTAATTACTGAGATTACATTTTATTTTCCCCTTGTATGGGTCCTGATTGTTCTAATACATGGTTCTGTTTATTTTCTCAATGTTTATGTCTGTTCTTGTAATTGTGTGTGATTTTATTGTTTTCATATACTAATTTGTTTACGGTCATAACTGCCTTTTAGTGTCATTGTATCTGACTGTATTTATTTTGTTTCTTGTTTACTGGTTTTTGTTGGTTTTATAATCTTATTTATTACATCATATAACTTAGCATCTTATGGTTTTAACAATTCCCATAGATATAATTTTTATTCATTAAAACATAATTCTTTTGAAACATAAATCTTATTCATTTAAACATGCTTATTTACTTTTTATTATCCACTCATACTCTTCAGTGGGTAATAATTATTTTATAGTATTATCAAAAGAAAACAAACATATAAACATTGATTCATTATTTTGATTATTATAGAAAATCCTTATTACTAAACTTATTTTACACTGTGTCATTAACTATGTTACCTAATACTATTTCACTATGTCTTATTAAATCTTATAATGATTATTCATTGTTTTTATCCCTCAATATTACAGACATTTTCTATATGGTGAATTGACACACTGATAGTCTATCTTTCTTACTTTCCTAGTAATCTTAATTGTCACTTATTATATTAATTGACACACATTTAAAACCATGATAATCAGTTATCACTAATGCTAACTTAATTTTAATACTATTAGTTTATTTAGTTACATTTTGGGTGTCCACTCATATTGGCCCTTCAACTATCACAGTCCTTCCTGTGTTTGGCCATTATTAGATCTCACTCACTTATAACCTATAACTTAGTTTACGCACTTATAAACTTTGATTATTGTTTTATCAGTGTTTATCACTTTTTAATGGGGTTTATTCTCACTTTGGGGTATTAACACTAACACCTTGCACTCAATCTTGTTTTAGTGTTACTGGTGGGTAAAGATTAGTGTATTGCTTATTCAAAATTCTCTTTCTTACATTTATTTTAAAATGTTCATCCTCCTTACAATTTATTATCTCTCACTCTGTGTGGTTTGACTATACATGATATGTTTGTGTCGTGCTAATGTGATTTGTCCTAGTTTACTCTATTTGTTTGGGTTAGTGTACCCTTCTATCTCTTAAGTCCTTAACAATTAATATTTTTAACTTGTCTGTCCTTACAATTATTATTATCATATACAATTTTCATTAGTTAGTCTTTTTCATTGGTTTAACATTAGTTTTGTATTCCTTCTGGGTTCACTTTATTTTGCCATAGTTTACATGTCACTTCCTTGGTGTTGTTGCTGATCATATCTTCACACTTCCATGCTAATTCTTTGTTCATTATTATTCTTATTATTTCTACACTCTTGTGGTAGTGTGGTGGCTAGTTCTAGTTCACTTACAATTGTCATTATTTATGTTATTCTTGGTTTATGGGGCTGGTTCTACTCTCTCTCTTACCATCTATTGGGCTATTCAGGTTAAATCGCCATATTTTACTGTATTTAACATTTTGGTTTGTTTGTTTGTTACTTCTTTATTATTATAGGTTACTGTTCTGACTACCTTGATATGTCTGATCGTGTTATTATTTTGAGTCACCCATTCTTTAATCTCTGATTCATCCCTTTTTATTCTAGTGTTAATGATTAAATAATTTATCTTGTCATGTTTTCTTCATTATTGTTAGGTGAAGATATGTACCATTACAATATATATATTTAGTATACATAATATGTATTACGATTTTATATACTATTTCAACAACAAAATTGAACGAGACTATACAATATACGTATGCAGTATGTAAACAAATTTATTTTTAAGAAAAAGTTCTTTCATACCCTTTGACTTCAATTTCATTACTTTTAAAACAGACACTTAACATATCCCGATTTTCGCTTGTAATATAGGGACAATTTTTTATAAATTTCCTTGTTGTATTTGCATAGAAAATATTTTCTATTAAAGGTTGTATCAAATATAAAAAATTAATAATTATAAATTATAGTGGTGTGTTATACTTTATAATCTAAAAATCAAAGTACGGTTAAAATTAAAATAAATCAACACAAATTGTATTCATTTACTAAATTATTTATTTTATTAAACCACTTGTGTTTTTACAATACATATTACAATGCATACAAAATTATACATAGGTTTATACTATACTACAAAATTATATAAACAAATATTTTGTTGAATGTTCATTTTGTTCCTTACACAAGAGCCGATGTATCATGTCCTAATACTGGATCTCGCAATAACTAACTTCATCGTAAAATATATGCAAATATTAAAAGCAATTAAAACTATGGTAAAATTTTGAATAAATACACAGATTATATTCATTAAGATATTTATTTGATTAAAATTATTTTTTGTTTCATAGTACACATAGGAGTGCATAGAGGCTGGTTAAAGATGACGTTTGTTCTCCATTAAGTAATGCTCAAGTTTCTAAAGATCTAATATTATGATCGCCTTAATTAAAACATCAGAGCACGTTATTGTGTTTATGAGGGTCCAACGTGGACAAAGACTTTCAACATTCACTATGGAGCGTTGCTCAGAGTAAAGCTGCGAATCTAAATTGTACGTTTCACAGAACAGTTAACGCGGAAAAGAAAGAGCGCTCCAGAGTCGCTCGCATGAACCCTGAGCACTTGCAGAGGGACCACTCCCTAAAGACGAAACGTCTGTTTGTGAACCGTTCCACTGTATACACGTGCAGTTACACTGGCCAGGGATCCACAGGAAGCGAATCTCCGTTCACGCTGGACACCATTTCTGCTTGCACGCGTGGATGTCGTTATATGGATTACGGAATTTGTCATTTAAAATACGTGCAAACACAAGCAAATAAACGTGATTTAGGCCAGAAATAACGCGATTGTGTACGTGTGCATGTGTTCCGCCTGCCTTTTGATACCGGTAATCATAATAATAAAACTTTGGAAACGTAAACATTAAATAATGGAAATGATATACTTGATAGCCATGAACTTCATCTTTACGCGCCGACGAGATTTAAATTAAAATGAAAACAAATTTTGTTTAATCGCCTAGTAATGGATTTATTTTATTTTAACAATTACCATTGTTTAACCAAGTTTAAATGTATTTTTATTTTTTTAAATTCATCGTAGTTTTTCTTCCGAGATGACTGACATTTCTCGTTCTATGTGCGTGAACCAGAATATAATATTATATGAACGTGCCAATTTTTTAACATTGCTTTTAGTTATAAGACCGCAATAATTGAAGATTAAATTTTTTTAACTGAATTCAAAACAAATTCGTTGCCATGGTAACCATAAGTCTAATCTGCTACATATTCCCAGACATTACACAAGTTTAGTAACTTATCTTATCCAAGGAAAAATTTATTCATATTATTTTAATACACTTTATTAAGGCAGACAGTCTGATTTGAATATTCACTGTAAACGTTATACTACACGTTAATACGAAATTGTAAATAACATTTACAACATATTATTTATTGTAAATATTAAAGGTTAATTTAAAATATTCCATATTAACACCGAACACTATTTTCCTTATGTTAATATTCCATGTTAACGTTCCATTTTTTTGGAACATTGGTTAATTTATAAAAAAAAACATCATCAGACCACTTTTTGAAAAGCTTCTTTAAAAAAATAACCTATATTGTGAAGAAAGCACAAAATTGTTAATTAAAATATTTAAAACTACAGAAACCATTTTATTGTAGAAATCATACGAAAAGAAGAAAGCATAGAAATGTTGGTACTCTCCCAATAACCGTACCTACACTACATTTTCGATGTTTTGATTATGCGATAATATCGATATACCACGATATGAAGAAGAAGACGTGTACCAATTTTAAATTATTTTATTGCTTAACAAGTAGCCTACCCGTTAACTGAAAAACGTTAGGTTCTTTAAGTGTTACTGTGTTATAAGCATTGTATATACACATTAAACATTGTTTTCCTCAACTATGGCAAGGGGCGGATTAGAAGCGTGTGGCGCCCTATGCTGCCATCAGACTGGTGCCCCCCCCCCGATTCAAAATTCAACCTTTTATCCGTTATTTACACTAATAAATGGTATACACAATTTCAAAAGTTAACAACTATTTTATTAAACTCTCAAATTACAACAAATATTTAGCTAAATAATGTTTACAATGAGCAAAGTAGTAGGCCTACTTACGCTTAGAGAATACTAATCGACCCATTTTTTTCTTGACTTTACCTTAACGAAGTCTTGTATAATTTCTTTTAAATCGGACGATTCAAGTATCTCGCTTTTAATATTCAAGCTTGCTAACGAAGATAATCTCTCATCTCCCGTAGTTAAACTCAACATATCTTTAATGCGATTTAATAGAGAAAATGATCTTTCAGATTCGCTATTGGAACACTATTGGAATCGTGGTACACTATTGGAATCGTGAAAAGCAGACGATAAGCATTATATATAATCGGAAGTACATCAGTCATTTTACAACCACTAATCCAGTTTAATACTTTGAGCGGACAAACTGCAGTATCATGGAATCTATCACCTCATTCGAACTATTTGAAAAAAAGAACCTCTTTCTTGCAGTTTTACTCGTGGCACAGAGTGCTTCAATTCTATTAGAAGATATAAACGAATGTTATTTAAATCGTTCGAGTATACTTCTATAAGAGCTTCCACTTGATTTTACAACTCAACACTCTCCATGGTTAATAACTCCGTAAGAAAACCAAACAATTGCGTAATGTGATCAGAGGCTTTGGTTCGCTTAGTCAATCCAGCTGGATGATACCCCCTCTGACAGCTGAGGTCCTGGTGGCCCCTGCTGCAGCATACTCTAGCGTTATTGATAATCCGACACTGACCATGGGTTTTATTTATTTCAGCAGTAAACTAAAAACCAAATACCGTTGTCACCTCACCTCACAAATGAAAACAACACGTGAGATACGTAATGCTTTGCATTAAAAAATAGGACAATTGACAATTAGTACACTTTTTTTTTTCCACATCGTAATATATCGATACAATCGCATATTAAAAACATCGAAAATATACTGCAGAATTGGATAAAGGTATAGTTCCGATGCCGCTAAATAGCATTTGTCTATTTACTTGTTACTATGGTAATTAGTTCTTATCTCCATGGTGTTGTTGACATCTTTATACGCGTCAACAAAAGAGAATAATTAAAATGCCCTAAATCGTGCGAACGGGCAGAATATCAAATTACAAATTATACAGTGTTTTTCGCCTTGTGTCAAAGGTTACCTGTGCAAAATTTGGTGGCAATCGATGTAATGGTGTGGATTTGTATTCAATACAAAAAACAAATCCTCAGACTTTGAGTTATATATGTATATATAAACTTTTCTTGGATATAGCACCAATGAAACCTAATATAATTCTACCTTACCTAAAGTTATAATAATTCTATTAATTGTTCATTATTCTTAAATTGGCTCAATTCATTCTTTCCAATTAACTCTATAGTCCGGATGACGGATTTGTTTACAAATTACATCTAATAATGTAAGTTATTGTTTGTTTGTATTGTTTTCAAGTTTTCTATAGTTTTTTCATCATTTTGTATACTATATGGTGTATTTATGTTGTATGTACAGTAACTTGGTAACTTGTTTTGCTATTCTATATCTCAGTGCCTTTAGATTAGATTTCGTAACTAGTTTGTCTATCTCTCAGTGACAAGTATATGCTTCCCTTTAACTAGTGCCTTATATTTGCTTGTACAGCTACACTTTGTTGTCTCGTCCAGTACCAAACAGCTATCTGATCAACAATAACCTAAGATCAATTAAAAGGTAAATACTAAAGGTAATTACTGTTAATGAGAGATTGACTTACAATGCTCTAGACTTAGGTTTAGACGAAAATTAGACTAGAAAATATTTGATAAATGGTGTGTGTGGCTGAGCGTATTTCTTATTTACAATTAAAAATGCCAATCAAAAACAAGATATATGCAAGGGCAAGGACATAACAACTCGGATCACTGAAATAAACTGACTGAAAACAGATATAAACAAACGCGTGGAGATTTGTTCGGACGGTGAGGGTGAGGGCTTACACATGTCGTCTGTTATACAGCTATTCCACACAATTGAAAACGTTATCAGCGACTTCGGATTAAATACACAATATTACAAATTACATTTTTAAATCAAAATTTTCCGCGAGGCACGTGCACAACCTTTCCAGTACCAGCGACTGTACATTCGATCTTTTTATCGTTTTATCCCGTAGTTTTGCTGAGTTGGTTTTAGAAATGGATTTAAATGAAATTGAGATTCATTGCAATAACTGACAATTCTCTTGTGCAAAAATAATTCATAATATTTGTAATCTTCGCAAAATAACACATTCAATTTTTTTTTTAAATTCTGTTCGTTTTTACAGATATCATAGGTTGGAGAAGTTTTGATTACCTACAATTTAACAAAGGAGATTCTCTCTGCATGCTGTCTGCTTTCCAAAACCGCACCCTGAGGTCTCTCTCGGGGACTCCGTGGTTTGTCAGAAATGACGCATTCCACCGGGGTCTTCGAGTCCCGAACCTGGAGGTTTTCGTTTGGTCTCTGGTAGCAAATCTGTTCGCAAAGGCCGGAGAATCCTCCTGCCCGCATTTCTGTCAAGGGGACAGAATAAACGATGCTCCGCCACCTCGCCGCGTCAGGTCCCCACGGGCGCTGCTGGACGATCCATCATTATAATCTTTCTGAACCTCTCTGAACCGTCTCCCCCTTCCACCTTACTGAGCTTCCTTGCATCCTCCCTGGTATGAGATAGGCACATACATAAGGCTGCGGTTTGCCGACGCTAGGATTGCAAACAGCGTTTGCCATCATAAAAGATAGACAGCACAGAGTTTGTAACAAGCAGTCAGCACTTGCTTTGCCGTCTCAGCTCAAACTCAAAATGAAACTCAAAGCATGGAAATGTGCAAGTGCGTAAGTACGGGAGCCATTCTCCTGGTAGTGGCAACCCATCATTACGGACGACTCGCCTCCGGGCAGTTGAGCCTGTCGACCACACCAGCGCTTCTCTAAGCTCCTACGGACGATGCCTTTAGGGGGGCACGGAAACGCGAATCAGGCCTGGCGATTGGCTGGAGAAATTCACAGAACCATCTGCCTCATGACATACACGGCCATTGCGTATTCGTGGACCGCTCCTTACGACCTTGTACCGACCGAACAACCGAGCTGCACAAT
Organism: Magicicada septendecula; assembly: GCA_034769895.1. Taxonomy (NCBI): domain Eukaryota; kingdom Metazoa; phylum Arthropoda; class Insecta; order Hemiptera; family Cicadidae; genus Magicicada; species Magicicada septendecula. The sequence goes on from CM068371.1 coordinate 245,263,301, forward strand.
AAGAAACTGGCGTTCATTGAGCTCTTGTCTGGACAACGCACACAAACCAGGGCGCCAGATGCCCTGCATCTTCTGTCTGTCTGGTAGCAGCCAGTTTCCGCTTGCGTTTGGCAGACTTGTCCTCTACAAGCGAGAATCGCCCGTCTCGCAGTCCCTCACTGCACATATACAGACAATCATGATTATCACAGTCACTTTCACCTTCATTTTCAGAAGAATAACAGGGAGGAGGAGTTGAACATGGGACAGAGCTGCAGGTTTCCATCAGGGAAACAAGCGACTTCGGCATAGGAACAGGTGAAGCATTCGACGCCATTTCTGACACCGAAATGAACGCCGATGCTCAGGTCTAGGAACGAATGATTGCCAGCACTACAACACTACAACTAGTAACACTACAACTAACAGCCAAAAAACATAAACACCAGACCCGCACAGCACACGAATAACAAAGGCACTCGCACTATAGACAACTGAAACTGATGTAAAACACTAAATTGTAGTAAGCAGTCTGGCTGCGGATACCGGGCGACGCGTTGAACTAGCCATGTAACCGTCACACTAAACACAAGAAGCCGCGCGGTATGCTTTGGTCCTTTACGGACTGTTGAGCAGAGGTTGTTTATTTATACAGTAGTAAATAGTAGACGTTGATGATAGAACGATGATGACGATACAGATGAAGACTTGAAACAAACATAATTTTGGAGAGCAAAGTGGCACAGCCATATGCGGATGACTTTGCAATAGTAGCAATAAATGTTGATAGCCTCAAAGACATGTATGCATTAATGGAAACAGAAGCGATTATAATTGGTCTTGTGGTAATTGAGAACAAGATAAAACACATGGTAATGTACAACTCAGAGACCAGAATGGCTCCTAGAGATTTCAATGAGAATGGGAAGTATTTCAAAAGATAATAACATTAGAACGAGTATAAGAGAAAAGAAAAAGATACAAGCAGGAAATAGAGCCTACTTTGCAAATATTAACACCTTTAAAAACAACCTTGTTACAAGAGGTATAAAACTTAAAGTATATTATTCTCTTGTCGGACCAATTGTTACATATGGATCTGAGGTGTGGACTTTGACAGAGGATGACAAAACTGCTTTAAAATAATTTGAGAGCAAAATATTGCGCAAAATTTATGGCCCAGTAAGACAAGAAGGCAGTTGGAGAATATGCAATAACAATGAACTACAGGCTCTTGTACATGGAAAAGACACTGAAATTCATCAAATCACAGAGGTTACGTTGGCTGGGACATGTGGAAAGAATGCTTAAAATAATGTTGAAAGGAAGATTATGTACTACTAGACGTAGAGGCCGACCAAGGATGGAGATAGTTGGATGCGTAACTTTGGTAGCACGGGAATCATAGGGTGGGGAACAGGGAAGCATGGAGGAGTATTGTTGAGGAGAATAAAGCTTACAAAAGTCTGTAACGCCAGATAAGAAGAAGAATAAGAAGAAGAAGAAGAAGAAGAAGAAGAAGAAGAAGAAGAAGAAGAAGAAGAAGAAGAAGAAGAAGAAGAAGAAGAAAGTGACACAGCCTAGCTTGGCAAGAGCTAAAGGCAGACTATGCTGACTTAAAATATCTGTAGACAATTTAACTATACTAAATTATGGTAACAGAATTTCAAAATAGGTTTAAAATGAGAGCATCATACATTACCAAGCCCTTCCTTGCGGAAGCCGGTTGTCTCGGAGTCATTCCCTACCGTTTCGGCCGACGCCCTAGGGCGCTCGAGCTTCTTGTCCTCGTTAGTGCGTCACTACGTTCCCAAAGGCTAGCCTGAGGGGACCATGGTGTCGCGCCTCGGCGGGACAATTGGCTGAAGCAAAAGCTTAAGCTTGCCTCCGTGGTGGCCATGTAATTTATCATGGACCCGCGGACTGCACCATAACTCCCTTGTGCAGAGCAAACGACCGCGCTGACCTGTTGGCACCTGACGTTCATCAGGCCTAGGCCTGGACAACGCACACAAATTAGGGCGCAAGACGCCCGCGCATCACCCATCCATCCATTACCAAGCCCTTAACGCGAGTACGTGTGAACACTTTAATAAATGTCATAATCGAGATAGTCGCTTTGGTAATATTATAATTTTTCGTTGATTAAATTTTTTTGAACGTTTACAGGAAAACAAAATTATATAATCATATTTTATTGTATAACGCGTTTATGAACGGAAAAGTTTGTGTAACTGTATAGGTTTACAAAGGGTCATGGACCCATGAAGTTTACGTGGCGTCTGCGCTTCCTAGTTGTTAAACGGTGTTTGGAATCACAGTTAATTCCAGGAAACTTTAAACGACCTGTCTCTTTCTCTCTCGCGCGCCAGTAAATTTTCGAATTTCGATAAGCCACTGTCCCTTTTATGACCTTTGCGTTTTGGGGGATTGTACTGGTAGTAAACTGAGCTCCGTACATCGAGAATTGCTTTAGAGGAATTCTCTTTTCCTCACACCCAATCACATAGGCACGAGCACTACGTTTGGAAAACAGAGTAAAACCCTTTTATACAGCTAGTAACGAGCTCTACCGGTCACAATAGAGTTGACTCGTTTATTTAATTTTTATTACTTTTAATACTAGTAATAGTGTGTGATATATTACAAGCAGAAACAACTGCTTCGATCCGACTAAAAGCGGTTTCAATTCGATTCCTGTTAATATCGTGTTTTGCTTTTGGATTTAAGAGACTGCAGTGACAATATTTTCGCAATGTTCGCCATCATTAATATAATTAAAGGCGATTTTAATATTATTAAAGGAATGTTTCGGCTTTTACTGTTGTCAGATATAATTTTTAAACTAATACATTCTTCTATAGCCCTCAATACTAAAGGACTGGCGGATGACTGGATTGGTGTCTTGAGAAATGAGACTCACTACTCATTTCTGCAACTCCTGGTAACTTCCAGCTTCCATTTCTTCCGCCACCGTAAACTTCCTCCTTGGCCTCTCCTTTCCTCTTCTTCATTCCATTTGATTTATCATATGGTCTATCAACTTCGTTCCCCTTATGCTTATGACTCTAAAACTTTTCTCTTTTCATTGACTCGTCTGAGAATATTCTCATTACTCAATGATATCCATCCATCATCCTCCTCGAGTGCTATATCTCAAACACTTTTATACGTTGTTTGTCACTTTTTCTCTAAGAATCCAGATCTAGGAACTATAACACAATGGAACACTTTACATAGGGCTACATCTTCTTGTCAAATTCTTCCGTATACTTTTGTCTATATTATGTGATGTAAGAGTCATTTGTAGTAGATTCCAGGCAGTGGAACATTTTGCCTCCAGGATATTTAATCCCTGAAGACTCCATGGTAGACATGAATCTTGGGATGTTATTAAGATCTTTAATGCAGCGGTTTCTCCTTCCCTTCTGCATCGTATGACATTGACCAGGAAGCGTTCATCTGTATTTAGGGACGATTTCTCATCCAGTAACTAGAATATACTATGTAACCCTTTACTCGTTCCTACACAAACATTATAATGGTAAAATTAGTATTCTGCCTGATGATGCACATAATTTTAACACTTTAAGAAAAAATATGTAATTATAAAATCGTTTTTTTTTGGTGAAAATAGTGTTCCACATTGTTAAGATTGTTGGATGACGTCGCACCTATGTTGTCTTACCCTTCTTCTTCCCTATCGTGGACAGTTTAATTAAATTGTTCTGTTCCGGAATAACTAACGCCCACCGTCCGTTCATTTGGTCTTGCAGCACTTGTTCGACTTCTAGATGTTTAATTATACATTAGCTTGAGGATCCTGTTACCCGCCATCCTATAGCAGACGATCCATTTACGCTTAAATTAATCTATTTTATCGTGAACTGAAAATATCCCAATCTCGAATCGAATATCTTTATTTCACCGCCTACCCTTATGCAGCTTTGTATACAATGTGTGTGTATCTATACGTCAGGACCCAAGATTGTCTATCATACTGCAAAAGTAGGACTGCTGCAAACATGTGTTTAGTTGGATCTCTATTACTGGTTTCCTCTGGCAGCTCAGTTTGACATACCACGCGTGGACCGATTCTTACTGACCTATTGTTTACATCCATCATCATGGTAAAATTTCACGTTACACCCTAGATAATTAAAGTACACAAAACGTGCAATGGTATTATTCTTTATGAAATGTTTTGTTCTCATTAGGTAAGTACCTAATTTGCAGGCCTATGTATTGTATATAAGCACGTAAACAGTTATTGTATCCAAACCTAAATACTGACGCTTTCACGTCCGGCGTTAAAACTGTTGAAATTAAAATCCCGGCTATTGGGCCGTGGACCACTATAGTTATTGCCGGCTATTGGGCCGTGGTCCACTATAGTTATTGCCGGCTATTGGGACGTGGTCCACTGTAGTTATTGCCGGCTATTGGGCCGTGCTCCACTGTAGGTATTGCCGGCTATTGGGCCGTGGTCCACTGTAGTTATTGCCGGCTATTGGGCCGTGGTCCACTGTAGTTATTGCCGGCTATTGGGCCGTGATCCACTGTAGTTATTTCCGGCTATTGGGGCGTGGTCAACTATAGTTATTGCCGCCTATTGGGCCGTGGTCCACTATAGTTATTGCCGGCTGTTGGGCCGTGGTCCACTGTAGTTATTGCCGGCTATTGGGCCGTGGTCCACTACAGTTATTGCCGGCTATTAGGCCGTGGTCAACTGTAGTTATTGCCGGCTATTGGGCCGTGGTCCACTGTAGTTATTTCCGGCTATTGGGGCGTGGTCCGCTATAGTTATTGCCGGCTATTGGGCCGTGGTCCACTATAGTTATTACCGGCTATTGGGCCGTGATCCATTGTAGTTATTTCCGGCTATTGGGGCGTAGTCCACTATAGTTATTGCCGGCTATTGGGCCGTGGTCCACTATAGTTATTGCCGGCTGTTGGGCCGTGGTCCACTGTAGTTATTGCCGGCTATTGGGCCGTGGTCCACTGTAGTTATTGCCGGCTATTGGGCCGTGGTCCACTGTAGCTATTGCCGGCTATTAGGCCGTAGTCCACTGTAGTTATTGCCGGCTATTGGGCCGTGGTCCACTGTAGTTATTGCCGGCTATTGGGCTTTGGCACACTATAGTTATTGCCGGCTATTGTGCCGTGGTCCACTGTAGTTATTGCCGGCTATTGGGCCGTGATCCACTGTAGTTATTGCCGGCTATTGGGCCGTGGTCCACTGTAGTTATTGCCGGCTATTGGGCCGTGATCCACTGTAGTTATTTCCGGCTATTGGGGCGTGGTCCATTATAGTTATTGCCGGCTATTGGGTCTTGGTCCACTATAGTTATTATCGGCTGTTGGGCCGTGGTCCACTGTAGTTATTGCCGGCTATTGGGGCGTGGTCCACTATAGTTATTACCGGCTATTGGGCCCGTGGTCCACTATAGTTATTACCGGCTATTGGGCCGTGGCCCACTGTAGTTATTGCCGGCTATTAGGCCGTGGTCCACTGTAGTTATTGCCGGCTATTGGGCCCGGGTCCACTGTAGTTATTGCCGGCTATTGGGCCGTGGTCCACTGTAGTTTTTGCCGGCTATTGGGCCGTGGTCCACTATAGTTATTACCGGCTATTGGGCCCGTGGTCTACTATAGTTATTGCCGGCTATTGGGCCGTGGCCCACTAGTTATTGCCGCCTATTAGGCCGTGGTCCACTGTAGTTATTGCCGGCTATTGGGCCGTGGTCCACTATAGTTATTGCCGGCTATTGGGCCGTGATCCACTTTAGTTATTTCCGGCTATTGGGGCGTGGTCCACTATAGTTATTACCGGCTATTGGGCCGTGGTCTACTGTAGTTATTGCCGGCTATTGGGGCGTGGTCCACTATAGTTATTACCGGCTATTGGGCCCGTGGTCCACTGTAGTTATTACCGGCTATTGGGCCGTGGTCTACTGTAGTTATTGCCGGCTATTGGGGCGTGGTCCACTATAGTTATTACCGGCTATTGGGCCCGTGGTCCACTATAGTTATTACCGGCTATTGGGCCGTGGCCCACTGTAGTTATTGCCGGCTATTAGGCCGTGGTCCACTGTAGTTATTGCCGGCTATTGGGCCGTGGTCCACTGTAGTTATTGCCGGCTATTGGGCCGTGGTCCACTGTAGTTATTGCCGGCTATTGGGCCCGGGTCCACTGTAGTTATTGCCGGCTATGGGGCCGTGGTCCACTGTAGTTTTTGCCGGCTATTGGGCCGTGGTCCACTGTAGTTATTGCCGGCTATTGGACCGTGGTCCACTATAGTTATTGCCGGCTATTGGGCCGTGGTCCACTATAGTTATTGCCGGCTATTGGGCCGTGGTCCACTACAGTTATTGCCGGCTATTGGTCCAATATATTTATTGCCCGCTATTGGTCCACTATAGTTGTTATACTGAAAGATGCTATCCTCAGACGTTTCGGCCTCACCTCTGAAGGCCATCATCAGTGATACACGGTTTTTAACACAACTGACACGGTGTTCGTCAGTAACCACAGTACTGTGGCAAAGGACATTGCCAAAGAAGATGGTCTCCAGAGATAAGGCCGAAACATCTGAGAATAACATGTTTCAGAACAATAACTATTACGACCCAATAGCGTAGATTTTAATTTCAACAGTTAAGTACTGACCATAAACGCGAAAATAACATTGGTTACATCGATTAACTTATCACTGACAGACCAGTGTCTGTTTAAGATAATCTGTTCAAGCCGAGGCAGATTATGTCGGGGCAGAGGAAGACGTACTATAGTACACATTCCGCTTTCCATCAGCCTCTACTGGGGTTACGTAACGCTTGTCGGTACGCAGTATCATACCTTATCGTCATTATTACTATTATAATATGATGTAGGCCAGTTATTGTAGTGTGCTCAAGCATGTATTGATCACGGAAGCGCAGCGTGTCGTTAACTCGGTTATATGACAACGGTTATGTAATGTTACCAATGATTACATGATAACAAACGAGCGGCTATCGTAACGAATACACTGTGAACAATTGTTTTCCTGGTTTAAGATTAGCTCTTATAATCGTCCAGAACACTGGTACTTATCTATCCGCGAGATCAATTGCAGACGCTTGTTAGTGTGTTTGTTGTGTCGTGTAGACTCATACACCCATGACACCGATTTACTGAATTATCTGTGATTTTATAAGTACATAAATCTTATTAAACTAATAAAAGATTGTAAAATTTGTAAAACTGTTAGATTATAGAAAATCAAGAAGTCTTTTAGCCATATCGGGATGGGTGAAATGTCAAATTTTAGTGTAATTAGGTAATATGATAAATGATTTAAAATAATAATAATAATAAATAATATTAACCGATGTATGCAAATAGTTAACTTACAATTATATATGTGGTGGTAATAAAAATTGAATTAATCATAATGTACCGGTATAAAATTTTGACGTAATTTGTGAGAAACAGAAACTACAAAAATACGTAGGCCTAATTAAGGGATCACAAACATTATGAGAAGCTAGGTACTATACATTTTTTTTTAAAATTATAAATGATTGTAAAATGACAACAGAGTTTAATCATATAAAAGTAAGTGTAACTAAATTGCGTTGTAAACATAAGAAGCAGTGTGACAGACGAAATAAAAAAAAATAAAAAATATTGTAGTGTAAAACTAGGCTAAAGTGAGAAGAAGAAGGTTGTTTTACAACAATAATTCAGAAAAAAGGCCAACTTACTCTTGTTTGAATTTTGATCTGAGATCGTATAAACAGAAGAGTGCTTTATGATATTGAAAGGACTATTTAAATAATCATTGATCACCGGTAAATTAATAGTTAAGAGAGAAGAAGAATAATTGTATTCAATAAGAAGAAAGAATGTCAATTGTATTGACAAAGCGGAGAGAAAGTAATATAGTTAATATATTAAAAAAATATAGTTAATATTGTTAACACTTATTTGATTCAACATACACAGAATTGTAACCACAACATTTGGACATTTAGGCCTATATTCCCGAATGATAAAACCGAACATTTAAAGAATATATGTTTTTGCGTTGAAATAATAATGTTTAATTCCAAACGATAACCCTAAACTAATCTGTATAAAATTTCCCGACTAAACTCTAAATGGAAAAGAAATGTCAACTTGGCTTACATGACTGCCTGGCGGTGTAAGAGGGAAATAGTCATACTGACCCAAACGATTAAAATATTTGTAGTTAAACTGAACATTCATAGATTGTTATGTTAGTTTAATAAAAATAAATTGAATTGTATTTTCTGTTTATTTGTAAATATTTTTTGTTCTTTTACTTCCATGTTTCTTAAGGAAATGGAAGTATGGTGATGACAAAAAAAATCGTGTTCGAGATTATTGCAAATTCTGATTGTACTACACTCAAAACATGAAAAAAGTAATTTTTCGAAATGTGTGTGTGTGTGTGTGTGTGTGTGTAGATTTTTCTCTATTGCAAACGATTACAGTCGCAAATTCAAACAGAATCAAATAATGTTTTGCATACAGCCCTGATTTGTAGAGTACTCAAGACCAATTGTTTTAGGTGAAGATCGGTTAAGGGAGAGGGGTAGTTTACCTGCAACGGTTCTTTTTTAATCAATGGTAATTTTTACTTCCATGTTCCTTAAGGAAATGGAAGTATGGTGATGGCAAAAAAATTCATGTTCGAGATTATTGCAGATTCTGATTGTACTACACTCAAAACATGAAAAAAAGTAATTTTTCGAAATGTGTGTGTGTGTGTGTGTGTGTGTGTGTGTGTGTGTGTGTCTGTCTGTTTGTGTCTGTAGATTTTCTCTATGGAAAACGATAACAGCCGCAAATTCAAACAGAATCAAATAATTTTTTCCGTACAGCCCTGATTTGTAGAGTACACACGACCTATTGTTTTTGGTGAAGATCGGTTGATGGAAAGGGGTAGTTTACCGGCAACGGTTTTCTTTTATGAAGGGTAATTTTTTTCCTATGGCAAACGATAACAGCCGCAAATTCGAACAGAATCAAATAATGTTTCGCATACAGCCCTGAATTATAGAGTACTCAAGACCTGATGTTCTTGGTGAAGATCGGTTAAGGGAAAGGGGTAGTTTACCGGCAACGTTTTATGTTTTAAAAAGGTATTTTCTATGGCAAACGATAACAGCCGCAAATTCAAACAGAATCAAATAATGTTTTGCATACAGCCCTGAATTAGAGTTCTCAAGACTTTTGGTGTTGGTGAAGATCGGTTAAGGGAAAGGGGTAGTTTACCTGCAACATTTTATGTTTTAACAAGGGTAATTTTTTTTTGACGAATGATAACTGCCGTAAATTCAAATAGAATCAACTACTTTTTTGCACACCATTTTGAATTATAGAGAACTCAAGAGCCCTGTTGATTTCGTTGAAGATCGATTAAAGTAAAGGGATAGTTTACCAGCAACGTTTTATGTTTTATGAATGGTAATTTTTTTTTTTTGACAAACGATAACTGCCGCAAATTCAAATAGAATCAAATAATGTTTTGCATAATGTCCTGAATTGTAAAGAAGTGAAGGCCTGTTGATTTTGGTGAAGATCGGTTAAGGGAAAGGGGTAGTTTATCGGCCACTGTTCATGTTTTAACAAGAGTAATTGTTTCTATGACGAACGATAACTGCCGCACATTCAAAAAGAATCAATTATTCTTTTGCATGCATCCCTGAATTGTAGAGGACTGAAGGTCAATTGATTTTTGTGAAGATCGGTTAAGAGAAAGGGGTAGTTTACCTGCAACCATTTATGTTTTAACAAGAGTAAATTACTTAATTTTTATAAACAAAGTATCCTGATAAGAATCTCATAATAATCCACAGTAGAAACGTAGATGAAATATCTGTAAATGAAGAGGCTAGTTGAACGGGGTGGGGGTAATTTTCTATTAATGAAAATTATAGTTGTAGTGGGAGGGGAGAATTTATTATATTTGTACTACGTTATCGGCAACAAAGAAGTAGTTTTTTGTTAAAATTCCTTCTCGGGCTGCTTAGCCGTAGTCCAAATTTTTCTGCAAAACCAGACGTTTCGGCAATGCCATCGACTGCCATCATCAGTGAAAATCGAGTGCGAAAACGTGAGGTGGTATACGTTTGTGACCACAGTACTGTGGTTAAGGCTGAAGCAATAGAAAGAAGTAGTTCCTATGGAAATATTTCATTTCGAATATGATTTTAAATAAAAATCTTTTTCGAAATGTGTGTGTGTGTGTGTGTGTGTGTGTGTGTGTCTCTGTGTGTCTATCTGTGTGTGTGTCTGTGTCTGTAGATTTTTTTTTTATGGCAAACGATAACAGCCGCTAATTCAAACAGAATCAAATAATTATTTGCATACAGCCCTGATTTGTAGAGTTCTCAAGACCTATTGTTTTTGGTGAAGATCGGTTACGGGAAAGGGGTAGTTTACCTGCATATTCAAACAGAATCAAACAATTTTTTGGATACTGCCCTGAATTGTAGAGTTCTTAGGACCTATTGTTTTTGGTGAAGATCGGTTAAGGGAAAGGGGTATTTTCTATGGGAAACGATAACAGCCGAAAATTCAAACAGAATTAAATAATGTATCGCATAAAGCCCTGAATTATAGAGTTCTCAAGACCTAATGCTTTTGGTGAAGATCGGTTACGGGAAAGGGGTAGTTTACGAGAAACGTTTTTTTCATCAAGGGTAATTTTTTTCTATGGCAAACGATAACAGCCGCAAATCAAACAGAATCAAATATTGTTTTGCATACAGCCCTGAATTGTAGAGTTCTCAAGATCTGTTGGTTTTGGTGAAGATCGGTTAAGGGAAAGGGGTAGTTTATCGGCAACATTTTATGTTGTAACAAGAGAAATGTTTTTATGACGAACGATAACTGACGCACATTCAAACAGAATCAAATATTTTGTTGCATGCACCCTGAATTATAGGGGACTGAAGGGCTATTGATTTTGGTGAAGATCGGTAAAGAGAAAGGGGTAGTTTACCAGCAACGTTTTCTGTTTTAACAAGAGTAAAGTCCTTAATTTTTATAAACAAAGTATCCTGATAACAAGCTCATAATAAGCCACTGTAGAAACGTAGATGAAATATCTATAAATGAAGAGGCTAGTTGAACGGGGTGGGGGTAATTTACTATTAATGAAAATTATAGTTGAAGGGGGAGGGGAGAATTTTTTATATTTGTATTACGTTATCGGCAACAAAGAAGTAGTTTTTTGTTAAAATTCCTTCCTGGGCTGTTTAGCCGTAGTCCTATGTTTTCTGCAAAACCAGACGTTTCGGCAGTGCCATCGACTGCCATCATCAGTGAAAATCGAGTGCGAAAACGTGAGGTGGTATACGTTTATGACCACAGTACTGTGGTTAAGGCTGAAGCAATAGAAAGAAGAAGTTTCTATGGAAATATTTCATTTCGAATATGATTTTAAATAAAAATCTTTTTCGAAATGAGTGTGTGTGTGTCTGTGTCTATCTGTGTGTGTCTGTGTCTGTAAATTTTTTTTTATGGCAAACGATAACAGCCGAAAATTCAAACAGAATCAAATAATTATTTGCATACAGCCCTGATTTGTAGAGTTCTCAAGATCTATTGTTTTTGGTGAAGATCGGTTAAGGGAAAGGGGTAGTTTACGAGCAACATTTTTTTCATCAAGGGTAATTTTTTCCTATGGCAAACTATAACAGCCGCAAATCAAACAGAATCAAATAATGTTTTGGATACAGCCCTGAATTGAAGAGTTCTCAAGATCTGTTGGTTTTGGTGAAGATCGGTTAAGGGAAAGGGGTATTTTCTATGGCAAACGATAACAGTCGCAAATTCAAACAGAATTAAATAATGTATCGCATACAGCCCTGAATTATAGAGTTCTCAAGACCTAATGTTTTTGGTGAAGATCGGTTACGGGACGGGGTAGTTTACGAGCAAAATTTTTTTCATCTAGGGTAATTTTTTCCTATGGCAAACGATAACAGCCGCAAATCAAACAGAATCAAATAATGTTTTGGATACAGCCCTGAATTTTAGAGTTCTCAAGATCTGTTGGTTTTGGTGAAGATCGGATAAGGGAAAGGGGTAGTTTATCGGCAAAATTTTATGTTGTAACAAGAGAAATGTTTTCATGACGAACGATAACTGACGCACATTCAAACAGAATCAAATATTTTGTTGCATGCATCCCTGAATTATAGAGGACTGAAGGGCTATTGATTTTGGTGAAGATCGGTAAAGAGAAAGGGGTAGTTTACCTGCAACCTTTTATGTTTTAACAAGAGTAAAGTCCTTAATTTTTGTAAACAAAATATCCTGATAACAAGCTCAGAATAAGCCACTGTAGAAACGTAGATGAAATATCTATAAATGAAGAGGCTAGTTGAACGGGGTGGGGGTAATTTACTATTAATGAAAATTATAGTTGGAGGGGGAGGGGAGAATTTTTTATATGTGTATTACGTTATCGGCAACAAAGAAGTAGTTTTTTGTTAATATTCCTTCCCGGTCTGTTTAGCCGTAGTCCAATGTTTTCTGCCAAACCAGACGTTTCGGCAGTGCCATCGACTGCCATCGTCAGTGAAAATCGAGTGCGAAAACGTGAGGTGGTATACGTTAGTGACCACAGTACTGTGCTTAAGGCTGAAGCAGTAAGTAGAAAGAAGTAGTTTCTATGGAAATATTTCATTTCGAATATGATTTTAAATATAAATCTTAGAACATGGAAGTCATGTATGGTTTTCTATACCGATATTTCTATGGCAAACGATAACAGCCGCAAATTCAAACATAATAGAAATTGTTTTGGATACAGCCGTGAAATGTAGAGTTCTCAAGGCCTGTTGGTGTTGGTGAACGTCGGTTAAGGGAAAGGGGTAGTTTACCAGCAACATTTTATGTTTTAACAAGTGTAATTTTTTATATGACAAACGTTAACTGCCGCAAATTCAAACAGAATCAACTATATTTTTGTATACCTTTTTGAATTGAAGAGATCTCTAGGTTTTGTTGATTTTGTTGAAGATCGGTTAAGAGAAAGGGGTAGTTTACCAGCAACGTTTCTTTCATCAAAAGTAATTTTTTTATGACGAACGATAACTGCAGTAAATTCAAAGAGAATCAAATAATTTTTTGCATACGTTCCTGAATTGTAGAGTACTCAAGGTGTGTTGTTTGTGGTGACGATCGGTTAAGGGAAAGGGGTAGTTTACCAGCCACCTTTTATGTTTTAGCAAGAGTAATTGTTTCTATGACGAACGATAACTGCCGCACATTCAAACAGAATCAAATAATGTTTTGCATGCATTCCTGAATTGTAGAGGACTCAAGAGCTATTGATTTTGGTGAAGATCAGTTAAGAGAAAGGGGTAGTTTAAGTGCAACGTTTTATGTCATAACAAGGTTAATTTTTTTTTATGACGAACGATAACTTCCGTAAATTCAAACATAATCAAGTAAGTTTTTGCAAAAGTCCCTAAATTGTAGAGAACTCAAGGTCTTTTGATTTTGGTGAAGATCGGTTAAGGGAAAGGGGTAGTTTATGAGGAACATTTTATGTTGTAACAAGAGATATTTTTTCATGACGAACGATAATAGCCGTAAATTCAAACAGAATCAAATAATTTTTTACATATGTGCCTGAGTTGTAGAATACTCAAGGCCTATTGATTTTTGTGAAGATCGGTTACGGGGAAAGGGTAGTTTACCAGAAACATTTTTTGTTGTAACAAGTGTAAAGTACTTTATTTTGATAAATAAAGTATCCTGATAAGAAGATCTTAATAATCCACTGTAGACACGTAGATGAAATATCTATAAGTGAAGAGGCTAGTTGAACGGGGTGGGGGTAATTTTCTAAAATTGAAAATTATAGTTTAAGCGGTAGGGGATAATGTTAATATGTGTACTACGTTATCGACAACAAAGTAGTAGTTTTTTGTTAAAATTCCTTCCCGGTCTGTTTGGCCGTAGTCCAATGTTTTCTGCAAAACCAGACGTTTCGCAGTGCCGTCGACTGCCATCATCAGTGAAATCGAGTGCGATAACGTGAGGTATATGTGAGGTATATATGAGGTATACGTTACTGACCACAGTACTGTGATTAAGGCTGAAGCAATAAGTGGAAAGAAGTAGTATCTATGGAAACATTTCATTTCGTAAATGATTTTAAATATAAATCTTAGAACATGGAAGTCATGTATGGTTCTCCATACCGATATTTTACTTCTATGTTCCATAAGGAAATGGAAGTATGGTGATGGCAAAAAAAATCGTGTTCGAGATAATTGCAGATTCTGATTGTACTACCCTCAAAACATGAAAAAAGTCATTTTTCGAAAAGTGTCTGTGCGTGTGTCTATCTGTGTGTCAATGTGTCTGTCTGTGTGTAGATTTTTTTCTATGGTAAACGATAAGAGCTGAAAATTCAAACAGAATCAAATAACGTTTTGCATACAACACTAAATTGAAGAGTACTGAAGACCTATTGTTTTTGGTGAAGATCGGTTAAGGGTAAGGGGTAGTTTACTTGCAACGTTTTATGTTTTAACAAGGGTAATATTTTTCTATGGCAAACGACAACAGCCGCAAATTCAAACAGAATCATATAATGATTCGTATACAGCCCAAAAATTTAGAGTACGCAAGATCAATTGTTTTTGGTTAAGATCGGTTAAGGGAAAAGGGTAGTTTACCTGCAACGTTTTATGTTTTAACAAGGGTAGTGTTTTCCATGACGAACGATAACTGCCGCACATTCAAACAGAATCAAATAATGTTTCGCATACAGCCCTGAATTAGAGTTCTCAAGACCTTTTTGTGTTGGTGAAGATCGGTTAAGGGAAAGGGGTAGTTTACCTGCAACATTTTATGTTTTAACAAGGGTAATTTTTTTTTGACGAATGATAACTGCCGTAAATTCAAATAGAATCAACTACTTTTTTGAACACCATTTTGAATTATAGAGAACTCAAGAGCTCTGTTGATTTCGTTGAAGATCGATTAAGGTAAAGGGGTAGTTTACCAGCAACGTTTTATGTTTTATGAATGGTAATTTTTTTTTTTTTGACTTACGATAACTGCCGCAAATTCAAATAGAATCAAATAATGTTTTGCATAATGTCCTGAATTGTAAAGAAGTGAAGGCCTGTTGATTTCGGTGAAGATCGGTTAAGGGAAAGGGGAACTTTACCGGCCACTGTTCATGTTTTAACAAGAGTAATTGTTTCTATGACGAACGATAACTGCCGCACATTCAAAAAGAATCAATTATTCTTTTGCATGCATCCCTGCATTGTAGAGAACTGAAGGTCAATTGATTTTTGTGAAGATCGGTTAAGAGAAAGGGGTAGTTTACCTGCAACCATTTATGTTTTAACAAGAGTAAAGTACTTAATTTTTATAAACAAAGTATCCTGATAAGAAGCTCATAATAATCCACTGTAGAAACGTAGATGAAATATCTGTAAATGAAGAGGCTAGTTGAACGGGGTGGGGGTAATTTTCTATTAATGAAAATTATAGTTGTAGTGGGAGGGGAGAATTTATTATATTTGTACTACGTTATCGGCAACAAAGGAGTAGTTTTTTATTAAAATTCCTTCTCGGGCTGCTTAGCCGTAGTCCACATTTTTCTGCAAAACCAGACGTTTCGGCAATGCCATCGACTGCCATCATCAATGAAAATCGAGTGCGAAAACGTGAGGTGGTATACGTTTGTGGCCACAGTACTGTGGTTAAGACTGAAGCAATAGAAAGAAGTAGTTCCTATGGAAATATTTCATTTCGAATATGATTTTAAATAAAAATCTTTTTCGAAATGTGTGTGTGTGTGTCTGTGTGTCTATCTGTGTGTGTGTCTGTGTCTGTAGATTTTTTTTTTATGGCAAATAACAGCCGCTAATTCAAACAGAATCAAATAATTATTTGCATACAGCCCTGATTTGTAGAGTTCTCAAGACCTATTGTTTTTGGTGAAGATCGGTTAAGGGAAAGGGGTATTTTCTATGGAAAACGATAACAGCCGCAAATTCAAACAGAATTAAATAATGTATCGTATAAAACCCTGAATTATAGAGTTCTCAAGACCTAATGCTTTTGGTGAAGATCGGTTACGGGAAAGGGGTAGTTTACGAGAAACGTTTTTTTCATCAGGGGTAATTTTTTTCTATGGCAAACGATAACAGCCGCAAATCAAACAGAATCAAATAATGTTTTGCATACAGCCCTGAATTGTAGAGTTCTCAAGATCTGTTGGTTTTGGTGAAGATCGGTTAAGGGAAAGGGGTAGTTTATCGGCAACATTTTATGTTGTAACAAGAGAAATGTTTTTATGACGAAAGATAACTGACGCACATTCAAACAGAATCAAATATTTTGTTGCATTCACCCTGAATTATAGGGGACTGAAGGGCTATTGATTTTGGTGAAGATCGGTAAAGAGAAAGGGGTAGTTTACCAGCAACGTTTTCTGTTTTAACAAGAGTAAAGTCCTTAATTTTTATAAATAAAGTATCCTGATAACAAGCTCATAATAAGCCACTGTAGAAACGTAGATGAAATATCTATAAATGAAGAGGCTAGTTGAACGGTGTGGGGGTAATTTACTATTAATGAAAATTATAGTTGAAGGGGGAGGGGAGAATTTTTTATATGTGTATTACGTTATCGGCAACAAAGAAGTAGTTTTTTGTTAAAATTCCTTCTTGGGCTGTTTAGCCGTAGTCCAATGTTTTCTGCAAAACCAGACGTTTCGGCAGTGCCTTCGACTGCCATCATCAGTGAAAATCGAGTGCGAAAACGTGAGGTGGTATACGTTTGTGACCACAGAACTGTGGTTAAGGCTGAAGCAATAGAAAGAAGAAGTTTCTATGGAAATATTTCATTTCGAATATGATTTTAAATAAAAACCTTATTCTAAATGTGTGTGTGTGTGTGTGTGTGTGTGTGTGTGTGTGTGTGTGTGTGTGTGTGTGTGTGTGTGTGTCTATCTGTGTGTGTGTCTGTGTCTGTAGATTTTTTTTTGGCAAACGATAACAGCCGCAAATTCAAACAGATTCAAATAATTATTTGCATACAGCCCTGATTTGTAGAGTTCTCAATACCTGTTGTTTTTGGTGAAAATCGGTTAAGGGAAAGGGGTAGTTTACCGGCAACGTTTTATGTTTTAACAAGGGTATTTTATATGGCAAACCATAAAAGCCGCAAATTTGAACAGAATCAAACAATTTTTTGGTTACTGCCCTGAATTGTAGAGTTCTTAGGACCTATTGTTTTCGGTGAAGATCGGTTATGGGAAAGGGGTATTTTCTATGGCAAACGATAACAGCCGCACATTCAACCAGAATTAAATAATGTATCGCATACAGTCCTGAATTATAGAGTTCTCAAGACCTAATGTTTTTGGTGAAGATGGGTTACGGGAAAGGGGTAGTTTACGAGCAACGTTTTTTCATCAAGGGTAATTTTTCCTATGGCAAACGATAACAGCCGCAAATCAAACAGAATCAAATAATGTTTTGGATACAGCCCTGAATTGTAGAGTTCTCAAGATCTGTTGGTTTTGGTGAAGATCGGTTAAGGGAAAGGGGTAGTTTATCGGCAACATTTTATGTTGTAACAAGAGAAATGTTTTCATGTCGAACGATAACTGACGCACATTCAAACAGAATCAAATATTTTGTTGCATGCATTCGTGAATTATAGAGGGCTGAAGGGCTATTGATTTTGGTGAAGATCGGTAAAGAGAAAGGGGTAGTTTACCAGCAACATTTTATGTTTTAACAAGAGAAAAAGTCCTTAATTTTATAAACAAAGTATCCTGATAACAAGCTCATAATAAGCCACTGTAGAAACGTAGATGAAATATCTATAAATGAAGAGGCTAGTTGAACGGGGTGGGGGTAATTTACTATTAATGAAAATTGTAGTTGAAGGGGGGGGGGAATTTTTTATATTTGTATTACGTTATCGGTAACAAAGAAGTAGTTTTTTGTTAAAATTCCTTCCTGGGCTGTTTAGCCGTAGTCCTATGTTTTCTGCAAAACCAGACGTTTCGGCAGTGCCATCGACTGCCATCATCAGTGAAAATCGAGTGCGAAAACGTGAGGTGGTATACGTTTGTGACCACAGAACTGTGGTTAAGGCTGAAGCAATAGAAAGAAGAAGTTTCTATGGAAATATTTCATTTCGAATATGATTTTAAATAAAAACCTTTTCCAAAATATGTGTGTGTGTGTGTGTGTGTGTGTGTGTGTGTATCTGTGTGTGTGTCTGTGTCTGTAGATTTTTTTGGCAAACGATAACAGCCGCAAATTCAAACAGAATCAAATAATTATTTGCATACAGCCCTGATTTGTAGAGTTCTCAAGACCTGTTGTTTTTGGTGAAAATCGGTTAAGGGAAAGAGGTGTTTGCCGGCAACGTTTTATGTTTTAACAAGGGTATTTTATATGGCAAACGATAACAGCCGCACATTCAAACAGAATTAAATAATGTATCGCATACAGTCCTGAATTATAGAGTTCGCAAGAGCTAATGTTTTTGGTGAAGATGGGTTACGGGAAAGGGGTAGTTTACGAGCAACGTTTTTTCATCAAGGGTAACTTTTTCCTATGGCAAACGATAACAGCCGCAAATCAAAGAGAATCAAATAATGTTTTGCATACAGCCCTGAATTGTAGAGTTCTCAAGATCTGTTGGTTTTGGTGAAGATCGGTTAAGGGAAAGGGGTAGTTTATCGGCAACATTTTATGTTGTAACAAGAGAAATGTTTTCATGACGAACGATAACTGACGCACATTCAAACAGAATCAAATATTTTTTTGCATGCATTCGTGAATTATAGAGGGCTGAAGGGCTATTGATTTTGGTGAAGATCGGTAAAGAGAAAGGGGTAGTTTACCAGCAACATTTTATGTTTTAACAAGAGAAAAAGTCCTTAATTTTATAAACAAAGTATCCTGATAACAAGCTCATAATAAGCCACTGTAGAAACGTAGATGAAATATCTATAAATGAAGAGGCTAGTTGAACGGGGTGGGGGTAATTTACTATTAATGAAAATTATAGTTGAAGGGGGAGGGGAGAATTTTTTATATTTGTATTACGTTATCGGCAACAAAGAAGTAGTTTTTTGTTAAAATTCCTTCCTGGGCTGTTTAGCCGTAGTCCTATGTTTTCTGCAAAACCAGACGTTTCGGCAGTGCCATCGACTGCCATCATCAGTGAAAATCGAGTGCGAAAACGTGAGGTGGTATACGTTTATGACCACAGTACTGTGGTTAAGGCTGAATCAATAGAAAGAAGTAGTTTCTATGGAAATATTTCATTTCGAATATGATTTTAAATAAAAATCTGTTTCGAAATGAGTCTGTGTGTGTGTGTGTGTCTGTGTCTATCTGTGTGTGTCTGTCTGTAAATTTTTTTTTATGGCAAACGATAACAGCCGCAAATTCAAACAGAATCAAATAATTATTTGCATACAGCCCTGATTTGTAGAGTTCTCAAGACCTATTGTTTTTGGTGAAGATCGGTTAAGGGAAAGGGGTAGTTTACGAGCAACATTTTTTTCATCAAGGGTAATTTTTTCCTATGGCAAACTATAACAGCCGCAAATCAAACAGAATCAAATAATGTTTTGGATACAGCCCTGAATTGTAGAGTTCTCAAAATCTGTTGGTTTTGGTGAAGATCGTTTAAGGGAAAGGGGTATTTTCTA
This sequence comes from Magicicada septendecula, assembly GCA_034769895.1. Classification (NCBI taxonomy): domain Eukaryota; kingdom Metazoa; phylum Arthropoda; class Insecta; order Hemiptera; family Cicadidae; genus Magicicada; species Magicicada septendecula. The sequence continues at coordinate 245,283,019 of CM068371.1, forward strand.
TGGCAAACGATAACAGTCGCAAATTCAAACAGAATTAAATAATGTATCGCATACAGCCCTGAATTATAGAGTTCTCAAGACCTAATGTTTTTGGTGAAGATGGGTTACGGGAAAGGGGTAGTTTACGAGCAACGTTTTTTCATCAAGGGTAACTTTTTGCTATGGCAAACGATAATAGCCGCAAATCAAACAGAATCAAATAATGTTTTGCATACAGCCCTGAATAGTAGAGTTCTCAAGATCTGTTGGTTTTGGTGAAGATCGGTTAAGGGAAAGGGGTAGTTTATCGGCAACATTTTATGTTGTAACAAGAGAAATGTTTTCATGACGAACGATAACTGACGCACATTCAAACAGAATCAAATATTTTGTTGCATGCATCCCTGAATTATAGAGGACTGAAGGGCTATTGATTTTGGTGCAGATCGGTAAAGAGAAAGGGGTAGTTTACCTGCAACCATTTATGTTTTAACAAGAGTAAAGTCCTTAATTTTTGTAAACAAAGTATCCTGATAACAAGCTCATAATAAGCCACTGTAGAAACGTAGATGAAATATCTATAAATGAAGAGGCTAGTTGAACTGGGTGGGGGTAATTTACTATTAATGAAAATTATAGTTGAAGGGGGAGGGGAGAATTTTTTATATGTGTATTACGTTATCGGCAACAAAGAAGTAGTTTTTTGTTAAAATTCCTTCCCGGTCTGTTTAGCCGTAGTCCAATGTTTTCTGCCAAACCAGACGTTTCGGCAGTGCCATCGACTGCCATCATTAGTGAAAATCGAGTGCGAAAACATGAGGTGGTATACGTTAGTGACCACAGTACTGTGCTTAAGGCTGAAGCAGTAAGTAGAAAGAAGTAGTTTCTATGGAAATATTTCATTTCGAATATGATTTTAAATATAAATCTTAGAACATGGAAGTCATGTATGGTTTTCTATACCGATATTTCTATGGCAAACGATAACAGCCGCAAATTCAAACATAATAGAAATTTTTTTGGATACAGCCGTGAATTGTAGAGTTCTCAAGGCCTGTTGGTGTTGGTGAACGTCGGTTAGGGGGAAGGGGTAGTTTACCAGCAACATTTTATGTTTTAACAAGTGTAATTTTTTATATGACAAACGTTAACTGCCGCAAATTCAAACAGAATCAACTATATTTTTGCATACCTTTTTGAATTAAAGAGATCTCAAGGTTTTTTGATTTTGTTGAAGATCGGTTAAGGGAAAGGGGTAGTTTACCAGCAACGTTTCTTTCATCAAAAGTAATTTTTTTATGACGAACGATAACTGCAGTAAATTAAAAGAAAATCAAATAATTTTTTGCATACGTTCCTGAATTGTAGAGTACTCAAGGTATGTTGTTTGTGGTGACGATCGGTTAAGGGAAAGGGGTAGTTTACCAGCCACCTTTTATGTTTTAGCAAGAGTAATTGTTTCTATGACGAACGATAACTGCCGCACATTCAAACAGAATCAAATAATGTTTTGCATGCATTCCTGAATTGTAGAGGATTCAAGAGCTATTGATTTTGGTGAAGATCAGTTAAGAGAAAGGGGTAGTTTAAGTGCAACGTTTTATGTCATAACAAGGTTAATTTTTTTTTATGACGAACGATAACTTCCGTAAATTCAAACATAATCAAGTAAGTTTTTGCAAAAGTCCCTAAATTGTAGAGAACTCAAGGTCTTTTGATTTTGGTGAAGATCGGTTAAGGGAAAGGGGTAGTTTATGAGCAACATTTTATGTTGTAACAAGAGATATTTTTTCATGACGAACGATAATAGCCGTAAATTCAAACAGAATCAAATAATTTTTTACATATGTGCCTGAGTTGTAGAATACTCAAGGCCTATTGATTTTTGTGAAGATCGGTTGCGGGGAAAGGGTAGTTTACCAGAAACATTTTTTGTTGTAACAAGTGTAAAGTACTTTATTTTGATAAATAAAGTATCCTGATAAGAAGATCTTAATAATCCACTGTAGACACGTAGATGAAATATCTATAAGTGAAGAGGCTAGTTGAACGGGGTGGGGGTAATTTTCTAAAATTGAAAATTATAGTTGAAGCGGTAGGGGATAATGTTAATATGTGTACTACGTTATCGACAACAAAGTAGTAGTTTTTTGTTAAAATTCCTTCCCGGTCTGTTTGGCCGTAGTCCAATGTTTTCTGCAAAACCAGACGTTTCGCAGTGCCGTCGACTGCCATCATCAGTGAAATCGAGTGCGATAACGTGAGGTATATGTGAGGTATATATGAGGTATACGTTACTGACCACAGTACTGTGGTTAAGGCTGAAGCAATAAGTGGAAAGAAGTAGTATCTATGGAAACATTTCATTTCGTAAATGATTTTAAATATAAATCTTAGAACATGGAAGTCATGTATGGTTCTCCATACCGATATTTTACTTCTATGTTCCATAAGGAAATGGAAGTATGGTGATGGCAAAAAAAATCGTGTTCGAGATAATTGCAGATTCTGATTGTACTACCCTCAAAACATGAAAAAAGTAATTTTTCGAAAAGTGTCTGTGTGTGTGTCTATCTGTGTGTCAATGTGTCTGTCTGTGTGTAGATTTTTTTCTATGGTAAACGATAAGAGCTGAAAATTCAAACAGAATCAAATAATGTTTTGCATACAACACTAAATTGAAGAGTACTGAAGACCTATTGTTTTTGGTGAAGATCGGTTAAGGGTAAGGGGTAGTTTACTTGCAACGTTTTATGTTTTAACAAGGGTAATATTTTTTTCTATGGCAAACGACAACAGCCGCAAATTCAAACAGAATCATATAATGATTCGTATACAGCCCAAAAATTTAGAGTACGCAAGATCAATTGTTTTTGGTTAAGATCGGTTAAGGGAAAAGGGTAGTTTACCAGCAACTTTTTATGTTTTAACAAGGGTAGTGTTTTCCTTGACGAACGATAACTGCCGCACATTCAAACAGAATCAAATAATGTTTTGCATACAGCCCTGAATTAGAGTTCTCAAGACCTTTTGGTGTTGGTGAAGATCGGTTAAGGGAAAGGGGTAGTTTACCTGCAACATTTTATGTTTTAACAAGGGTAATTTTTTTTTGACGAATGATAACTGCCGTAAATTCAAATAGAATCAACTACTATTTTGCACACTATTTTGAATTTTAGAGAACTCAAGAGCTCTGTTGATTTCTTTGAAGATCGATTAAGGTAAAGGGGTAGTTTACCAGCAACGTTTTATGTTTTATGAATGGTAATTTTTTTTTTTGACAAACGATAACTGCCGCAAATTCAAATAGAATCAAATAATGTTTTGCATAATGTCCTGAATTGTAAAGAAGTGAAGGCCTGTTGATTTTGGTGCAGATCGGTTAAGGGAAAGGGGAAGTTTACCGTCCACTGTTCATGTTTTAACAAGAGTAATTGTTTCTATGACGAACGATAACTGCCGCACATTCAAAAAGAATCAATTATTCTTTTGCATGCATCCCTGCATTGTAGAGGACTGAATGTCAATTGATTTTTGTGAAGATCGGTTAAGAGAAAGGGGTAGTTTACCTGCAACCATTTATGTTTTAACAAGAGTAAAGTACTTAATTTTTATAAACAAAGTATCCTGATAAGAAGCTCATAATAATCCACTGTAGAAACGTAGATGAAATATCTGTAAATGAAGAGGCTAGTTGAACGGGGTGGGGGTAATTTTCTATTAATGAAAATTATAGTTGTAGTGGGAGGGGAGAATTTATTATATTTGTACTACGTTATCGGCAACAAAGAAGTAGTTTTTTGTTAAAATTCCTTCTCGGGCTGCTTAGCCGTAGTCCAAATTTTTCTGCAAAACCAGACGTTTCGGCAATGCCATCGACTGCCATCATCAGTGAAAATCGAGTACGAAAACGTGAGGTGGTATACGTTTGTGACCACAGTACTGTGGTTAAGGCTGAAGCAATAGAAAGAAGTAGTTCCTATGGAAATATTTTATTTCGAATATGATTTTAAATAAAAATCTTTTTCGAAATGTGTGTGTGTGTGTGTGTGTGTGTCTGTGTGTCTATCTGTGTGTGTGTCTGTGTCTGTAGATTTTTTTTTATGGCAAACGATAACAGCCGCTAATTCAAACAGAATCAAATAATTATTTGCATACAGCCCTGATTTGTAGTGTTCTCAAGACCTATTGTTTTTGGTGAAGATCGGTTACGGGAAAGGGGTAGTTTACCTGCATATTCAAACAGAATCAAACAATTTTTTGGATACTGCCCTGAATTGTAGAGTTCTTAGGACCTATTGTTTTTGGTGAAGATCGGTTAAGGGAAAGGGGTATTTTCTATGGAAAACGATAACAGCCGCAAATTCAAACAGAATTAAATAATGTATCGCATAAAGCCCTGAATTATAGAGTTCTCAAGACCTAATGCTTTTGGTGAAGATCGGTTACGGGAAAGGGGTAGTTTACGAGAAACGTTTTTTTCATCAAGGGTAATTTTTTTCTATGGCAAACGATAACAGCCGCAAATCAAACAGAATCAAATATTGTTTTGCATACTGCCCTGAATTGTAGAGTTCTTAAGATCTGTTGGTTTTGGTGAAGATCGGTTAAGGGAAAGGGGTAGTTTATCGGCAACATTTTATGTTGTAACAAGAGAAATGTTTTTATGACGAACGATAACTGACGCACATTCAAACAGAATCAAATATTTTGTTGCATGCACCCTGAATTATAGGGGACTGAAGGGCTATTGATTTTGGTGAAGATCGGTAAAGAGAAAGGGGTAGTTTACCAGCAACGTTTTCTGTTTTAACAAGAGTAAAGTCCTTAATTTTTATAAACAAAGTATCCTGATAACAAGCTCATAATAAGCCACTGTAGAAACTTAGATGAAATATCTGTAAATGAAGAGGCTAGTTGAACGGGGTGGGGGTAATTTTCTATTAATGAATATTATAGTTGTAGTGGGAGGGGAGAATTTATTATATTTGTACTACGTTATAGGCAAAAAAGAAGTAGTTTTTTGTTAAAATTCCTTCCCGGGCTGTTTAGCCGTAGTCCAATGTTTTCTGCCAAACCAGACGTTTCGGCAGTGCCATCGACTGCCATCATCAGTGAAAATCGAGTGCTAAAACGTGAGGTGGTATACGTTAGTGACCACAGAACTGTGCTTAAGGCTGAAGCAGTAAGTAGAAAGAAGTAGTTTCTATGGAAATATTTCATTTCGAATATGATTTTAAATATGAATCTTAGAACATGGAAGTCATGTATGGTTTTCTATACCGATATTTCTATGGCAAACGATAACAGCCGCAAATTCAAACATAATAGAAATTGTTTTGGATACAGCCCTGAAGTGTAGAGTTCTCAAGGCCTGTTGGTGTTGGTGAACGTCGGTTAAGGGAAAGGGGTAGTTTACCAGCAACATTTTATGTTTTAACAAGTGTAATTTTTTATATGACAAACGTTAACTGCCGCAAATTCAAACAGAATCAACTATATTTTTGCATACCATTTTGAATTGAAGAGATCTCAAGGCTTGTTGATTTTGTTGAAGATCGGTTAAGGGAAAGGGGTAGTTTACCAGCAACGTTTCTTTCATCAAAAGTAATTTTTTTATGACGAACGATAACTGCAGTAAATTCAAAGAGAATCAAATAATTTTTGCATACGTTCCTGAATTGTAGAGTACTCAAGGTGTGTTGTTTGTGGTGACGATCGGTTAAGGGAAAGGGGTAGTTTACCAGCCACCTTTTATGTTTTAGCAAGAGTAATTGTTTCTATGAGGAACGATAACTGCCGCACATTCAAACAGAATCAAATAATGTTTTGCATGCATTCCTGAATTGTAGAGGACTCAAGAGCTATTGATTTTGGTGAAGATCAGTTAAGAGAAAGGGGTAGTTTAAGTGCAACGTTTTATGTCATAACAAGGTTAATTTTTTTTTTAACGACGAACGATAACTTCCGTAAATTCAAACATAATCAAGTAAGTTTTTGCAAAAGTCCCTAAATTGTAGAGAACTCAAGGTCTTTTGATTTTGGTGAAGATCGGTTAAGGGAAAGGGGTAGTTTATGAGCAACATTTTATGTTTTAACAAGAGATATTTTTTCATGACGAACGATAATAGCCGTAAATTCAAACAGAATCAAATAATTTTTTACATATGTGCCTGAGTTGTAGAATACTCAAGGCCTATTGATTTTTGTGAAGATCGGTTACGGGGAAAGGGTAGTTTACCAGAAACATTTTTTGTTGTAACAAGTGTAAAGTACTTTATTTTGATAAATAAAGTATCCTGATAAGAAGATCTTAATAATCCACTGTAGACACGTAGATGAAATATCTATAAGTGAAGAGGCTAGTTGAACGGGGTGGGGGTAATTTTCTAAAATTGAAAATTATAGTTGAAGCGGTAGGGGATAATGTTAATATGTGTACTACGTTATCGACAACAAAGTAGTAGTTTTTTGTTAAAATTCCTTCCCGGTCTGTTTGGCCGTAGTCCAATGTTTTCTGCAAAACCAGACGTTTCGCAGTGCCGTCGACTGCCATCATCAGTGAAATCGAGTGCGATAACGTGAGGTATATGTGAGGTATATATGAGGTATACGTTACTGACCACAGTACTGTGGTTAAGGCTGAAGCAATAAGTGGAAAGAAGTAGTATCTATGGAAACATTTCATTTCGTAAATGATTTTAAATATAAATCTTAGAACATGGAAGTCATGTATGGTTCTCCATACCGATATTTTACTTCTATGTTCCATAAGGAAATGGAAGTATGGTGATGGCAAAAAAAATCGTGTTCGAGATAATTGCAGATTCTGATTGTACTACCCTCAAAACATGAAAAAAGTAATTTTTCGAAAAGTGTCTGTGCGTGTGTCTATCTGTGTGTCAATGTGTCTGTCTGTGTGTAGATTTTTTTCTATGGTAAACGATAAGAGCTGAAAATTCAAACAGAATCAAATAATGTTTTGCATACAACACTAAATTGAAGAGTACTGAAGACCTATTGTTTTTGGTGAAGATCGGTTAAGGGTAAGGGGTAGTTTACTTGCAACGTTTTATGTTTTAACAAGGGTAATATTTTTTTCTATGGCAAACGACAACAGCCGCAAATTCAAACAGAATCATATAATGATTCGTATACAGCCCAAAAATTTAGAGTACGCAAGATCAATTGTTTTTGGTTAAGATCGGTTAAGGGAAAAGGGTAGTTTACCAGCAACTTTTTATGTTTTAACAAGGGTAGTGTTTTCCTTGACGAACGATAACTGCCGCACATTCAAACAGAATCAAATAATGTTTTGCATACAGCCCTGAATTAGAGTTCTCAAGACCTTTTGGTGTTGGTGAAGATCGGTTAAGGGAAAGGGGTAGTTTACCTGCAACACTTTATGTTTTAACAAGGGTAATTTTTTTTTGACGAATGATAACTGCCGTAAATTCAAATAGAATCAACTACTTTTTTGCACACTATTTTGAATTATAGAGAACTCAAGAGCTCTGTTGATTTCGTTGAAGATCGATTAAGGTAAAGGGGTAGTTTACCAGCAATGTTTTATGTTTTATGAATGGTAATTTTTTTTTTTTGACAAACGATAACTGCCGCAAATTCAAATAGAATCAAATAATGTTTTGCATAATGTCCTGAATTGTAAAGAAGTGAAGGCCTGTCGATTTTGGTGCAGATCGGTTAAGGGAAAGGGGAAGTTTACCGTCCACTGTTCATGTTTTAACAAGAGTAATTGTTTCTATGACGAACGATAACTGCCGCACATTCAAAAAGAATCAATTATTCTTTTGCATGCATCCCTGCATTGTAGAGGACTGAAGGTCAATTGATTTTTGTGAAGATCGGTTAAGAGAAAGGGGTAGTTTACCTGCAACCATTTTTATGTTTTAACAAGAGTAAAGTACTTAATTTTTATAAACAAAGTATCCTGATAAGAAGCTCATAGTAATCCACTGTAGAAACGTAGATGAAATATCTGTAAATGAAGAGGCTGTTTGAACGGGGTGGGGGTAATTTTCTATTAATGAAAATTATAGTTGTAGTGGGAGGGGAGAATTTATTATATTTGTACTACGTTATCGGCAACAAAGAAGTAGTTTTTTATTAAAATTCCTTCTCGGGCTGCTTAGCCGTAGTCCAAATTTTTCTGCAAAACCAGACGTTTCGGCAATGCCATCGACTGCCATCATCAGTGAAAATCGAATACGAAAACGTGAGGTGGTATACGTTTGTGACCACAGTACTGTGGTTAAGGCTGAAGCAATAGAAAGAAGTAGTTCCTATGGAAATATTTCATTTCGAATATGATTTTAAATAAAAATCTTTTTCGAAATGTGTGTGTGTGTGTGTGTGTGTGTGTGTGTGTGTGTCTGTGTGTCTATCTGTGTGTGTGTCTGTGTCTGTAGATTTTTTTTTATGGCAAACGATAACAGCCGCTAATTCAAACAGAATCAAATAATTATTTGCATACAGCCCTGATTTGTAGAGTTCTCAAGACTTATTGTTTTTGGTGAAGATCGGTTACGGGAAAGGGGTAGTTTACCTGCATATTCAAACAGAATCAAACAATTTTTTGGATACTGCCCTGAATTGTAGAGTTCTTAGGACCTATTGTTTTTGGTGAAGATCGGTTAAGGGAAAGGGGTATTTTCTATGGAAAACGATAACAGCCGCAAATTCAAACAGAATTAAATAATGTATCGCATAAAGCCCTGAATTATAGAGTTCTCAAGACCTAATGCTTTTGGTGAAGATCGGTTACGGGAAAGGGGTAGTTTACGAGAAACGTTTTTTTCATCAAGGGTAATTTTTTTCTATGGCAAACGATAACAGCCGCAAATCAAACAGAATCAAATAATGTTTTGCATACAGCCCTGAATTGTAGAGTTCTTAAGATCTGTTGGTTTTGGTGAAGATCTGTTAAGGGAAAGGGGTAGTTTATCGGCAACATTTTATGTTGTAACAAGAGAAATGTTTTTATGACGAACGATAACTGACGCACATTCAAACAGAATCAAATATATTGTTGCATGCACCCTGAATTATAGGGGACTGAAGGGCTATTGATTTTGGTGAAGATCGGTAAAGAGAAAGGGGTAGTTTACCAGCAACGTTTTCTGTTTTAACAAGAGTAAAGTCCTTAATTTTTATAAACAAAGTATCCTGATAACAAGCTCATAATAAGCCACTGTAGAAACGTAGATGAAATATCTATAAATGAAGAGGCTAGTTGAACGGGGTGGGGGTAATTTACTATTAATGAAAATTATAGTTGAAGGGGGAGGGGAGAATTTTTTATATTTGTATTACGTTATCGGCAACAAAGAAGTAGTTTTTTGTTAAAATTCCTTCCTGGGCTGTTTAGCCGTAGTCCTATGTTTTCTGCAAAACCAGACGTTTCGGCAGTGCCATCGACTGCCATCATCAGTGAAAATCGAGTGCGAAAACGTGAGGTGGTATACGTTTATGACCACAGTACTGTGGTTAAGGCTGAATCAATAGAAAGAAGTAGTTTCTATGGAAATATTTCATTTCGAATATGATTTTAAATAAAAATCTGTTTCGAAAGGAGTGTGTGTGTGTGTGTGTGTCTGTGTCTATCTGTGTGTGTCTGTGTCTGTAAATTTTTTTTTATGGCAAACGATAACAGCCGCAAATTCAAACAGAATCAAATAATTATTTGCATACAGCCCTGCTTTGTAGAGTTCTCAAGACCTATTGTTTTTGATGAAGATCGGTTAAGGGAAAGGGGTAGTTTACGAGCAACATTTTTTTCATCAAGGGTAATTTTTTCCTATGGCAAACTATAACAGCCGCAAATCAAACAGAATCAAATAATGTTTTGGATACAGCCCTGAATTGTAGAGTTCTCAAGATCTGTTGGTTTTGGTGAAGATCGGTTAAGGGAAAGGGGTATTTTCTATGGCAAACGATAACAGTCGCAAATTCAAACAGAATTAAATAATGTATCGCATACAGCCCTGAATTATAGAGTTCTCAAGACCTAATGTTTTTGGAGAAGATGGGTTACGGGAAAGGGGTAGTTTACGAGCAACGTTTTTTCATCAAGGGTAACTTTTTCCTATGGCAAACGATAATAGCCGCAAATCAAACAGAATCAAATAATGTTTGGCATACAGCCCTGAATTGTAGAGTTCTCAAGATCTGTTGGTTTTGGTGAAGATCGGTTAAGGGAAAGGAGTAGTTTATCGGCAACATTTTATGTTGTAACAAGAGAAATGTTTTCATGACGAACGATAACTGACGCACATTCAAACAGAATCAAATATTTTGTTGCATGCATCCCTGAATTATAGAGGACTGAAGGGCTATTGATTTTGGTGAAGATCGGTAAAGAGAAAGGGGTAGTTTACCTGCAACCATTTATGTTTTAACAAGAGTAAAGTCCTTAATTTTTGTAAACAAAGTATCCTGATAACAAGCTCATAATAAGCCACTGTAGAAACGTAGATGAAATATCTATAAATGAAGAGGCTAGTTGAACTGGGTGGGGGTAATTTACTATTAATGAAAATTATAGTTGAAGGGGGAGGGGAGAATTTTTTATATGTGTATTACGTTATCGGCAACAAAGAAGTAGTTTTTTGTTAAAATTCCTTCCCGGTCTGTTTAGCCGTAGTCCAATGTTTTCTGCCAAACCAGACGTTTCGGCAGTGCCATCGACTGCCATCATTAGTGAAAATCGAGTGCGAAAACATGAGGTGGTATACGTTAGTGACCACAGTACTGTGCTTAAGGCTGAAGCAGTAAGTAGAAAGAAGTAGTTTCTATGGAAATATTTCATTTTGAATATGATTTTAAATATAAATCTTAGAACATGGAAGTCATGTATGGTTTTCTATACCGATATTTCTATGGCAAACGATAACAGCCGCAAATTCAAACATAATAGAAATTTTTTTGGATACAGCCGTGAATTGTAGAGTTCTCAAGGCCTGTTGGTGTTGGTGAACGTCGGTTAAGGGAAAGGGGTAGTTTACCAGCAACATTTTATGTTTTAACAAGTGTAATTTTTTATATGACAAACGTTAACTGCCGCAAATTCAAACAGAATCAACTATATTTTTGCATACCTTTTTGAATTGAAGAGATCTCTAGGTTTTGTTGATTTTGTTGAAGATCGGTTAAGGGAAAGGGGTAGTTTACTAGCAACGTTTCTTTCATCAAAAGTAATTTTTTTATGACGAACGATAACTGCAGTAAATTCAAAGAGAATCAAATAATTTTTTGCATACGTTTCTGAATTGTAGAGTACTCAAGGTATGTTGTTTGTGGTGACGATCGGTTAAGGGAAAGGGGTAGTTTACCAGCCACCTTTTATGTTTTAGCAAGAGTAATTGTTTCTATGACGAACGATAACTGCCGCACATTCAAACAGAATCAAATAATGTTTTGCATGCATTCCTGAATTGTAGAGGACTCAAGAGCTATTGATTTTGGTGAAGATCAGTTAAGAGAAAGGGGTAGTTTAAGTGCAACGTTTTATGTCATAACAAGGTTAATTTTTTTTTATGACGAACGATAACTTCCGTAAATTCAAACATAATCAAGTAAGTTTTTGCAAAAGTCCCTAAATTGTAGAGAACTCAAGGTCTTTTGATTTTGGTGAAGATCGGTTAAGGGAAAGGGGTAGTTTATGAGCAACATTTTATGTTGTAACAAGAGATATTTTTTCATGACGAACGATAATAGCCGTAAATTCAAACAGAATCAAATAATTTTTTACATATGTGCCTGAGTTGTAGAATACTCAAGGCCTATTGATTTTTGTGAAGATCGGTTACGGGGAAAGGGTAGTTTACCAGAAACATTTTTTGTTGTAACAAGTGTAAAGTACTTTATTTTGATAAATAAAGTATCCTGATAAGAAGATCTTAATAATCCACTGTAGACACGTAGATGAAATATCTATAAGTGAAGAGGCTAGTTGAACGGGGTGGGGGTAATTTTCTAAAATTGAAAATTATAGTTGAAGCGGTAGGGGATAATGTTAATATGTGTACTACGTTATCGACAACAAAGTAGTAGTTTTTTGTTAAAATTCCTTCCCGGTCTGTTTGGCCGTAGTCCAATGTTTTCTGCAAAACCAGACGTTTCGCAGTGCCGTCGACTGCCATCATCAGTGAAATCGAGTGCGATAACGTGAGGTATATGTGAGGTATATATGAGGTATACGTTACTGACCACAGTACTGTGGTTAAGGCTGAAGCAATAAGTGGAAAGAAGTAGTATCTATGGAAACATTTCATTTCGTAAATGATTTTAAATATAAATCTTAGAACATGGAAGTCATGTATGGTTCTCCATACCGATATTTTACTTCTATGTTCCATAAGGAAATGGAAGTATGGTGATGGCAAAAAAAATCGTGTTCGAGATAATTGCAGATTCTGATTGTACTACCCTCAAAACATGAAAAAAGTAATTTTTCGAAAAGTGTCTGTGCGTGTGTCTATCTGTGTGTCAATGTGTCTGTCTGTGTGTAGATTTTTTTCTATGGTAAACGATAAGAGCTGAAAATTCAAACAGAATCAAATAATGTTTTGCATACAACACTAAATTGAAGAGTACTGAAGACCTATTGTTTTTGGTGAAGATCGGTTAAGGGTAAGGGGTAGTTTACTTGCAACGTTTTATGTTTTAACAAGGGTAATATTTTTTTCTATGGCAAACGACAACAGCCGCAAATTCAAACAGAATCATATAATGATTCGTATACAGCCCAAAAATTTAGAGTACGCAAGATCAATTGTTTTTGGTTAAGATCGGTTAAGGGAAAAGGGTAGTTTACCAGCAGCTTTTTATGTTTTAACAAGGGTAGTGTTTTCCTTGACGAACGATAACTGCCGCACATTCAAACAGAATCAAATAATGTTTTGCATACAGCCCTGAATTAGAGTTCTCAAGACCTTTTGGTGTTGGTGAAGATCGGTTAAGGGAAAGGGGTAGTTTACCTGCAACATTTTATGTTTTAACAAGGGTAATTTTTTTTTGACGAATGATAACTGCCGTAAATTCAAATAGAATCAACTACTTTTTTGCACACCATTTTGAATTATAGAGAACTCAAGAGCTCTGTTGATTTCGTTGAAGATCGATTAAGGTAAAGGGGTAGTTTACCAGCAACGTTTTATGTTTTATGAATGGTAATTTTTTTTTTTGACAAACGATAACTGCCGCAAATTCAAATAGAATCAAATAATGTTTTGCATAATGTCCTGAATTGTAAAGAAGTGAAGGCCTGTTGATTTTGGTGCAGATCGGTTAAGGGAAAGGGGAAGTTTACCGTCCACTGTTCATGTTTTAACAAGAGTAATTGTTTCTATGACGAACGATAACTGCCGCACATTCAAAAAGAATCAATTATTCTTTTGCATGCATCCCTGCATTGTAGAGGACTGAAGGTCAATTGATTTTTGTGAAGATCGGTTAAGAGAAAGGGGTAGTTTACCTGCAACCATTTATGTTTTAACAAGAGTAAAGTACTTAATTTTTATAAACAAAGTATCCTGATAAGAAGCTCATAGTAATCCACTGTAGAAACGTAGATGAAATATCTGTAAATGAAGAGGCTATTTGAACGGGGTGGGGGTAATTTTCTATTAATGAAAATTATAGTTGTAGTGGGAGGGGAGAATTTATTATATTTGTACTACGTTATCGGCAACAAAGAAGTAGTTTTTTATTAAAATTCCTTCTCGGGCTGCTTAGCCGTAGTCCAAATTTTTCTGCAAAACCAGACGTTTCGGCAATGCCATCGACTGCCATCATCAGTGAAAATCGAATACGAAAACGTGAGGTGGTATACGTTTGTGACCACAGTACTGTGGTTAAGGCTGAAGCAATAGAAAGAAGTAGTTCCTATGGAAATATTTCATTTCGAATATGATTTTAAATAAAAATCTTTTTCGAAATGTGTGTGTGTGTGTGTGTGTGTGTGTGTGTGTGTGTGTGTGTGTGTGTGTGTGTGTGTCTGTGTGTCTATCTGTGTGTGTGTCTGTGTCTGTAGATTTTTTTTTATGGCAAACGATAACAGCCGCTAATTCAAACAGAATCAAATAATTATTTGCATACAGCCCTGATTTGTAGAGTTCTCAAGACCTATTGTTTTTGGTGAAGATCGGTTACGGGAAAGGGGTAGTTTACCTGCATATTCAAACAGAATCAAACAATTTTTTGGATACTGCCCTGAATTGTAGAGTTCTTAGGACCTATTGTTTTTGGTGAAGATCGGTTAAGGGAAAGGGGTATTTTCTATGGAAAACGATAACAGCCGCAAATTCAAACAGAATTAAATAATGTATCGCATAAAGCCCTGAATTATAGAGTTCTCAAGACCTAATGCTTTTGGTGAAGATCGGTTACGGGAAAGGGGTAGTTTACGAGAAACGTTTTTTTCATCAAGGGTAATTTTTTTCTATGGCAAACGATAACAGCCGCAAATCAAACAGAATCAAATAATGTTTTGCATACAGCCCTGAATTGTAGAGTTCTTAAGATTTGTTGGTTTTGGTGAAGATCTGTTAAGGGAAAGGGGTAGTTTATCGGCAACATTTTATGTTGTAACAAGAGAAATGTTTTTATGACGAACGATAACTGACGCACATTCAAACAGAATCAAATATATTGTTGCATGCACCCTGAATTATAGGGGACTGAAGGGCTATTGATTTTGGTGAAGATCGGTAAAGAGAAAGGGGTAGTTTACCAGCAACGTTTTCTGTTTTAACAAGAGTAATGTCCTTAATTTTTATAAACAAAGTATCCTGATAACAAGCTCATAATAAGCCACTGTAGAAACGTAGATGAAATATCTATAAATGAAGAGGCTAGTTGAACGGGGTGGGGGTAATTTACTATTAATGAAAATTATAGTTGAAGGGGGAGGGGAGAATTTTTTATATTTGTATTACGTTATCGGCAACAAAGAAGTAGTTTTTTTGTTAAAATTCCTTCCTGGGCTGTTTAGCCGTAGTCCTATGTTTTCTGCAAAACCAGACGTTTCGGCAGTGCCATCGACTGCCATCATCAGTGAAAATCGAGTGCGAAAACGTGAGGTGGTATACGTTTATGACCACAGTACTGTGGTTAAGGCTGAATCAATAGAAAGAAGTAGTTTCTATGGAAATATTTCATTTCGAATATGATTTTAAATAAAAATCTGTTTCGAAAGGAGTGTGTGTGTGTGTGTGTGTCTGTGTCTATCTGTGTGTGTCTGTGTCTGTAAATTTTTTTTTATGGCAAACGATAACAGCCGCAAATTCAAACAGAATCAAATAATTATTTGCATACAGCCCTGCTTTGTAGAGTTCTCAAGACCTATTGTTTTTGGTGAAGATCGGTTAAGGGAAAGGGGTAGTTTACGAGCAACATTTTTTTCATCAAGGGTAATTTTTTCCTATGGCAAACTATAACAGCCGCAAATCAAACAGAATCAAATAATGTTTTGGATACAGCCCTGAATTGTAGAGTTCTCAAGATCTGTTTGTTTTGGTGAAGATCGGTTAAGGGAAAGGGGTATTTTCTATGGCAAACGATAACAGTCGCAAATTCAAACAGAATTAAATAATGTATCGCATACAGCCCTGAATTATAGAGTTCTCAAGACCTAATGTTTTTGGTGAAGATGGGTTACGGGAAAGGGGTAGTTTACGAGCAACGTTTTTTCATCAAGGGTAACTTTTTCCTATGGCAAACGATAATAGCCGCAAATCAAACAGAATCAAATAATGTTTGGCATACAGCCCTGAATTGTAGAGTTCTCAAGATCTGTTGGTTTTGGTGAAGATCGGTTAAGGGAAAGGGGTAGTTTATCGGCAACATTTTATGTTGTAACAAGAGAAATGTTTTCATGACGAACGATAACTGATGCACATTCAAACAGAATCAAATATTTTGTTGCATGCATCCCTGAATTATAGAGGACTGAAGGGCTATTGATTTTGGTGAAGATCGGTAAAGAGAAAGGGGTAGTTTACCTGCAACGTTTTATGTTTTAACAAGAGTAAAGTCCTTAATTTTTGTAAACAAAGTATCCTGATAACAAGCTCATAATAAGCCACTGTAGAAACGTAGATGAAATATCTATAAATGAAGAGGCTAGTTGAACTGGGTGGGGGTAATTTACTATTAATGAAAATTATAGTTGAAGGGGGAGGGGAGAATTTTTTATATGTGTATTACGTTATCGGCAACAAAGAAGTAGTTTTTTGTTAAAATTCCTTCCCGGTCTGTTTAGCCGTAGTCCAATGTTTTCTGCCAAACCAGACGTTTCGGCAGTGCCATCGACTGCCATCATTAGTGAAAATCGAGTGCGAAAACATGAGGTGGTATACGTTAGTGACCACAGTACTGTGCTTAAGGCTGAAGCAGTAAGTAGAAAGAAGTAGTTTCTATGGAAATATTTCATTTCGAATATGATTTTAAATATAAATCTTAGAACATGGAAGTCATGTATGGTTTTCTATACCGATATTTCTATGGCAAACGATAACAGCCGCAAATTCAAACATAATAGAAATTTTTTTGGATACAGCCGTGAATTGTAGAGTTCTCAAGGCCTGTTGGTGTTGGTGAACGTCGGTTAAGGGAAAGGGGTAGTTTACCAGCAACATTTTATGTTTTAACAAGTGTAATTTTTTATATGACAAACGTTAACTGCCGCAAATTCAAACAGAATCAACTATATTTTTGCATACCTTTTTGAATTGAAGAGATCTCTAGGTTTTGTTGATTTTGTTGAAGATCGGTTAAGGGAAAGGGGTAGTTTACCAGCAACGTTTCTTTCATCAAAAGTAATTTTTTTATGACGAACGATAACTGCAGTAAATTCAAAGAGAATCAAATAATTTTTTGCATACGTTCCTGAATTGTAGAGTACTCAAGGTATGTTGTTTGTGGTGACGATCGGTTAAGGGAAAGGGGTAGTTTACCAGCCACCTTTTATGTTTTAGCAAGAGTAATTGTTTCTATGACGAACGATAACTGCCGCACATTCAAACAGAATCAAATAATGTTTTGCATGCATTCCTGAATTGTAGAGG
The DNA here is from genome assembly GCA_034769895.1 of Magicicada septendecula. NCBI lineage: Eukaryota > Metazoa > Arthropoda > Insecta > Hemiptera > Cicadidae > Magicicada > Magicicada septendecula. The sequence continues at coordinate 245,300,085 of CM068371.1, forward strand.
ATTCAAGAGCTATTGATTTTGGTGAAGATCAGTTAAGAGAAAGGGGTAGTTTAAGTGCAACGTTTTATGTCATAACAAGGTTAATTTTTTTTATGACGAACGATAACTTCCGTAAATTCAAACATAATCAAGTAAGTTTTTGCAAAAGTCCCTAAATTGTAGAGAACTCAAGGTCTTTTGATTTTGGTGAAGATCGGTTAAGGGAAAGGGGTAGTTTATGAGCAACATTTTATGTTGTAACAAGAGATATTTTTTCATGACGAACGATAATAGCCGTAAATTCAAACAGAATCAAATAATTTTTTACATATGTGCCTGAGTTGTAGAATACTCAAGGCCTATTGATTTTTGTGAAGATCGGTTGCGGGGAAAGGGTAGTTTACCAGAAACATTTTTTGTTGTAACAAGTGTAAAGTACTTTATTTTGATAAATAAAGTATCCTGATAAGAAGATCTTAATAATCCACTGTAGACACGTAGATGAAATATCTATAAGTGAAGAGGCTAGTTGAACGGGGTGGGGGTAATTTTCTAAAATTGAAAATTATAGTTGAAGCGGTAGGGGATAATGTTAATATGTGTACTACGTTATCGACAACAAAGTAGTAGTTTTTTGTTAAAATTCCTTCCCGGTCTGTTTGGCCGTAGTCCAATGTTTTCTGCAAAACCAGACGTTTCGCAGTGCCGTCGACTGCCATCATCAGTGAAATCGAGTGCGATAACGTGAGGTATATGTGAGGTATATATGAGGTATACGTTACTGACCACAGTACTGTGGTTATTTCGTAAATGATTTTAAATATAAATCTTAGAACATGGAAGTCATGTATGGTTCTCCATACCGATATTTTACTTCTATGTTCCATAAGGAAATGGAAGTATGGTGATGGCAAAAAAAATCGTGTTCGAGATAATTGCAGATTCTGATTGTACTACCCTCAAAACATGAAAAAAGTAATTTTTCGAAAAGTGTCTGTGCGTGTGTCTATCTGTGTGTCAATGTGTCTGTCTGTGTGTAGATTTTTTTCTATGGTAAACGATAAGAGCTGAAAATTCAAACAGAATCAAATAATGTTTTGCATACAACACTAAATTGAAGAGTACTGAAGACCTATTGTTTTTGGTGAAGATCGGTTAAGGGTAAGGGGTAGTTTACTTGCAACGTTTTATGTTTTAACAAGGGTAATATTTTTTTCTATGGCAAACGACAACAGCCGCAAATTCAAACAGAATCATATAATGATTCGTATACAGCCCAAAAATTTAGAGTACGCAAGATCAATTGTTTTTGGTTAAGATCGGTTAAGGGAAAAGGGTAGTTTACCAGCAACTTTTTATGTTTTAACAAGGGTAGTGTTTTCCTTGACGAACGATAACTGCCGCACATTCAAACAGAATCAAATAATGTTTTGCATACAGCCCTGAATTAGAGTTCTCAAGACCTTTTGGTGTTGGTGAAGATCGGTTAAGGGAAAGGGGTAGTTTACCTGCAACATTTTATGTTTTAACAAGGGTAATTTTTTTTTGACGAATGATAACTGCCGTAAATTCAAATAGAATCAACTACTTTTTTGCACACTATTTTGAATTATAGAGAACTCAAGAGCTCTGTTGATTTCGTTGAAGATCGATTAAGGTAAAGGGGTAGTTTACCAGCAACGTTTTATGTTTTATGAATGGTAATTTTTTTTTTTTTGACAAACGATAACTGCCGCAAATTCAAATAGAATCAAATAATGTTTTGCATAATGTCCTGAATTGTAAAGAAGTGAAGGCCTGTTGATTTTGGTGCAGATCGGTTAAGGGAAAGGGGAAGTTTACCGTCCACTGTTCATGTTTTAACAAGAGTAATTGTTTCTATGACGAACGATAACTGCCGCACATTCAAAAAGAATCAATTATTCTTTTGCATGCATCCCTGCATTGTAGAGGACTGAAGGTCAATTGATTTTTGTGAAGATCGGTTAAGAGAAAGGGGTAGTTTACCTGCAACCATTTATGTTTTAACAAGAGTAAAGTACTTAATTTTTATAAACAAAGTATCCTGATAAGAAGCTCATAATAATCCACTGTAGAAACGTAGATGAAATATCTGTAAATGAAGAGGCTAGTTGAACGGGGTGGGGGTAATTTTCTATTAATGAAAATTATAGTTGTAGTGGGAGGGGAGAATTTATTATATTTGTACTACGTTATCGGCAACAAAGAAGTAGTTTTTTGTTAAAATTCCTTCTCGGGCTGCTTAGCCGTAGTCCAAATTTTTCTGCAAAACCAGACGTTTCGGCAATGCCATCGACTGCCATCATCAGTGAAAATCGAGTACGAAATCGTGAGGTGGTATACGTTTGTGACCACAGTACTGTGGTTAAGGCTGAAGCAATAGAAAGAAGTAGTTCCTATGGAAATATTTCATTTCGAATATGATTTTAAATAAAAATCTTTTTCGAAATGTGTGTGTGTGTGTGTGTGTGTGTGTGTGTCTGTGTGTCTATCTGTGTGTGTGTCTGTGTCTGTAGATTTTTTTTATGGCAAACGATAACAGCCGCTAATTCAAACAGAATCAAATAATTATTTGCATACAGCCCTGATTTTTAGAGTTCTCAAGACCTATTGTTTTTGGTGAAGATCGGTTACGGGAAAGGGGTAGTTTACCTGCATATTCAAACAGAATCAAACAATTTTTTGGATACTGCCCTGAATTGTAGAGTTCTTAGGACCTATTGTTTTTGGTGAAGATCGGTTAAGGGAAAGGGGTATTTTCTATGGAAAACGATAACAGCCGCAAATTCAAACAGAATTAAATAATGTATCGCATAAAGCCCTGAATTATAGAGTTCTCAAGACCTAATGCTTTTGGTGAAGATCGGTTACGGGAAAGGGGTAGTTTACGAGAAACGTTTTTTTCATCAAGGGTAATTTTTTTCTATGGCAAACGATAACAGCCGCAAATCAAACAGAATCAAATAATGTTTTGCATACAGCCCTGAATTGTAGAGTTCTTAAGATCTGTTGGTTTTGGTGAAGATCGGTTAAGGGAAAGGGGTAGTTTATCGGCAACATTTTATGTTGTAACAAGAGAAATGTTTTTATGACGAACGATAACTGACGCACATTCAAACAGAATCAAATATTTTGTTGCATGCACCCTGAATTATAGGGGACTGAAGGGCTATTGATTTTGGTGAAGATCGGTAAAGAGAAAGGGGTAGTTTACCAGCAACGTTTTCTGTTTTAACAAGAGTAAAGTCCTTAATTTTTATAAACAAAGTATCCTGATAACAAGCTCATAATAAGCCACTGTAGAAACTTAGATGAAATATCTGTAAATGAAGAGGCTAGTTGAACGGGGTGGGGGTAATTTTCTATTAATGAAAATTATAGTTGTAGTGGGAGGGGAGAATTTATTATATTTGTACTACGTTATCGGCAACAAAGAAGTAGTTTTTAGTTAAAATTCCTTCCCGGGCTGTTTAGCCGTAGTCCAAAGTTTTCTGCCAAACCAGACGTTTCGGCAGTGCCATCGACTGCCATCATCAGTGAAAATCGAGTGCGAAAACGTGAGGTGGTATACGTTAGTGACCACAGTACTGTGCTTAAGGCTGAAGCAGTAAGTAGAAAGAAGTAGTTTCTATGGAAATATTTCATTTCGAATATGATTTTAAATATAAATCTTAGTACATGGAAGTCATGTATGGTTTTCTATACCGATATTTCTATGGCAAACGATAACAGCCGCAAATTCAAACATAATAGAAATTGTTTTGGATACAGCCGTGAATTGTAGAGTTCTCAAGGCCTGTTGGTGTTGGTGAACGTCGGTTAAGGGAAAGGGGTAGTTTACCAGCAACATTTTATGTTTTAACAAGTGTAATTTTTTATATGACAAACGTTAACTGCCGCAAATTCAAACAGAATCAACTATATTTTTGCATACCTTTTTGAATTGAAGAGATCTCTAGGTTTTGTTGATTTTGTTGAAGATCGGTTAAGGGAAAGGGGTAGTTTACCAGCAACGTTTCTTTCATCAAAAGTAATTTTTTTATGACGAACGATAACTGCAGTAAATTCAAAGAGAATCAAATAATTTTTTGCATACGTTCCTGAATTGTAGAGTACTCAAGGTGTGTTGTTTGTGGTGACGATCGGTTAAGGGAAAGGGGTAGTTTACCAGCCACCTTTTATGTTTTAGCAAGAGTAATTGTTTCTATGACGAACGATAACTGCCGCACATTCAAACAGAATCAAATAATGTTTTGCATGCATTCCTGAATTGTAGAGGACTCAAGAGCTATTGATTTTGGTGAAGATCAGTTAAGAGAAAGGGGTAGTTTAAGTGCAACGTTTTATGTCATAACAAGGTTAATTTTTTTTTATGACGAACGATAACTTTCGTAAATTCAAACATAATCAAGTAAGTTTTTGCAAAAGTCCCTAAATTGTAGAGAACTCAAGGTCTTTTGATTTTGGTGAAGATCGGTTAAGGGAAAGAGATAGTTTATGAGCAACATTTTATGTTGTAACAAGAGATATTTTGTCATGACGAACGATAATAGCCGTAAATTCAAACAGAATCAAATAATTTTTTACATATGTGCCTGAGTTGTAGAATACTCAAGGCCTATTGATTTTTGTGAAGATCGGTTACGGGGAAAGGGTAGTTTACCAGAAACATTTTTTGTTGTAACAAGTGTAAAGTACTTTATTTTGATAAATAAAGTATCCTGATAAGAAGATCTTAATAATCCACTGTAGACACGTAGATGAAATATCTATAAGTGAAGAGGCTAGTTGAACGGGGTGGGGGTAATTTTCTAAAATTGAAAATTATAGTTGAAGCGGTAGGGGATAATGTTAATATGTGTACTACGTTATCGACAACAAAGTAGTAGTTTTTTGTTAAAATTCCTTCCCGGTCTGTTTGGCCGTAGTCCAATGTTTTCTGCAAAACCAGACGTTTCGCAGTGCCGTCGACTGCCATCATCAGTGAAATCGAGTGCGATAACGTGAGGTATATGTGAGGTATATATGAGGTATACGTTACTGACCACAGTACTGTGGTTAAGGCTGAAGCAATAAGTGGAAAGAAGTAGTATCTATGGAAACATTTCATTTCGTAAATGATTTTAAATATAAATCTTAGAACATGGAAGTCATGTATGGTTCTCCATACCGACATTTTACTTCTATGTTCCATAAGGAAATGGAAGTATGGTGATGGCAAAAAAAATCGTGTTCGAGATAATTGCAGATTCTGATTGTACTACCCTCAAAACATGAAAAAAGTCATTTTTCGAAAAGTGTCTGTGCGTGTGTCTATCTGTGTGTCAATGTGTCTGTCTGTGTGTAGATTTTTTTCTATGGTAAACGATAAGAGCTGAAAATTCAAACAGAATCAAATAATGTTTTGCATACAACACTAAATTGAAGAGTACGCAAGATCATTTGTTTTTGGTTAAGATCGGTTAAGGGAAAAGGGTAGTTTACCTGCAACGTTTTATGTTTTAACAAGGGTAGTGTTTTCCTTGACAAACGATAACTGCCGCACATTCAAACAGAATCAAATAATGTTTTGCATACAGCCCTGAATTGTAGAGCAGTCACAGCCTGTTGATTTTGGTGAAGATCAGTTAAGAGGAAGGGGTAGTTTACCTGCAACATTTTATGTTGTAAGAAGGGTAATTTTTTCTATGACGAATGATAACTGCCGCAGATTCAAACAGAATGAAATAATTTTCTGCATACGTTCCTGAATTGTAGAGGACGCAAGGCTTTTTGATTTTGGTGAAGATCGGTTACGGGGAAAGGGTAGTTTACCCTTATCATTTTTTGTTGTAACAGAGTAAAGTACTTAATTTTGATCAATAAAGTATCCTGATAAGAAAATCTTAATAATCCACTGTAGAAACATAGATGAAATATCTATAAATGAAGAGGTTAGTTGAACGGGGTGGGAGTAATTTTCCATAAATGAAAATTATAGTTGAATGGGGAGGGGATAATTTTTATTTATATGTCATGTGTACTACGTTATAGGCAACAAAGAAGTAGTTTGTTGTTAAAATTCCTTTCTGGGCTGTTTGGGCTTGATCCAATGTTTTCTACAAAACCAGACGTTTCGGCAGTGCTATCGACTGCCATCGTCAGTGAAAATTGAGTGCACTATCGTGAGGTGGTATACGTTAGTGATCACAGTGGTGTGGTTAAGGATGAAGAAGGAAGTAGTTTCTATGGAAATAGTTCATTTCGAGAAGTATTTTGAATATAAATCTTAGAACATGGAAGTCGTGTATGGTTCTCCATACCGATATTTTATATATGTGCTACATGCCTGAAGTTTGTGTTGGTAAATGACCTGAAGATGGCTTGACTGCCGAAAGGGTTCGTTAATACCAAAGACAACATAGTGGTTTGTATAAAATTATTAGTAGAGTTACATTATAATATGGAAATATTAAAAACATTATAATATGGAAATATTGAAAACAATATGGAATTACAGATTAAGTTAGAATATAATTGTCTAAACCGCAGAAGAGAGTTGCCGACAAATTTGTTTCGTCGGTGTTCAGCTTTGACTTGCATACACAATAATTCTTGATCAGTAACTTTCTTGATTAGTAATCAAGAAACAGGATTCACTTGCCTAACAAAGGCTAGTGCAGGATCAGGCAATTTCATTGTAGAGCACTAGGAGTTTGGTCTTGACGAGCAGGGGAGTCACAAGTTTCAACGCTCGTTAAATCTTTGTAGTCAAATAGTAAGGTATATCCTGAAGTCCACCACAAGTGCGAAGTCATTGACGTCGACGATTTCTAGGCACTTTATATTGCTCCAGGAATTGGATTATCTTCGATAACAGACGTAGCAGCGATGCAGAGGGACAAACAGGAAGAATATCAGAAAAGAAGATATTGTTTTGTATACTACAAAATTTTAATAATTATGAAAAGAACAATTATAAAACAATCTTTTGAGCTTAAAATTTGAAGTAGTTAAATTTTGTTATGTCTAGAGAGGCAAGACAAATTTTTTTAATAGTAAAATTTGAACATGAAGGTTTTTGCGAAAGTAATAAGAGAGAGAGAGAGAGAGAGAGAGAGAGAGAGAGAGAGAGAGAGAGAGAGAGAGAGAGAGAGAGAGAGAGAGAGAGAGAGAGAGAGGCCAGAGATAGAGTTAACAAATAAATTTTATACTAATAGTTAAACAATACATATTACATGCGTATAAATTACTATCTATTATGTGGAAATACGAATATTAAGTAAAAAAAAAGTATGGCAGTATAAAAATAAATTGAAATACTCGAGTGTAATAATAACTAACAAACAACTGTCGAGTGTAATAATAACTAACAAACAACTGAGATGCCATAGAGCAAGAAAATCAGAGCGGCTTACTTTTGGAAAGCTGAGCAACACTGTGAGATATAACTAAACCACTGCTTCAATCCAGCCGCAATTTAATCACAAAATAAAACAAACAACATAAAAATACATTTTCAGTAATTTGTGTCTAATGCTATTTGAATTGAGCATGAGAGTTTGACTGCTTGGCTCGAAAAAGCCGCCTGCGCGTTAAACACACACACACACAAATAAAATTCAGTTGTAGATAATGTCTTTGTAATTTATGTCTCAAGGATCATAGTGTACACAGAAACACATACTTTTAGAAAAACAATATACCTGAGATGAATAGAATATGGTCTATTTGATATTTTGACTAATTAATATTCAAAATCAATTAGTCTTTTCTTACGTTGTTTAATAATTAAACCTTAAACAAATGTGTTGGTATTGGAGGTATATTTTCTGTAGATGTCATAAAAAACTTATGAGTTCTTTCACAGTTCTGAAATTTTCCTGTACTCAGTGGTTTTGCTTAAGATTGTGTATGCCAGCTAAAAGTTCAAACCGACTCAAGTTTGTAGAGAAACCGTAAGGAGAAATTTATTATTTCTTGTTTTCATCCTGTATAGAGGATTAAAAATAGTATAAAAAAGAGTAAATTAAAAATAAATATTAAATATATATAATAAATATTAAAAATAGTATAAAAAAACATTTAAAAAATCGGGTTCACGTTTCGAGCCACGGTATAAAACTTTCTACTGTGCTCAGATTATGTAAACAATTATAATAAATATTAATAATATAATATTATATCTCATTCCAGAGGCTAAGTGTTTTCAAAAAGTTTCAAATAAAAGTACTCCAGTTTTATAACTGGAGTTTTTTCAAGTAGTCCAGTTTTATAAGGCCGTCTACTTTATAGGGTACACGAATACTTAATATTACTCATCTATATTATCTGTAATGAACCTCAAAAATATTCTGTTGGGCGCAAGTTAATTAACTATTTGGAGAGTGATTAGTTAGCAAAACTAGATGGTTAACAGTTTCACAGAAGTTGAAGATTTTTCGAAATGTTGCCAACATAACAATTCGTCTTGAGAAGTGACTGTATGCTGATGGGAAGTCTGCATTGCCTTTCCACTTGCTGATTATTACGAGGCGTTAGGTTTTCTACTTTTTATAGAAGAAACCATCCCTCAGACTGGTGTTGTACATATTGAGTAACAACTTGGGCAGGATCTCTTGAAATCGCCTTCAGCACCTCCGCAGGAATGGTCAAAAAGCGTCTTTTATTTTCAGGGAACTTGCAGCCTGTGACAGCTCTACTTCAAAAAAAGAGGAATCTGTTCCTGTAGATCAGGTAGAACACCATTTTCCCTGACCGGATGGGTAAGAAAGAGAACGTTCATAGCCTCCATTTTTGTTACGGTTAGGATAGAACTAGGTGTCGGCGCATGGAGATTGTGCATGACGATCTTGCAACCACATTGTTATTGGTTACATCCCGCCAAAGATCCTACCACTTTTGTCTCTTGCTCCTACTATAGTACGGGACTCTTACCATAATAAGCTTCGAGGTTACGCAATAGTAACAGCTCTTCTCCGCCCCTCGCCCTCCAGCGTTGTCGCACGTTACACATGGTTATGCGTAGGCAAAGGCGGAAAGGGGAGGTCTGTTGCAAACACCGGCAATACCGCAGTGGCCTCGAAGCTTATTATGATACGTCTCACATAATAGTAATGATAATTTTTATTTTGTTGAGGAGAAAAAAAATACGTTATATACTATCAGTGTGCTCGCTTCTCACCCCCCCGTGTCTCCTACTCAAAGGACTAAAAAACTTCCCCTTTTCAGGTGTCGCTCTGCCTGGAACCGCAGTCAGAACTACTTCAGGGTGGCGCCTCTGTGTGCTGACGAGAGTTTCTTCTAATTTTGTTATATTAGTTTAACTTATGATATTCCTCTTGCTCCCTTTTCTTAACTTTGAGGACCCCATCTATATAAGCGCTAACGCGGTTTTAGTCGGCTTTTGAGGAGAGATCATCGTCTCCGGAGCAATATCACCTACCTCCTCTAGTAGGGGTAAACTGACAGTTCTACCCCGGATGTGACGTCATATGGCGGGAAATTCAAAAATCTAGGTGGTGGGGGTAAAAATCTGGTAGTCGGCTTTCGGTCATGTTGTGGGCGGTCAGTATAAAGTGGGGTTATGTGTGCGTTGATTGGTGTATACGTCGGCGACGTTGCCGCTTCGTGCATGTGTTATAGTGTACGGGTTTGTATATGCAAGGTGTTTTTCCGGTCGGCCATGTTGTAAAATCGTCGTGGTCGGCGTTGCCGACTCGTGCTGGTTAATCGCCGTAGTCGACTCTTGCGTGTGTTATAGTGTACGGGTTTTGTATATGAACGTCGCTGCGGGCGATGGTCGATGCGGTGTATTGTTGGCAACGGCGTGTCTGTGTGTCGTGGCGAACTGTATCGCGAGCCCGTGTAGTGATCCGGTTCGCCGTTCGCCGTTCGCCGGCCGCCGTCGGGTTGATCTGCTGTCGGACGCCGTCCGCCGCCGACGGCGAACGGCGAACGGGTTCGTGAGGCTGCGTCGTGATCCGGTCTGTGCCGTTCGCCGGCCGCCGTCGGCGGCCGGCGAGCGTCGAACGGGTTACGCGGTCATCCGGTTCGTCGTCGAGGATTGGTCTGTGTGCCGGTGGTGAGTAAAAAACAAAGTGTTCGGCATCGTTGTAAAGATACGAATGATGACCTTTACTTGTATAAATTGTAGAATGCATAATATGCATGAAAAAGTATTTAAAAAAATTATTATCATTTATATTAATGTGTTGGGTATGTAATAAGTGTATGTTCAGTGGTGAAAATTATTTCGTACAAAAAATAAAACAATTCACTCATCATGAACGGAAAAAGGATAATTGTAAATAAACACAATTGAAAACTTAAATTTAAAAATTAAAAAGAAATTATTATCATTTGTATTATTGTGACGGGGTATGTAATAAGTGTCTGTTTGGAGTTGACAATTATTTTGTATAAAAAAAGAATTTAATTATATATTGTGGTAGTAAGGACGTCTGGGCGTTAGCTGATATTCGGTAGTGGTCGACGTTGTTCACGGGCGTGGTTAGGCAAACAAGTCTCTGAACTCTGCCTTCCTGAGTCGTTAACTTTTTTATTGTTCATGTCTGCATATCTTCATTTCCTTAAGCGGGGTTCAGCGATGTATAAAAAGCCGAAAGATTTGATCTGTTGAAGTACATACCATCGTTGGATTCTGCTTTGACATCATCGGTGAAAGACAGAATATCTCGTACAGGGTAAGTTGCTTTAAAATTATTCTTTAGTTTCTGTAATATATTACCATTATGCAATTATTTTAATATAAATTTGATTTTTTATTAATTGAATGTATGTAATAACGGTCGGTGCGCAACGACCGTTCAAGCTTGTAGATTGAGTGTTATACTGTTATTTAAAATATGATTAAATGTACTGTTAGTTCAAAGGATTTTTTTAAAATTAAATACAATGAAATGTTAAGATAATATCGTTTAATTTTACCAATAAGCACAATATATTACAAGTTAAAATATTTAAACACACACACACACACACACACACACACACACACACACACACACACACACACACACACACACACACACACACACACACACACACACACACACACACACACACACACACACACACACACACACACACACACAATGAATTGAATTGACAATTGCATATAATTAAAATAAAAGAAATACGTTTATGCACACTACTTACAAGTTAAAATACATAATATGTAAACACGTGTACATTTTCAATTGTGTATAATTAAGAAATACATGTATGCATACTAATTACAAGTTAAAATACATAATATGTAAACACCTGTACATTGTCAATTTTGTACAATTAAGAAATATATGCAATCACACTATATTACAAGTTTATGATTGCATTCAAGTTAACATACATATTATGCACACACACACACACACACACACACACACACACACACACACACACACACACACACACACACACACACACACACACACACACACACACACACACACACACACACACACACACACACACAATATATATTACAAGTTAAAATATTTAAACACACACACACACACACACACAATGAATTGAATTGACAATTGCATATAATTAAAATAAAAGAAATACGTGTATGCACACTACTTACAAGTTAAAATACATAATATGTAAACACGTGTACATTTTCAATTGTGTATAATTAAGAAATATATGTATGCATACTAATTTCAAGTTAAAATACATAATATGTAAACACCTGTACATTGTCAATTTTGTACAATTAAGAAATATATGTAATCACACTATATTACAAGTTTATGATTGCATTCAAGTTAAAATACATATTATGCACACACATACACACACACACACACACACACACACACACACACACACACATACACACACTGAATTGTAATTAAAACAAATGAATTACATGTAAGCGCTATATATATTACAAATTTAATAATGTGTACATTATGACATACAAATATACTTGTTACTTCATAAGATGTCCATCCAGTATTACATTAAAATGTCCACCACGTAGGCCCTGTTTTTTTCTCCACGGTAAACGAGATATAGTGAGTTCGGTGCTAAATGTTTTAACTCATCGTCTTCCCAAACGCCTGCGTATCTCCTTGGAAGATAAACACGATATTTCAATTTATCGTCCGTATAGTCCTGGATAGTAGCGAGTACAGCGTTTCCGTATTTACTGTCTACGTTTTGAAGTTGCACTATGGGATATTTTACACCCATTACTAGTTCTTTAATTTTCCTATATTGTATAGCACAAATGTCCGCGAACTTAGCAACGAATGAAGCCATTTCTAATGAAGAAGAATCACTATTCGCTTGCGTCTCTGTCAAGGTCTGAATTAAATAACGCTCGTTTGCGTCGTTATAAGTAGGGAGGCTGTTGAGGAGGGGGAAACCAGACAGCGCGAGGGAGGGGGAACCAGGCAACGAGCAGTAAACTGTTATTATTAACCCTGTGAAACAGGATGAAAGCCGCTTTCACACGTCATGTTCGGTGGGTGGGAGGAGGCAACCAGTCGACAATTATTTTTTTATCTGTCTAGGCAAGGTGTTGTAATCGACTCCTGCTGAGAGCGGAAGGGGGTAGGCGACCAGACGATGGCACTAATTTTTTATGCGTCTAGACAAGGTTACGTAATCTTATTCTGACATGAAGGCAGTAATTTTTATGCAAGCGAAAGATGCCGCTATTTTTTTATACGTCTAGACAGAGTGATGTCATTGATTCCTGTTGAGCGCGGAAGGGGAAAGACGACCAGACGGCGGCACTAGTTTTTTATGCGTCTAGACAGGGTGTGAAGGCAGTAATTTTTATGCAAGCGACATGATGCTAAATAAAAACAAAAATGTTAATAATTTACCAGAAACCTACTGATAAGTCTAAAATCCGATATAACCCACTCGCGTAAAGCGTGCACTCTATTATTTGTACATATTTCTGGAAATAAACGGTGCGCGAAACATGCTGTTCCGTGCATCGGACGTAATTGTTCGAGTTTAGGACAACCGAAATCTTCTAAATTTATAATATTGTAATGCACGATACGCTTTTCCAGAAATCTTTTTTTCTGTAAACCTTTTACGAACACATAGACACATTCGAGACGAGCTGCGGGCACTGCCCGCAGTAGCGTAGAGTCCCGTAAAGACGAAGTGCGGGCATAGCTCGCAGTCGCGTATCTAACTGCGAAATATACGTAATACTGCTCCCGCTCGCTGTTAGTCACAATGAAACGATAGCAGTATTAGTAGTTAACATTTTCAAATGTAGATGGCAGCAGCAATCAGAGTCTGAACACAACAGTAGCTTTTTTTTGTATGTTGTACACAACACACTGTGCGTAACCAAGCCATATGGTCGGCGTGAGGAAAATGGCTTCCGCGAAAAACAGGGTAAGTTTAAAAATTAATATTTAATTTATTTTACAAGCTACTGACATAAAATTTGCACTAAATTAATGAGAATTCTTGGTTTTATAATATAATATAGCTTTATATATTTAAATATTATATGGTTTAGAAGTATAAGCTTTTGAAAAAATGCAAAAAAGCCCAGTCTGTACGGTAAATGAATGCATTTTTCATATAGTCCTGAATGTGTTAAAAGGAAACGTGTATTTTACTAATATCGGCACAAGATGTTCGTACGATGTCTCCCCGTCCCTCCACTCTAGTCCGTGATAATGCTCCGTTAACCATCGGTTCGTCCTCATGTGTTTGTGATTCGAAACGTTCGTGTCCACTGGTGGTGCAAATATCCAATGTCTGCTGGTAAATGCGGTGACATCCATAACGGCCAGTTCCTTGACGAGTTCGTTTCCGTTATCGTCCACGAAACAGTGAAAGTCAAGTATGACTGCTAGCTCGTCGACTGCCATCTTTTTTCTTTACAAACAATGTGTTCGGTGCTACTAGGAACGCTGCCGATCCGTCCGTCTCGCGAAACAGACACGTTGTATGTTGTGAAACGTCCGTAAAGAATTTTTTCGGAACGTTTACTTTGTACCTTGTCTCCACGTCACGAATCAGTGCAACAAATTCTTGCGTCAAAACGTTGTATACAAAAAGATCTACAGGGTACAGTACTGCGTTCGTTAAGTCACTGCATCGTCTGTACTCGTACGAAGTCAACAGCTCCATGCGTTCGTTCTCGACACGTCCTTCCGAAACACTGAGGAAGTAGTGAGATATCGTTTATTTATAAACACTTCCGTCACAGCAGCAGCATTGTTTTTTAAACTATTTTTACTGGTTTATTTCATGCATTAGACAAAACGTTCTTGCTTTTGTATTAACAGTCGGTAAGCGCGAGTATGAATTTGCTGTTCGTTTTCTGACTGCACGTTGTTTAGACGTTCTCAGTGCATGAAAACGAACTAGAAATACGCTCTCATATAAGCGGTGTATGTGGCTCTACATACGGGACACTGATTTAGAGTGATGGCGCAATTCACACATATGACAAAATGACGACAGGGAATAAGTACGACTTCAACAATGTGTGCGTAACAAACTTTGCACATCGTATCCCGATCCGGACCCCCTTCTTCTTCTTTTTTATTCTCTTTGATCGAGTCGGTGCTTTGTCCGTTCTCTGCTGCCACTGCTGCTGCTGCTGCATCCGGTTCTTTTTTGTTATTCTCTTTGATCGAGTCGGTGCTTTGTCCGTTCTCTGCTGCCACTGCTGTTGCTGCTGCTCCTGCTGCTGCTTCCGGTTCGGTAATGATACCCAATGCCTTTAGGATGAATTTTTTATCTTTCACTAACATTACGTAAGAGCACACGGGGAAATGACGTGCGTGTTCCGTCCAAGCGTTTTCTCCTCGCTCCCATTTGTTTAAACCGCCTCCACAGCAAAAACATATCACTCTATCGTTGCATCCGTTGTAAAAGAAACCCGCTTCGGCTAGTTCTTTAGGCGTTATCGTCAACGATATCGGCCAATCTTTAAAACTCTTTAAACGGTCTTCAATGTTTCTGTAACGTGGATAAGGAGATATGATTTTTTTAATCAGTGCGATCTGCACTTCTTTGTCGTCCGGAGATACGGACTTGATCGTCATCGCTTCACCGCACTGTCTGAAATAGCGGTTTTCGTTGCGATCGTTATCGTCATCCTTGTGATCGTACGAAAGCATCGTGCACGTCCTCTCACGACTCGCGCTGATGAAACACTGAGCAAAGAATAGGAGGGGAGACGTTTCCCTCTCCCACCGTTCGGAAAGAGGGAGGTTACAGGTATTAAGAAAATAAAATACATGAAAATTGATTACATCTTTTAATATAAAAAAAACACATACATGAAATACACACACACACATAATATTGTAAAAAGCAACATAATATTTACAGCAAAAAAACAATAATATATAGAGTGAGTTTAATTGTGTCTGCGCACCGTGTTGGACAGCGGAGTGTAGACGTTGAGCGAATCGTGCAGTATCAAGCAGTAGGCCGCGGTCTGAGGGGGGAAATTGGTTGATGACTCGAATTCTAATCTGACGTCGACCGGTGACGACTTGAGCGACTCGTCCTGTCTGCTACAATCGAAGACGAATAGCGGTGCTTTCGTTATGAACTCGGTCGGTGCTAGAAGTACGTTGGGTTGAGTTCTATGATAGTACGATTTTTGAAATCTTGTATACATGTCGTACAGCAGAGCGTAACGTCCATTATCGATATCCAGGTTCAGGTTATCGTACGGGTAGTATTTGTCGTTCAGAAAGAGTCTTGCGTTGGTCACCTTGCAGTGATCGAATTCGTCCGCGTGTTTCTTCAGATCGTTCTTTCTAGCGGTCTGGAACGTGAGTATCACGTACCGCGGTTTCTCCAGTTGTGTCGTTGTTTTTACCGTCCAAGTCTGTCTGTCAGTTGAAGGTAAAGCCGGGTACTCGTGGAGTTCCCAACTGCGAAACGGTAAGAAAAGCGGTAAATCCTTGCGTACGATGTCCAACAGCCGTATCCGTACTTCGTTGTTCACGTACACGAACGGAATCATCCAAGAGATTTTGGTCAGTTCTATATCGGCATTAGCTGACGTATCCGTGGACGAGAACAGTGCGTTAACGTCAGTGGAAGTACGCAACAGTATCAGTTCCTGTTTCATGTTTAATATGACGTGCGTGAAATCCTCAGCGAATCCCATCAGCATCCTCAATGGTATGCAAAAGTTGAATTCACCGTTTTTACCGGAAGGTGTTAGCTCGTTAGCCGTGGGGGCAACCCAACCGGCGTTTTTCATCGAAACCACGTCATGCATACCAACGGATAGCATGGTTTTAATAGTGGATGCGATGCCAACGCTCTTGGTACGATCCACTTCCACACCGGCCAGTTCGTATCGGATTTCTTCGAA
The DNA here is from genome assembly GCA_034769895.1 of Magicicada septendecula. Lineage (NCBI taxonomy): Eukaryota > Metazoa > Arthropoda > Insecta > Hemiptera > Cicadidae > Magicicada > Magicicada septendecula. The sequence goes on from CM068371.1 coordinate 245,316,427, forward strand.
GAGAAATGCGATCGCGTTGTTGACCATTTTCACGTTCACAGTATCGGTGCTGTCGGTCTTCTTGCTCAACTTGCCTTCAACGCACAGGAAACTTTCCATCGGTAAAGTGAAGACTTCCTGTTGCAGGATAGGTATACGTATCTCATCGTTATTTCCGTATCGCGACGTCGACGCGTATGGTGCATGAGGATGATATTCGTAATGTGTTATGTTGTCTTCAAAAAACGGTCGTCGTTCGACCGATAAGACGATACCACTGTCCGCCATATTACTTGTTTTTCTTGAGTTTGAATCCTTGTGAAATCAGGTAGCGTCGGTTAGCCGTTGTTAATCGCGTCAACGACGTACGTCTACTGATACTCTGTCCAAAAGTGTCGTCCACTTTTATCTTGTGTGTACCACCGCTCTTCGTCACCGATGCTGTAGGTAAAGCGGTATCGTTGAAATAAAATCCCATGATTACTACGCGCGGTGATAACTTCGTCACGAAAATTCACAATATCACCGTCCTGATCGTGTACGGACACTGTAACGTTACACAAGTGTAGTATGTTAAGCGGAAGATAAATGACGTTGGCAGGCGTTTCGACTATCTTGAATCCAGGCTCGACAGTCGGGTAGAACGAGTGCAGTATATGGTCGTTTCGTCCCGCCTTGTATGAACCTTGTACGACGTTACACCTTATCTCCAAAACGTTCACTTTGTTAATGTTTACTGGTGTGTCCGACGTGTGTAATATATACGCTTCTACCTTGCGGTTCTTGGAAAAACCCAACATGGTACCGATTCCGTGATCTGTACGCTCGAAATCGATCTCGTATGAGCAATAAAGTTCACATTTTAACGTGTTGTTGTTAGGGCGTAGAGTAAATTTCGGGTCTGATAGCTCTTTCTTCAGGTACGTTTCGATATCACTGATTTCGTACGCACCGGTCGGTATTTTGATGAGTTCTAGCGTTTTACGTGGACCCTTTAGTACAGGAAAGACGTTGTTTCTTCCGATTTCCACGTTCGGTATATAGTTGTACGTGGTAAAGTCTAGCAGTCCTGCATACCATTCACCGTCCGTCAGTTCGAGCGGTGGAAAAAAGTCACAAACCAGTGCGCTTGGATCCGTACCCGTGACGGTGACTGTAAGCGAAGACATCTCGTCGTTTACTGATCGTTTGATGTCAAAAAATCCAAACATAAATGTCCGCAGATGACCGTGTCCGGCGGTTGTTTACGCGCGTAATTGTAACGAACGTCGTTCACGTACGATCCAAAGTACCGTATTAGCTCGACGGGAGGGCGTAGATTGCCGAATCCATCAAAGTACGTGACTCCGTCACCACGCTTCTTGTAGCATACACAGTGCGTGCCCGGTCCGGTAGCGTCGTCCAGATTCACGATCGCGCTTTCGTTCTCCCACGGTGAGCGAGGAAGTGCGTCGCGCATGTACACGCCTCTGAAATGAGGTACGCGCAATCGTTTCGCGTACTCGTGCAGATCTCCATCGGACAACGGGCGCACAGGTATTTCGATTAGTTTTTTCGGTACGGACGAGGGTATAGTCCCGAAGCCCTTTTACCACCACCACCGGTCCGTCTTCGTCGTCCCGTCCCTGTCGTCCTCCTCCTTCTCTTGATTATCGTGCGCCGAATCGACTTGCGTCGACCGGTGCGACGACGCCTTTTACGCACACCACCACAGCATAGTCCGCTACCTAACGCCGATTTCGCTTTCATCGCTGCCGCTACGGCCGCCGCGTACGCTCTTTCGCTGATGCCTGAATTCAAAGCTTTCACACGTTCCCACGCCTTGCCGGCTAGCACACGATCCGCTACGCGTCTTCGTTCGTTGTCCTTATACTTGGAGTAGGCGATATCGTGTTCGCGACAGGCTTCGTCCAACTCGTTGATTCCTCGATCACCACGAGCCAATCTCTCCTCTAGTTTCGTTCCGGGTCCGCAGAATCTGTAGCCGGGCAGATGTAGTTCCACAGGTAATACGTCAGATGTAGTTCCACAGGTAATACGTCCACCGCTCGATTGATCAGTGTAGGTACTGACTTTGTGACGAATGGTACCGCGCTTTTAACTATTTTTCCTATGAGACCACGCCCCTTTTTTTTATCAACACGACTACGAAGTTCGTACATGTCTACTGTTTCGCCTGCTGTCGATAAAGAGATCTCCAATCGTTCTCGTCCTTTTTGTCGAAGGACTTGTCAAGATCGCTAATCAATTTGCTCGTCTCCGCCTTGCTCGTGAGTAGTAACTCTGCCTCTTCGGCGCCGAGTGAAGTACGCGCTGCGCGCGTATGCAATTTATAGATATATAGTTATCCGCACGTTGCCGACCATTAGGTTAGAGTTCGTATCCTTCGGTATGATCTTTGCGTCCACATATACTTTGGTCGCAGCGTCTCTCGCACGAATCGGGTCTCTCAGAGACTGTATGCGATGGTCCCGCGCATCGATGACGGTGCCGTTCTTCTTGTTCGGTACCGTCGTGAAACGCAAACACGTGTAGTCTACATACTGCTTGTTAACAGCATCCGTAAGATCGATGGGAGCGCCGACGTTGATGAGCTTACTACCTTTCACGTCTATTCTCGAGGAACCTTGCGTTGACGGATCGACGACCAGACAGTGGTCTTGCACGAACCGCAGTGGAACGGCATCGTTACGATCAAGCGGTTCGCCCAAGTTGTGTATTTTTTTCCCCGCTACATCGAAGTGTCCGTCCTCGGTCATCGCGATTCCGATATCCTCCCGCAGACTGCGACGCGTCTCCCTTTGGACTCTGACGGCGCTCTGGTGTCTGCCGAACTTGTCAACGCTCATCTCGTTAATGATGCGCGTCGACCATCGTACGCAGAATTTATACGTATTCACGTAATAAATCGATTAGTTTTGATACGATCGTACTGTCTATACATTTTATTCCGACGACGGAGAGTCCGCCGGTATGTTTTTCTTTCACGATCGTGTTTAGAAATTCATCGTACACGTATACACGTGCGTCTTTGAAGAAATAAATCTTTCCGTCGGTATATCGAAACGCGCTATCAACGGCTTCAGGTAAGCCGACAAAGCGATCTTTAACGTATCCGTGTTTCTTGATCATGAACGAGCACTCGTCTATCTCACCGTAATAAATATCGTTATACAGCAGAAATGTGTAGGTGTGTATCGCAGCGTTTATTTTTGTCAGCGTGCGAACACCGAGAGTCGTGATCGCTTTTGGATACCCGTTCACCGGCTGTAGACTGTGTATATCGAACATGTACACGTATCCGTCTATGAAGAGCACCACTTCTTCGGAGCGCGGTCTCTGGTACATCGCCGAAACTTTGGTGAACGTTAACGGTAAGAACGTCAACCAATCCGTCAACAGAAGCGGACTCCCACCACCACCCAGACGCTTCGACTCGAGGTCCATTGTCCACAAAAAGTTATCGTGCACTATATATACGTGTCTGTTGATTATTAAAAATTGATTAACATTCTTTAGTCGACATAAATCCGTCGTCGTCCGGACGGTGTCGTTCGTCATCGACCTCGTCGTCGTCGTCGTCGTCGTCGTCGTCGTCGTCGTCGTCGTCGTCGCCATAGCGATCGACGGCTTCCCGTACAAGTGCTGAATGCCTCTTATATCGTCGTCTCTCAGGTCGAACGGTCCATCCGAGCGCGGTACGTAGAAAGGGTACATGATCGATTCCTTCTCGAGGGAATGAGCCAGTCCTAACGCGTGTCCGATCTCGTGCGTTAGCACCTGTAGAAAACTGGTCTGATCGTCCGGTATTTCGGTTGCGTTCGTATAATTCCACGATTCGTAGTAGTCCATATGTATTTCGGAAGTGTTGTAAGGTAGATCGGGCGGGTAGAAAGCGTGTGCGAGTATACCTCCCCGTCCGTCCAAATCGTACCCACAGATCGTACACTTGGAGGTCAGACACCTGTGTTTAAAATATCTCATAGCGATGGCTATGTCCACATTTATGTCGTTGGGTCGATATTCGAATTCCAAATTTGAATGTTTCCGCCATATAGCGAACGCTTGTCGTGTCGCTTTTATAGCGTCAGCGGTACCGTGAACGAATCGCCACGACAGTCGTCTCTTGGTCCAAGGCGTTCGTAAGGTGTACGACGCAAAATCTTTGTTACCACATCTCCGCGCCTGCATCAGATTCATCGTTTCGTTGTTCAATTCTCCGTTTACGGTTAAATTGTAATTCTCTTGAAACGTCCGCAGGTAGGACGTAATAACGCCGCCGTCGACGGTGGCGTTGTCTGTGTCTTGTAAACTATCGTCGGGCACATATCCGTAACGCGTCAAGTAATCGATAGCGAAGTCTATATCGTTCGCGTTATTACTCTCGAAGGACGATGCGACGACTCTCGTGGACGCGATAATAAACACTAGCGTGGTATACATGTGTGAATCGTGTCTCGATGCTGTTGCTAATGACGGTAGTCGTCGTATACCCGTCTAATTTATACGATGATGTCAGCTTCACGTAGTTCTTCTACTATTGAAACGATTTCGTTCGTGTGCCCACCGTTTCCAGCGCGCTGTGACGCTATCAACACTCGCAATCTGTCCACCAGTTCATTCGGATCGTCCCAGTGCACGTAATCGATTTTGTCTTTTTTTTCGACTCTACCATATACGTTCTGTCGGTATTATACCCGTGTCCTGTACGTTTCGGTGGGAACAGCTTTGATATTATCCGTTTATACTTTACACCTCTGTTCACCTTTACCTGAGCGTTCGCTAAATAATAATGCTTGTGCGCGTTGGTGGCGCGTAGTATATCTTTGTACGCCTTCATATCCGTCTCGTTGTAAATGTTTTCGTTAGGGTCCTTCATGAACACGAGTTCGTATAGACCCGGTGTGCCTTTATATCGTTTACCGTTGATGAGGATCGTATCGTCCGTTTCGATTTCAAACGGTGAATCACCGATCATCCATTTTCCATTTGTGTTTCTTACACCGTATGTATAGTCCATCAGACGATCACGTTCGGCCGACACGATCATGCGCATGTACTTGTTCGCTAACGATGCGCTGTCGTATTTGGACAGAAAATATCTACGCGCTTCACGCCTTCCTTCTGGTGTGTCTAACATTTTTTCGATGTTGAGACTAGGATCGTCCTCGTCGTCGTCGTCCTCGTCCGATGTTTCGGCTATCACGGGTGTTTTCAGGAAACGTGGTGTCGATCGGTGACGGAGCGGTGTTCCTATATCGATCTTACTACTCGCGCCCATCAGATCCTCCTCTTCCACCGCCTCCTCCTCCTCCTCCTCCTCCTCCTCCTCACGCTTCATCTTTTTCGTCGACTTTTCGTTAGTTGTTTTACGTTTTTTTTCAACCAACGCTTGCGAAATAGTTTGTAACGGTTCCAGTATCGGTTTGTAACTTTTGGATAAAGTTGCTTCCTCTTCACGGATACCGTGTTTTAACGCACGGTATTTCTTCCGTATGTCATCGCTGATCGTGTCGATATCGTGGGCTAATCGTTTCTTCTTTTCGTCCATCTCGATAAACGTCGGTACGTCGACTAACGTTGCTGACAGCGGGACACTTGTATTTACCCGTACGCTCGACAATTTTTTTGGTGAACAGCTGTTAATCGTTAGACGTAACTACTATGAAACGATCGAAACCAGCTCTGTACCTACCGATGTCGATAGAAGAATCCTTGTCCACGACGAGAAACCCGTAACGATCTTTCCACGCTTCAGCGCACACGTTCTAAACGTGTCGTATTTCATGTCCATGTTGACGTGATCGTTGTACACGTGCTTCAAGTTGAGATCGTCCGGTTTGAACAACACTATTAGATTGGCGTTGTCGCGTACCAACTGTTTCGGCACTTGGCTGTACGTCTGACACAGGTAAAACGTGTCCACTCCACTGTGTCGTCCCATAGCGAAATACTTGCGTATGTTGTGTTGTCTTTCACAAGACACATCGTCGAACACAATAATAGAATTGGGATCGACCTCGTCAGGAGGGGGTACCTCATCGTTATCGTTGTACGCGTGATAACCCATTCCTTCGTTGGAAAGTCGTGTCATCAGGGTTTCCAGCATCTGATATTTGGGTTAAAACAATGATTTAGAAAACACGTACAGGTTCGCGAATCTCAACCCGTTCACATCGAACAATAGGTTGAACATGACGTTAGTCTTCTCACACGCGGAAGGTCCGCAGATGATCGAACGTACGGTATCGGGCAGAAGACGTCCGTGCTTACGTTTTTTTCTGCCACAACCACCGCCACCACCATCGCCACACAATTTCGAATAGTACACGTCCTTTATTTTTAGTCTGTGCGCCTGTTGTATTATTTTCATTTTGTTCCGTCCAAAGTCTAGTTAATATTCGCACTATGTTGGTACAATCGACAGATATGTAACTGCACACACAAGTGTCAGGACCCGTTTCACAGTTCGGATCCGACCAAACACATTCTTTGTAGTGATCGAATCCGGTGCCTCTATGTACTATTTCGCTGAGTCGGAATCTCGTCACACGATTAGTAACCCGTTGCCAATACTCGTGTACTGTTAATATCCTGCGCATGCGCTCGATCTCGTTCTCGGGCGTGTTCACGACGTACACATCGTAGCCAGGATGCGACACAACGTCTTTCACACCGTACACAGCGCGCATGTTGTCATCGTAACGCACCGACGCATACTGGTTCTATTCCGCAAGCCAATTCCTTGTTATAGCAAGTTCTTCTTGGGTATCCACGAATCGTGTTTACCATCGAATCCTAACCACCTGACTTTCACACGATCACCTTTACGTTGTACGATCTTTTCTACCAAGTACACGTCACCAACGTTCGATTTACTGATTTCGTGTTCGTAAAAACCGCCTTTCAACACTTCTCCCGTATGATCCTTTAACGAATAAGTGACGGGTACGCTGGCGGTACGTACCGTGTGAACATGGAATATCTCGTTCGTCCAGTTAGGCATATATCCTTTGGCGAACGTCATTTTGTATTTGCTTATACGCACTCGATCACCTACTTTGAACTTTGGTTGTTTATAGTCGATGCTTCTCGCTGTGTTCTTGTGAATCCGTCGTAGCACCGTGCGTTCGTTGGATTCGTTCACCTGACATGGTTTCATTCCGATCGTTCTGTGCACGCTGTCGTTGTACACTCTGACCAGTTTCGGTAACATATCCAACCAACGGTAATGACCTTGTTCGCTGAACGCACGATACATATGAGTTTTCAACGTACGGTTGAAGCGTTCCACGATGGACGCCTTTTTCTCACTATACGTAGAATACAGTGTGACACCATATCTCCTCAGCAACGTTTGTACGACGCTGTTGTAGTACTCTTTCCCGTTGTCCGTCTGAAGATATTTCATTTTATTAGCGCGCAGAATCGGTTCCAGAGCTCGTGCGACCTCTACACCCGTCTTTGTTTTTAACGGAACTGCGTACGCGTACTTGCTAAACGCGTTAATCATCGTCATGAGGTACTTGAATCCCTTGTTCACCTTCGCGTGCGGTATCATCTCTACCAGGTCCGCTTGGTACAAGTCGTGAAGTCCCTTCAACTCGACCGCTCGTCTCGGAAAATTCCGTCTTACTGGTCTGTGCAACTCCGACGCAATAGTCTTGCGAACGGTCTGCTGTACGTTCTTCGCTCGTTGTTTCATTCTCATGTCGTCGCGTTGCAAACCGTGATTCACAATACGCTGGCACGTCGTAAACCGTCCGCTCTGTGCTGAACGTAACTCTCGTTGGTACCGTTCTGGTACGACTGCCTTCCATCACATGACTGTCGCGACGCCACCACACCACACCCAATTATATCATCTCGACTGAACGGAAGAACAGCGCGTTCTTCTTGTGATTGCGCAAGTACGTTAAAACGTGAGCTAAACCGATATTCATACACCCATTACGCACGAGACCCATTCCGCTGTAATATCTCATGAGCGTATGTTGTTTCGTGTCCAACGCTCGTACGGTCTTGACGGAATTCATGTCTTTGAATACGACGCTACGTATAACGTTGTCGCGATACTCGTGCATTTCCGCGACTATGACGTTATCGTTCTCGGGTAGACGCTCGCACATGTGTTTAGCTTTGAGTTCAGCGATCGGGCGCTGACTTCGTGACTCCAAGTGCAGGCGTATCAGGTACGAGTTCAACAACCAAAATTCGTCAGCCATAGCACCGGTGCACCGCTGCCACTGTTTGTACAAACGTCGGTCTTTCACCATGTACCCTTGTTCGTGCGAATACTGCAGACCGAAGTATTCACAATACTCGCGAAGCGTAGGCAACGCCTCCTTCAGAAAGGGTACCGAAAACAATCCTTGCGCCTTGTTGTTCACTATCGCGAACTGTTTCCCTCTCGCTAGTGTCGGCAACGAGGACGGCGGGCAGCGCACGTCAAAACTTACGTTGTAGCTAGGATCTAGTGCGCACTTTGGTGCTATCGCTGTCGCGCTTCTGTATATTTCAATAGGTGTACGTATCGGAATAGTGCGCTCCGTAATGACAATGCAACACGAAGCGTGAGGGATCGAACTTCCATATGTGAGCATGTCCGTGTACACCGTTGCGTAGTTCATCCGTCCGTGCGAATCGTGTAAACCGTGCACGCGTTGAACGGCACGATACAGTTCGGGAATCGGACGGAAACGTGAAAGAAAATTCCATCCATGACGTACGGTACACTTGAACATACTCTTTTCGTAAACTACGAGTTCTATCGGTACGTTGTTTCGTTCGCACTCTTCGATAAATTCAAGCCAACGTGATTTGTTGTGTATACGATCGGAGACTATCATCAACAGCACGATAGGTGGCATATCACTGGTACGTTTTTTAATGTGATGCCAACAACGTCCGTGATATCTGTCAACACCGAACTTGTAACGTGTACAGTAGTTGCCGCAAAATCGTCTTTTCTTCACAAAATACACGGAACATAAGTTGGACCGTATCGCGCTTCGTGAAGATTTTGTTATTGTGAAATGTTTCCCATCATCGTATCGATAGACGTCCATCGTGTCGATGATCTGCGATGTGAGTGATACGCTATTAGTCATGATCGTGATATTTATAGTGTATACGCATATTGTTTGAGGAATTTATTTATTTATAATTTTTTTTTATTATGGGTGTCTTCACTCACACTTTTGGAGTGACTACTGTCGTTCGGTAGTAGTAGTAGTACTAACACCTAGTACTACCCAAACGGGTATGTTTGTACATGAGTTTATGTCGGCTCTGAAAAGAGCCGTTTTTGCGTGCGTCGATTTCTACAAGTGTTCACGAACGAAATCGCATGCAGGCATTGACGCCTTATGGACTTGGGCAGGATCGTCACCCACTGCCCAATCCATAATTCGTATTTTACACTTGCAGCATCTTACAACATCACCATCGTCTTCGTAAATAAACCCGGCTTTGGCTAGGTCAAAAATTTTTACGTTCGCATTCGGAAATTTATGAATGTAAAATTTAATGTTACCACGACGACTGATGTTATAAAAGCTTTTTAATCGGCTTGCAAAAGAATATGTGTACACATCCATATCTGAAGCAAGAATGTTAGTTTGTCGCGTTGCATTTCACCTCCTCAGCGATAGCTGCGCGCGCATCCGTAGTGGGGATGGCTGTCGTCGATTGGTCGGTATGAAATAAAGCACAGTAGTGGGAGCAGATAGCTGCGCACGCAGTTGGTAGTGGGGGATCGTTGACGGTAATAGTTCGGTATCATGGTGGTGGGAGCGGATAGCTGCGCGCGCAGCCTGAAGTGTAAGCGGAGAGGAGATCGCTGTTCACGTTCACTTTGTAGTTAACCTGCAAGTCTCGTGCAGACTAAGTTTCAGGTGGTGCATATAAAGTGGTGATTAATTTCTAACTTCATATCAGTATTACATTGTTCCTCAAGCGAGCAAGTAATTGTTTTGCTTTTATCGTTTCAAGTTTTTTGTTGTTGTTGTAGTTAATTGTACCAAGAATGCAGTCGTTTGCTGTTGCTCGTAAACATTCGTTGCGTGGCGCGTTGATATCGTACGTTTACACGGCTGTTACGGAGGACGAAGAATGTGTCAACGATGTCATAACCTTTTTCGATGAAATGCACGATACTTTACGTACGGACATTCTAAACGAACTGACACGATTGCTTAGTATAAAGTGGCATATAACGGTTAAAGCGAGATTTGTCAAGTACATAGTAAACGCTGACACAGACGAGGACGAAGAAGTGACGACTGAAGCCTATTTTCATGGACGATGCCATACGACGCTGATCGGTGACCAAGACATATTGCCGGATCGTTTAGAAGCTTCGTACGAAAAAACCATTGAATCAATTTATAAATTCACGCGCGAGGGTAGCGGTTGGGTGTTGGACCACATCGTCTCTTTAGAACTCGTTCTTTCACGGTACCAACCGCTGGCCGCCTCCAGTTTCATCCGTACACCCCCCGAATTGTCTCGTACTAAATCCATCATCAACGTGAACAATACAGGCGATCAAATGTGTTTCGTATGGTCAGTATTGGCCGCACTATTTCCTCAACACTCGCACAACGATCGTGTATCGAAATACAAATCACATTTCCACAGTATCATCACTTCCGGTATAACTTATCCCACCCGTCTATGCGACATTGTGAAATTCGAACGAGACAATTCTGACATTTCTATAAATGTTTTCGGATACGAAGACAATGAAATTTACCCGTTAAGAATAACTCCTTCCATTGGTAGACGACATCACGTTAATCTATTACTTCTTACCACTAACGACCGAAAACATTACTGTTTAGTAAAAAATATGAGTCGCTTATTGTCTTCACTAACCAAACACGACGGGCGTTCTTTCTATTGCGATTACTGTCTGCACAGGTTCTACGAAGAACGGCTCCTTACCGAACACGTCCCCCACTGTTCACCGTACGGTGATGTGTTTCAAAAATTACACCTACTGTCACAAGGTCCCTTTCGCGATATACGCAGACTTTGAATCTTTTATCATCCCTTGCCATCGCTGCGACGCTCCTCCTCACACATCGTCCACCACAACGGAGTCGTTACACCTTCCTTCAGGTTTCTTCTACCTCATAGTCGACCACGAGCGTAAAAGTTTCAAACCTCAGGTCGTTTATCACGGTGAGAATGTGGTAGAGACCTTTCTCGATAGACTGGTCGTCGAAGAGCGTGAACTCTTCAGAATCATACATTCCATCGTGCCTATGACTATGAGTGAGCATGACGTGTTATCTTTCGCAAATACCGTCGTATGCCATCTCTGTGGAAAACCTCTGACTGACGACGACAAGGTGCGCAACCACTGTCATCTGACCGGTCAATACCTGGGCGCAGCGCACAACGTTTGTAACCTCAACTTCAAGACTCCCCGACACATACCCGTCTTTTTTCATAACTTACGAGGTTACGATGCGCATCACTTGGTACAAGGGTTGGGCAAATACGACAATCTCGCTTGTATCGCTACCACTAGTGAACGCTTCGTATCGGTCTCGTTGGGTGCCCTGCGTTTCGTAGACACGCTTCAATTTTTGAACACGTCCTTGGACATGCTGGTTGGAAACTTGCGCGCGAGCGGTGCAGATTTCGCTTTGACGAAGCAATGTTTCGAAGAACACTTCGAGCTACTCTTACGTAAGGGCGTCTACCCTTACGATTATATGACATATAGCAAGAAGTTCGACGAAACACGTCTGCCTGCACGTGAACACTTTTTAAACAGGCTGAGTGAATCACCTGTGTCGGACGAAGATTACGCTCACGCGCAGAACGTGTGGCGGACTTTCGGAATCCGTACGCTGGGTGAATATCACGATCTGTATCTGAAAACAGATGTACTGCTGCTGGCCGACGTCTTCGAGGCGTTCCGTGAGATGGCCATGCGGTACTACCAGATCGACCCGGCTCATCTTTACTCGCTTCCTGGCGTCGCTTGGCACGCGATGTTGAAGATGAGCGGTGTGCAACTGGAGCTGTTGACGGATATAGATCAGCATCTCTTTATCGAATCGTCTGTTCGCGGTGGCGTTAGCATGGTACCCAACCGCCATGCCAAGGCCAACAACCCGCTAATCATCGATCAGTACGATGCTTCAAAGCCGACCTCTTTCATACTGTACACTGACTGCAACAACCTTTACGGTGCAGCCATGTCACAACCGCTCCCTTACGCCGACTTCAGATGGCTTGATCGTAACGAGATCGACTCACTGGACGTGCGTACTCTGAGCGATGACAGTGACACAGGCTACATACTCGAAGTCGACCTACATTATCCACGTGAACTTCACGACCTCCACTCCGATTATCCACTGGCGCCCGTCCGTTCCTGCGTCAATCCCGACAAGCTTTCACCATACTCTCACCGACTCCACACACGTCTGCACTATACAAAAGGGTTTAGCATCGGAAACGCCTTCGTCGTCCGTTCGCAAGTTGCTGACGACTTTGGACGACAAACAAAAATACGTTCTCCATTTTCGAAATTTAAAGTTGTATCTGAGTCTTGGACTAGAATTGAAAGCGATCCATAGGGTGTTGAGTTTTAAACAGAGAGCGTGGATGAAACCGTTTATCGATTTCAACACGCAAAAGAGAGCGGCAGCCACAAACAGTTTTGAAAAGGATTTTTTCAAACTGATGGTCAACGCCGTCTATGGTAAATCGCTGGAGAACGTGAGGAAACGAATAGACTTCCAACTAGTCTCTAACGAACAACGGCTGCAGAAACTGGTTTCCAATCCACGACTAAAGCGTATGATCCGCTATACCGATGACTTGGTCGGACTGGCCTTACGAAACAGGACGATATTCCTTTCCCGTCCGGTGTACGTCGGCTTCACAGTACTCGACGTCAGCAAACTAATAATGTACGACTTTCATTATCGGTACGCTGTCGCCAAGTACGGACAACGATTGACATTACTGATGACTGATACAGACAGTTTACTTTACAGCATACGGACTGATAATGTGTACGCTGATATGAAAGAGGATCTCCACCTTTTCGACACGTCGGACTATCCCGTGGATCATCCTTGTCATAGCGACGACAACAAAAAGGTCGTGGGGAAGTTCAAGGATGAAACCCACGGGAAACCCATCAGGGAATTTGTCGGACTCAGAGCGAAATGTTACTCGCTTCTATTGTCCGACCGCACCGACAAAAAGGTGGCGAAAGGTGTGCCAAGGACGGCAATAAAAAATAGGTTACGTCATCAATTGTACAGCGAGTGTCTTTTCGATAGTCGTACTGTTTTCACCTCTGCCGAGTGTATACGAAGCGATCGTCATAAGCTGTACACGCAACGTATAACGAAACTTTCCCTGTCACCTTATGACGATAAGAGGTATGTACTGGACGACGGCGTAACTACGCTCGCGTACGGACACTACAGAACGCGTAAACGCACGATATCCGACGACAATGCTGGTCCTAACAATGAAGTGAAGAGGCGGAAGTATACGGATCAGTAACTCATGGTAAGAATAAACTCGTATTTCATGTATAAAAATTATTTAATACAATTCACACAGTGCAAGTGTGGGGAGGTAGGCGACTAGATGACGTCAGTTTAACCTTGTGAAACCGGACGCGAGCCGCTGGTGATGTAATCGACTCCCGCCGAGACAGAGGGGGAATATGCGTTTAATTTTAAACAACAAGCTGTTGTCTGACCTTGTGAACGTTATGATAGGGGGGAGCATGTCTGTAGCAGACTCCCACCGAGCAAATGCATATATATATAAGATTTTTGTCGCTACGATTATCATATTCAGTTTGTTTTACATCTTGCATGTAAGTACTTACTGTATTTTCTGTTTAATTTCAGCAATACACACACACACACACACACACACACACACACTTTATTATGTTCTTTTACTAATTAATATACATAATTCATTACATTTTACAGAATGCATAATAACGGACGAGGACGAGTATGCAAACACCATATTCAAGAGGAGCAGCGGCGTGTAAGATAGTAAGTACACCTTTTTTTATGTATTAATGAGCATAAACAATATATTTCATTCGGCTGACTTATTGTTTTTTTTGTAGTTCACAACGGATACAACGTGCGTTGCTGGCAACCACGAGTCCTACATCTCTTCAACCCAGGACGAGTGGGTAAGTGAGTTTTCATTGTCAATCTTTTATACTATTACGATTAGAGTAGACGTTAAATTTATATATATATATTTTTATTTTCAGTGATGCTGTTGGTCCACCCGCTGCTGTCAGCACGAGCCCAGCGTCTCCTCAACCCGACACGAGTCGGTAAGTCCGTTTTCATTAACAAACTATTGCACTATTACGTTTGCATTGGGTGTTAAATTTATACTTATTTTTTTTCAGTGATGTTGTCGCTCCAACTACTGCTGCCAGCAGAACTCCTGCATCTCCTGAACCCGGCACGAGTCGGTACGACCGTTTTTATTAACATTCCGTTGTACTGTTGTGTTTACGTTCGATATTAAATTTGTACTTCTTTTTTTTCCAGTAATGATGAATCTAGCGGATATAGTGGTGACACTGTCAGCGGTGTCTTCATGCACATGGACGATGTGGAATTTGATGAGAGGATGGTCAATCTTTGTGATGATAGTGATGATGATGATGATGATAATGACAGTCACGAAGATTTTCTTGATGATGAAATATTTAACAACTCATCATCATCAACGATTTCCATAATCGACGTCAGTATGTAAGTCATCTTCTTATGCGTACATATTTTTTTCCATGACTGTACACGTTTTTATCTTTTTATTTATATTCTGCCACACAGTGACATTCAACCGCACCCACAACCGCAGCATCGTCCAATAAGACCTCAGACACCGCAGCCTCTACTGCAGCACGAGCCGCAACCGTTGTCGTATCATCAACCGCAGTGGATAAGCACTCGCCCAAACTGCGATGTGTAAGTCATCTTCTTATGCGTACATATATTTTTTTTCCATGACTGTACACGTTTTTATCTTTTTATTTATATTCTGCCACACAGTGACATTCAACCGCGTCCACAACTGCAGCATCAACCACTACGACCTCGGACACCACAGCATGAGCCGCAACCGTTGTCACAGCATCAACCGCAGCGGATAAGCACCACTCGCCCAAATTGCATACACCATCCGCTGCATTGTAGACATCACCCACAGCCTCAGCCGCAGCCGCAGCCGCAGCCGCAGCCGCAGCCGCAGCCGCAGCCGCTGCCGCAGCCTCAGCCTCAGCCTCAGCCGCAGCCACAACAACGGGAACCACAACAAAGGTTACCGTTGTTTGAAATCATTGACGTTATGACACCAAGGGTGCACAACAACTACAACCCCACGTTGATGATGATATTATTTAGAAGGTCATTACCAACGTGGTGTTGGACCCGTGGAGAGGACTGCCCCATCCAGGGTATGCTACCACACGCCACATGTGGTGCGTGTCTAGCTCCATACACGGATGGGGAGAGGCTCCTCGGGTTGCCGTGCACCCACACATTCCATTCTAGGTGCATAGTCAACTGGTTTCGAACCATGGCGTCGGAGGGGGCGGAACCGAGATGTCCGCAATGTCGATTCTACGCGTTCGGGAAGCCGAAACGCGAATTCTACAGACGTATGCATTTTTGAGGTATGTTACAGTACTGATAAACGTTATTCTAAACCATCCTACTCGCATCAACTGTGCGTCACTAATACTCTTTCTTTCTTTTCTTACAGATGAACGTGAACGTGCACAACAGTTTTTTATGTATATATATTTAAAAATTTTATTATTTTTTAATTTCTGTTTTTGTAAATATTTAAAAATGTATTTATTTTTTAATTTCTGTGTTTGTAAATATTTAAAAATGTATTTATTTTTTAATTTATGTTTTTGTAAATATTTTGTAAATAATATGTGTCTATAATATATGAGCGTGCACAATAGTTTTTTTGTATATATGTACTTTTTAATTTATGTTTTTGTAAATATTTTGTAAATAAGATGTGTCCATGTAAATAAATACATGAGTGTATCTGTAATTGCTTAAGTGTTTATTTTCAACTTTCCTTTTCCATGCATGATGCGTGTGTGTGTGTGTGTGTGTGTGTGTGTGTGCGTTCCACAATAAATCTCAGCGGAAGCCAACTGCCACTTGTCCCTATTATTCATGTGTGTTTCTTACAACAACAAACGTAGGGCCCGCTATAGCGAGCGCTAGACCAACAGGTTGGTGCGAACGTATTTTTACAATCTGTATATATTTACTTACCTATAGAAAATTACATATCAATCAGAATATCCGACACACAGACCAATCCTCGACGACGAACCGGATCACCGCGTAACCCGTTCGACGCTCGCCGGCCGCCGACGGCGGCCGGCGAACGGCGAACGGCACCGACCGGATCACGACGCAGCCTCACGAACCCGTTCGCCGTCGGCGGCGGACGGCGTCCGACAGCAGATCAACCCGACGGCGGCCGGCGAACGGCGAACGGCGAACGGCGAACCGGATCACTACACGGGCTCGCGATACAGTTCGCCACGACACACAGACACGCCGTTGCCAACAATACACCGCATCGACCATCGCCCGCAGCGACGTTCATATACAAAACCCGTACACTATAACACACGCAAGAGTCGACTACGGCGATTAACCAGCACGAGTCGGCAACGCCGACCACGACGATTTTACAACATGGCCGACCGAAAAAACACCTTGCATATACAAACCCGTACACTATAACACATGCACGAAGCGGCAACGTCGCCGACGTATACACCAATCAACGCACACATAACCCCACTTTATACTGACCGCCCACAACATGACCGAAAGCCGACTACCAGATTTTTACCCCCACCACCTAGATTTTTGAATTTCCCGCCATATGACCTCACATCCGGGGTAGAACTGTCAGTTTACCCCTACTTCCTCTATTAGTATTTGTCTGTTTACCAGCCATCTTCTACATTCAAGGAATGTATGTTTGCAGTCATCCTTTGGCGAATCAGAATACTGACATGCTGGAATTCCAATCCTCCCCTTATTGTGTAAGTAGGCATCAAAAAAGCAGTGCCTAGTGAGGAGCTGAGTCAGATAATAATTTATCTCCCCACTTTTCTGCTCCCTCTAAACCGCTACATTGTTAATCAACTTTGCAATCCGTCTACCTCTCGTTTCCGCCAGTCAGCGTTCGGTCACTTTGACATGTCACCACATCCTTACTCACTTGTGTTTTCCTTGCATGGATACATTTCCTCCTTTCTGCCAAGAGGTCGAATGGTATCATTCCCGCGAACATCATTTGTGTAAGAGCATACGATCCGGAGTTCTCCACTTCTCTGTACTGCCGCTATTCTTTTTCTATACTTTTCCAGCGTGAGCGCGTTTGGTTAGATCTCAGAGCCGTACAGCAGGATGGAATTTATGACAGACGTAAGGAGTTTTCGTCTACTAGAAGTTGGGCTTCCGTTATCTATATTAATAAGTCTCTAGGGGGGGGGGTCTACGTTTGTCCCTGGTAATCTCAGAATCTGCTGAACCGATTTCAATGAAACTTTGCACGCTGATAGCAGGTACCCAACGGAAGGTTTTCCACTTTATCTGATAACGATAGGTTATAAAGAAAAAAAGTTATTGCAAAAAAACTTATTTTTTTAAACCCGCGGCTTCGATCGCGAATATTTGTGTATGATTGTTGTGGTAACTGTCGAGTTGGTAAATTGCTAATGTTACATCTATAATAAAAATATTCTTATATTGTAAGTTATGAATATCCAAAAAGTGAGAAGCAATAGATCCATCATTCATGTTTCCTCGATACGTAAAATCAAAATTTGATAATATAGTAGATATTTACAAACATGCAGTAACACAATTAGATGAAATGTTTATTCGTAAAGAATAATACAAATAGTGTATACATAAGTACATTGATATCAGTTAGTCCATTTTTGAATATTTACATTTTAGTAGGGATATGGAATTCTTATCAGCATATGAAATTCATATAAACAATACAATAATTCAGTGTTTGATTATATTGTAACATTGATTATATAGTACACGATGATTCTGACAAACCATACTCTTCGACATTTAAATATTCAGTATGTGCAGTAGGGATAATTAATTCTCGAGAATTATACTTAACTTACTTCACCTCAGTCATGCGATGAGCGTCAGTGATGCAGTATCAGTGCCTTTTTTCGTTAATTTTACGTCATCGGTAAGTAATAAGTGCAATATGTATTGTATAAATTATTAATTGCCCCCTAGAGATTTATTAGTATAGATAAAATAAATACATTTCCCTTTTTTTAGCTTTCCAATGCCAAAAAACGATCATGTTTAGGAAGATCTACTGCTGCTGCGGAAGGAAAGACGCGTCTTAGGGCATCTGAAAATGACGTCGAAGGGGTCGAAATGCAATCAGCTCCTGGAAACTCTTCAGAAAGATCTGGATTAGAAGACGTCTCACGGGTTGAAAGTCCTACGATTCGTGGAAATATATTAGCGGCACAAAGACGCAGGCAAGCGACTCTCAGATCACGAGGTCCTACTTTACGATGGAATGCAAAATTAAATAGTAGTTTCAATTATAATCCAGTTATTAACTACGCGAATGAAACAGATATCGGGTTACCGAGTATGGTTTGCCCTCATTGCAAAGCTTTAAAGTGGAAAATGAATCACATGGATTATGTTGCTCTGCAGGAAAAATGCGATTAGATCCCATACTTCCTCCTCCAGAACCGTTAAAATCATTATTAAATGGAGAACATCTTTTATCGAAAAAATTGTTTAATGCATTAAGATCGTACAATTTAGCTTTTCAATTTACATCATTCGGAGCCAATGAAATAGTCGAAGGGAGCTTCATGTCTAATTTCAAACTTCAAGGGCAAGTATATCACCTCATGGGATCATTACTCCCCACACAAAACGAAGTACCAAAATTTCTACAGGTGTATTTCATAGCTGATTATTTACAGCAATCTGAAACAAGAATGGATCATATTCGCAACTTGGATAAGCCATTAGTAACAGAACTTCAAAATTTACTTCACGCAATCAACCCATATGTTAGTGAACTGAAAAGTGCGTTTGATTTGTAACATCTGCGAATAATAATCAGTACAATATTGTGATTCATGCTGATCGAACATAAAATAATAAAGAGCACAGGGGTCGCTACAACGCACCGACACCTAATGAGGTGGCAGTAGTTTTAGTTAACCAGGAATGCGATAAACGCGATATAATAATCCATGCGAGGGATCATACGCTACATCGAATTGCAGAAACACATCGAGCTTATGATGCTTGACAGTACCCTTTAATGTTTTGCAGAGGAGAAGATGGTTATCATTTTACATTAAAATTAGTCGATCCTCAGACTGGGTTACAAACTACTAACTCGACAGTTAGCACAACAATCTTATACAAATATTCGCATGCGCAGCCGGGGGTACCTGCTAGTACGTTATAAGTCTGCTAAACGCAGGAGTGATCCTCTCGTTCTTCTCAGACTTGGAGTTGATTTGCTGCCAAGTATCAATCTGACTCCCAAGAATTTTACTGTTTATTTTGTGACGATTATCTCTGTAGCCATCTCCACTACCATCCAGTCCGCGTTCCTCCATCCAGAGACACATCCACGTCATTACTTGATTCAGTTTCCTCTGGGACTCCTCGACGTCTCTAGCGACGATGACTACGGCGATGTCATCATCATAGGCAACCAAAAAGGTACCGTCCAGTATTTCCCCTGCTTTCCGGAGAGGTCTCTCCGTAGTTTCGTTATCATTGAGGTAACTCCGAACCATCTGCAGAAGATACTGAGGTGTCCCAAACATGTGTTCGAGTGCGTGCAGCATATCATTCTATCTAGTGGAGTTAAATACATGTTTCACATTAAATGTGACCAGCATAACCATTTTCCTTGACTAAGCATTACCCTGCTGAGCCAGATTGACAGTTCGGATGACATCCTCCGCCGACTCTATAGACACTGGCTTCCTGACATCTCGCACACTAGTCGTGCCTTCAGCAACCTTTTCAGGGGGTTGAACAAACCAACATACAGAGAAGACTACACACAGACGGAATGTCAAGAGTTACCTTACTTTTTCTGATTAAAACCAGGCGTTGCTTTTGTTGCCTTAAGACCCAGAGTGATGTTGGTGTTGATGTTGTTGTTGTTGTTGTTGTTGTTGTTGTTGTTGTTGTTGTTGTTGTTGTTGATGATGATGATGATGATGATGATGATACTTGAGTCTACAACATTTCACATTAAAAAACACTTACGTCTGTTTACAGAAAAGATCGTTCCTTTAAATTACAAAATTGTTCTTTAACATGCGTACGAAACTCTTAGTCTCAGATTGAGTAGTGAGATGTATTGTTTAAAACATCAAGATAACGGTAATGACTTTTTTAAAAGTTTTTCAGATTAATATTGTAACAGTACATATGACACCACATCCACCTAAGTACTGAAAATTAATTTAAAGGCCACCACTAGTAAAAATACATTAAAAGGTCTAGAATACCACCAAGTATACTAAAGAAAAGGTGCCATAAGTTTAAATAAGTGAAGCATCATTGAAAGGGATTCACTAGTAAATGCACCAATAAAGAAGAAAAGAAGAATAAAGACGAGACGACCGACATACTATACCCAATAGATCAGTGAGAAGGACACAAGACAATAAAAGAAGAAAGAAAAATCAGTGAGAAGGACAAGACAACAAAAGAAGAAAGAAGAATCAGGGAGAAGAATACAACAATGACAACTTCAAGAAAGAAGAAGGAAGAAACAATGTGAAGAAGACAAGTGAGAACCACATCATGTATAAAAATGAACAATAGTGAGAAGGAGATCAGTGAAGAAAGAAGAAGGAAGATAACCAGACCAAACACAAGAACAAGGGAAGGAAATTGAAGTATAACAAACTAACATAAACCTTTGGAAGAATAATTGTGTTAAGAAGAAGGAAGAAATGTTAATTAATTACATGATATAAATCCCTAAGCTGTATGGTAAAGTCAACACTGACAACAACCCATTTAATGAATACATTCATTGTCTATGTGAAACACATTATTGTAATTAAGGACTAAATATTGTAAATAAAGAGTCACAAGCAAACTGAATGAGGACAAGATGAGTTTATGATAGCTAAATGATGTGTAGTTATAAAATAAACAGAGGAATAAGTCCCAAAATAGTGAATGACCAATTGTACAGTGGGAATGATGTTCATACAAACCCACTAATTAACAACAAATAAGATAATACAGGAGTAAACTAAATGTGAACTATTGTTAACCAATAACCAATGTACAAACATGAAATGAAAACCAGTCGAATAGACTAAGATAGAAATGCACAGCCATAAACAACACATTACTGTTCACTGAACCTATAACATAACCTAATCTGGGCATCCAGTTTCCAGTAAAACTTGATAAAAAACTAAATCAAAACAATGTTAAACCAAAATATAATGAGCTAGGAAGTAAATAGAGCATATAAGAAATGTTTTGTACACGATAGCTAATAGTATAACAGGATATAAAAGCTATATTTATGTAATACAAATATGACAAAATGCTTGTAATGGCAAAGAGACATTATGCAACCAAAATCATGTTATAAACACATTATACAAAGATAGTAACTCAACTAATGACCTGATGTCAGACAGAATACTGTTCATATGAGCAATTGCAACCAAAATAACCATTTAAATAGTCTATATAAATGTAATTATAACTAAACCATTGTGACAGTTAGCTGCAAGTAAAATTTACAGCCACCAAACCTAGTTAATAACAGAATCAAATGCAGAGTGAACTGCATCACAATAACGATAAGGTCATAGTGACTATTTCAATTATCAATTCGAAAATAATACAACTAAAATGTCTATGATACCAAGCATACTACCAGGTAACGCCATACAGGCATAACAAGCCTAATTCATAAGTGATAATTAAGGCATTAAACCAATAATGTAGGGAAAAAGAACACTGCCAGTAGTGACTTAACCCATCAATATTTAATTACAACATGTTGAAAGTCAATTAAATACTCTTATTACTAGGTAATAAGAAAAACAAAAATGTATGACAATAAGTTTAAGTGTGAATCTATGAAAAAGGACATAGTGTTAATATTAAGACATAGTTTTAAGGGAAAATTGTACAGTAGCTTAAGAACGAGACATTACCATAGAAAATAAAATAAAAACCATGAAATATTGATAGTTAATGGCTTAATGGACACTAAGTATAAATGCTAAGTGCTAAGTCAGCTAACCCTAATCAGAAATATATGATGAGGGGATTCAAATTAATCGTCTTTCAAAATCATGAACAATGAGAGTAATCACAATATCCTCAGTACAATTATAAGGAAGATATTAGACTTTTAAAAATAATTGTATTGTGCTTAGCCCTTTCGCGTGGGTGTGTGAACCAGAATTTCTTAACCTTGTTCCCAAAGACTGACGCTGATGAGAGCGTCTGTTTTGACGAAGTCTACCGTAAATAAACGAATTAAAATTGTAACGTGACAGATGTATGCATAATATTGAATGGCAATTGATCATTAGAATAATAAAGTTATAATATTTAAATTTGGAAGAAAGCATTAAGTTTAATATAAATAGATTAATTCATAGCAACTGTGGAAAGAAATCATTATTATTTAAAAAATACAAGTTCAAATAAAATGAGTTACTAGTGATGAGTCATCCAAAACCAGTCTCATAACCAAAGGTTTTCAAGTTATAACCCAGGAAGGTAAGAAAGTGAATAACCAAGCAGTACAGAATATGACCAAACCCACAACGAGGAAGAATAAATAGAATAGAAACCCTGAATAAGCCAAGATCAACCAATACAGGTGGTGTATTTCTAAAATCAAGAAGAAGATGGAGAAGATCCCAAGAAACCTGATGGCATCAAGAAGAAGATGGAGAAGATACCAGTCCCAGAAGGCAGGAGAAAAGAAGACTGCTGAAAGAAGAAGAAGGCAGCATCCTGAAGAAGATGTCATGCTCTTATAAAAGACACCCAAATCCCCATACCCCCAAAATAAATCGTTAACCAATAAAAGTATAACGAAATGAAAACCACATGTACATAAAATTAAGAGAGAGGAGTGTATAAAGTAAAAGTTGCCAGTGAACTAAGATGAAACAATAATATAGTACCCATGGAACAAATCTCCATTGTAAAACACTAACCAATTTATTATGTTAATAAGACTATACGACCATTTAGCAATAATATAATATAAAAGTGCAAAGTGAACCAGTGATAGTTTTGGGTATTATAGAAAATAAACCTTGTGTTTCATTCTTGGCAATCACAAACATTGAATACAATGAAATATGCAACTTTCAATGACTTGAAATGTGTACTGTGAGAATATGTTACTTATAAGACATAAATCTGTTTAAAATAACATTTTGTTTTATATGCAAAAAGAAAAACAGATTTCATAATATATTTGAACAATTTATACTATTTATTTATTTATGACAGGGTACAATTCCCCAAAGACAATGTGTAAAAGACGGTATGAAAACTGTAGAATCCTACTTATAATAATAGTTAGCAACAAGAATATAGATATAAGGTTTTTATGAATATAGTATAAGAATGTTTAAAAATGTATTAGATATAAGGCCATTTGTTTTGGTCTGCTATAACTAACATCAGAACTGTAAAAAAAATTACTACTGGTAAATAGTAGGAAGTAATTAAGATGTTAGTTAGTAGAAAATTTTTTTTTTTTGTGAACCATATTTCCATGTTAGAAATAAGGATTTTGTTGTAAAATGTCTGAAGGTTGAAGACAACCATTTATTTAAAAAATATTCTTTATTTGTAACCAATACTAATTGTTATTGTGTAATTTGGAAAAATGTTTAGTTTATAAGACTATATTTAAAAGTCAGAGAGGGTATCACACATCATATATTGTTTGTAAAATATTTTGTAAGAAAAAATTGTTAAAAAACCTAGGCCAAAGAAAGAAAACCAAACTTCATCAAAACAGAGAAATTACTCATTTAAATGCAAATAAACAAAAGGGGTTTAGACAAAATAAACTTGAGATCAAGCCATATATTTGCACATACCATTTAGAAAGATTTTAATAAATTATATTCAGAATTATAAATAAAAATGAAAATGACTAAACTCAGAAATTTGGACATGGGAGTCATATATTCCAGAATAATGTTTTAGAATACAACTAATTCAATTAATTACAAGAAAATAAGGGAATATAAACCTTTTAATACAATATAAGATTATTAATATTAAATATAACTGATAAAATGGCTGAATTTACATAATAACAGGAAGTAAATTTTGGAGATGTTTTGACTTTTCAGAGAATACAAAATGAAAGTAAAATTACTAATTTTGGACAGAAAACACTATAAAACGGCATTATTTAATCTTAAAATAAGCCGAATGAACTGAAAGATTAATTTAAATAACATCTAGTAAATAAAATTGATAAATAACCAAAGTTTAGGCAATCATATAGTGTATTATTATATATGCACAGGATATGAAATTATATTTGAACAATGTTAAGAATAATATTATATTTGCTAAGAGTTTAATTGAAACTGAAGGAAATAAGATAGTTGATTATTGGTATTTGAACGGTTAACTTGACAAGCGTTTTATGACGAATCTAACCTAACTTACAACGGTAATGTCGAGCGAGTGAATAGTACGTTTTTGTGAAATCGCGAGTGGCTTATAAAATACTTCTAGAACATTCACATTATGACAGAAACAATCAAGAAAGATTAAATAACACTGAACAATACATATCTACCCCGAAAAACACCACAAAACACCAGAAAACTGTATAATACAATAACCATATTAGTGTCGGAATCGGGAAAAGTGTTTGAACTTATAATTACACAGATACACAAAATACAACCCAGAAACTTTACACAAGGCACTACACAACATTTAAAAAGAGATTTGCAGACACCAGAACAGGAATACTGCCAGAAAATATATTATTCGGAACGTAGCAGAAACGAGTGACTTTCTGACCAGCCTGATGGCGGCCATCTTTCTTTGACGATCTCAATGCCTTCTCCGTGCTCACGTCAGCTGTTGGTGAAAACAATTATATTATTTTCAAATTTATTATTCAATGTCTGTATCTAGTAATAATTATTAACTTGTTGTAACGTTATACTTTTTAAATATTGGCCCGATTTCTCTGACTTTGATAATAATTGGCTGTTTAAAGAACCCTGTTTGAATTTTATATAATATACTTTGTAACTGTTTCGATATCCTGAGAGTCGATATTATAATCGATAAGAGTCAATATTGCTATTATCTAATAAAATCCTAATACTTTTCACTACTAAATAGTTCTTTATTTCACAGATATTACTAATTACCACTAATATAATTCTAATTAACAATCTACCAGGACTTTACCACCTATAAGTGAATATAACCTACAAAAACGAAAAGGTAAACAAGTATCGATTGGTTTGGAGACAATCTTATGAGTGGTGGTAGTTTATTTAAAAAATACCAGAACTTTAATAAAAATTTTTAGAAGAGTGTTACGCTTTTTAAAACCTCACAGCCCTATATTAATTAATTGATTATAATTAATTAATTAATAAAAAGGAAATTTTTTTTAATTATATATTTTTTTTAAACATAATTTTTTTTTAAATTTTCTTCAAAACAACAATTTGTGTTTTGAAACTTTTGGTGAAGCTACATATACATTTCTTCAACAACATTATGCTATCTGACAGGTCTTGCTACAATTGGAACTCGACCAGCTGGGAAACTTAAGGAAGTGTTTCAGGCCAGTAAGACGTCGAGAGCCACACCAATTAAACACACCAATTAAGAACAAACACACTCAATCTAATTTGTATTCCATATTATTACAAATTGGCGCACAACTTTAGGGGCTTTAATTAGCGATTGGAAGGCCAATACATTCTGCCCAATCACTAGTTGGAGCTAGGCAACAGCTACAAAGCCAGAGAATTTCAAGGGAAAATGCAACGACGTGCAACATCTAAGAAACGGGCGGCGGAGGCCGAAAAAGAATTAGAAATTGAAATGGACAATAAAGAGGCGACGCCAGTGGAGGTGGAAGAGTCATTACCCCCGGTGTTGTCCAAACAAACTGAACAACCGGAGATACCCACGCAAACAGGGGAAGTAAATGTCCAGGAAAGACATATAGAAAAATCCAAAGTAACGGAAGAGAGTAAAATGGACAGATTAATGGAAATGTTCATGAAAGCAAAAGAAGAAAAGGATAAAGAAAGGAAGGAAGACAAATTAGCATTAAATAAGAAATTTGAAGTGTTGAAGGAAGACAACCAGTCTTTAAAAGGAGATTTGGAAAATAAAATAGAAAAAAAAAAGAAGAATTGAGTGGGATGAACAAGAAGATGGAAGAAAACAGCAAGAAGATGGAAGAGAGGATGGGCGAAAAGTTAGAAGAATTGAAGAAGGATAACCAGTCCACAAAAGAAGAGTTGACTGGGATGAACAAGAACATGCAAAATTTGAAGGAAGATAACAAGAAGATGGAAGAAGAGATGGGGAAGAAGTTAGAAGAATTGAAGGAAGACAACCAAGCGTTCAAGGAAGAATTCAAGTCAACTAAAGAAGAATTGATTAATAAAATTGAGAACACCAATCAGAAAATCGATTAAACCAGGAAGAAGATAGAGAAGAACAACCGACAATTGAAGGAAGAGTATAAAGAAGATAACAAGAAGTTGGAAGAGAAGATGGGGGAGAAGTTGGAAGAATTGAGAGAGGACAATCAAATTTTAAGAGAAGAATTAAGAGAGGTCAATCAAGAGAATTTGGACAAACTGGACGAAAGGATGGAATTGTTGCGAGAAGAACTGAATAAAGAAATCAATGTTAACAAAAAAGCGATGAATAAGAAGATGGAAGAAGAAAATATAATGGTCAATCGACAGATTCGAGAGATTGATGGAAAGTGCAACCAGACCGAAAAGGAGGTGCATGAGTTTAAAGAAGTGGTGAACATCAAGTTCACAAATATTGAAGAACATAGTCGTAGGAAGGTAGAAGAACAGAGGAAGGAAAATCAAGAAGAATTCGGAAAAGTACGCAACCAAGTTACAGAACGGTGTAATGATATACAAGAGACCATGGCCAATATCACCGGTCAGGTGCGACAAAGCCGAGAGGAGATGGAAGCGATAAGAAACAGACCGACTCATTTAACCGGATTGCCTGTCAACGAAAGCCGAGAGTGGCTCAACTTCCGGCAATACAAACGCAAGCCGATGGAGTTCCTGGCTAGGGTAGAAGAATATTTGACCAAGCATAAAATTACTCAATGGAGCCATAGCAGGGAGATATTCGATGAGCCTTTCCGAGAAATAACAGATAATTGGTGGATGGCCAACCCGAGTGAAATTCCTGACTACCAACAGTTCCGGAAAATGTTTAAGACAAAATACTGGTCTGAGACCACCCAGAACTTGATCCGTGACAATATTTGTAATGGAAGATACAGGGCACAATTAGGTAGCAGTATGACGGCATATTTCTTGGGGAAGGTGTGCATGGCAAAACACCTCGAGCCGGCAATCCCAGAAGAATGTTTAGTGAACAAGATATCGTATCATTATGATGAGGACATTATCAGGGCCCGGAGAGGCAGCCAGATCAAGACGATCCAGGCGATGACCGAGTTATTAGAGGGATACGAAAACGAGGAGTATTATCGGCAGAGCAGGAAGAGAAATGAGAGACCAGAAGCAAGGCCGACTACCTACCCCAATAACGGCAATAACCATACAAGTAACCGGAACCAGCCCAGTAATTACGACGGCCCTAACAACCCGCCGCGTAATAATCAGTTTAACGGTAATTTTAACGGCGTGAGGAATAACAACCCTTATCCAAATAATAGAAACAATTTTTACCAACATAATAATGTCCCATACAGTCAGAGAAATCCATATCCCAACAATAATGGTGACAGACCTTACCCACCTAACCGAAATTACTATCATAATAATTTTAGTAATAACAATAATAGCAATAATAATAACCGAGTGTCGCGCCCTAGGGTAAATTTTATAAGAGCAGAAGATCGCGGACCCAGGAGATATTATCAACCGAGGAGGAGCAGCTTCCACGGCACCGACCGAAGATGGAGGAGTGCGGAAGGAGACGGCCCAAGACACGAACAGGGAAGACGAAGTACAAGCCTGGAGGATCTTGGCCGACAACAGAACAGGGCGTTAAACCTCAACCAGGGTACAGAACGTCAGGAAACAAACCAGAGTTTCCCGAACGATGCCTCGGTCAGTAATAACATGAACAATGACCAAAATACTTTAAACGAGAGGAGGCAGTAATCAACAACAATGACCCGTTACTGCTTATACTTCCTGGGTTAGAAAAGGATGAATTGCGACAAGCAAACCAGCATAAAAACATCACTATTATAAGTAACCACTATCTGAAAGACATACGAACTGAACTTTTGGAAGAGAACGAGAAGAGTCTCAGCAACAGTAATAATGAGATAATTTATATAACAGCGGAGGTGGAAGGAGTTCCCGCCAAAATAATGATAGACACAGGCGCTAATATTTCAATAATAAACTCCAATGAATTGGAGAGAATCCAGAATAAATGTGGAAAAACCTAACATTTGAAGGAGTAAGAGGAGCTAACCATCAAAAGCGACATTTAGAAGAGAAGGCATTTATAAAGAAAGAAAAAGCGAAGATCAACTTACAAACGTATAAATAATATGGTCCAGTGTAGAGTACAATATATAACCATATGTTGTGGTAAATGATAAGCATAACAATACATATGAGTTGAGGGAAATCGTTTCAGGAAAAATCAAAGGAGTGTACAATCAAGCTTCTATGAAGAAATATTATGAAGAATGAGTTGGGAGTTTTGAATTGAACTTAAAATTATAAAAATTTAAAATTGAGTAAGTACATCTTACTACAACCTGATAATTTGGAACAAAACTTTTTGGAAGAAAGAGAAAGAGAGAGAATTTTGAATTTTGAACTTAATATTTATAAAAATTTTAAATTGAGTAAGTACATCTTACTACAACCTAATAATTTGAAGAAAAAACTTTATGGAAGAAAGAGAAAGAGAGAGAATTTTGAATTTTGAACTTAATATTAAAAATTTAAAATTAAGTAAGCACAGCTTACTACCACTGAATTATGAGAAAAACATTTTGGAAGAA
Source organism: Magicicada septendecula (assembly GCA_034769895.1). NCBI lineage: Eukaryota > Metazoa > Arthropoda > Insecta > Hemiptera > Cicadidae > Magicicada > Magicicada septendecula. The sequence continues at coordinate 245,345,782 of CM068371.1, forward strand.
TTAAGAAGAAAGGAATTTTGAATTTAATATACAAAAAATTTAAAAATGAAGTAAGACCAACTTACTATAACTAAGTTTGTGAGAAAACTTTATGGTAAATAATTAAGAAGAATTTGAATTTGGAGAAATACCGAAACATTCAGAAATAATAGTAAGATCACATTACTATAAACAATTCTGAATGAAACGATTCTGGGAATAAATGAATTAAACAGAATTTGAATGTTGATAGAACGTCAGAACTTTGAAACAAGATAAGATCAACATATTACAAGGATTTATGAGAAATATTTTTCAATTAAATAAAAAGAATAGTTTGAATTTTACTTTAAAACTAACCAAGTTCCAAAAAATAATTATGTGTCATTTATAATTGAATTGAGAAGAAAATAAAGTGAGTAATTCAGAAAAGAGAATTAACGTTAATCCAGATTAAATGCTAGATATTCACAATAGGATTTGAAGGAGTAGAGAAGAATAACAAAAAAGAGTGTAATATGCAAGAGAAGAAAAAATTTGGAAGCAAAGAGACTAATTACCTATGAAACGATAATGAAAACAGTTAATTAAGAGGAAAGAAGAACAACTCATACCAAACAGATGGAGAAGATGATTTTGAACAAATGATAATAATAAGACCTATATGAAATGCAAAGAGAAGAAATACCACATGAAATATAATATAAATGAATTAATGTTAATGAATGCGAAGGCGGATTAATAACTTTCTAAGAGAAAGGATAGAACCAAAATGTTTAAATAAAATGATCAATATAACAACCAGTATATCTAATGTAAAGATACAATGATAAAAAATTAAATATAATATATTAAGACCATTCAAATAATGAATAAGGAAGACTATATATAAAGACCATGCTAATACTATGAGTAACCAGAAGAAAGTATAAAGAGAATTCAGATGGAGAAGAAAGAGAGTTACACTGTAAACAGTAACCAGAATTATTAAAAGAAAGGTTTTCAACCATAATTAAAATAAATATATCAGACAAGTTAAGAGTTTTGAAAAAATATATATATAATGAGTATAATAATAATTATGAAGATTGATTAAGATAGAAAATGTGAGATAATCTGAGAGACTACGAAGTGAATAATCCAAAGATATTTTTATTAGTCGAAAATGAGACTACTTTTTATTTATTTATTCGATGACTGACTGAAGATAATTCCAGCAGCATTATGTTTTTTTTTGAGCAGGGATGAATATGCCTCTGTACTCAATTTATAGAAGTGGTGTATGGCCAGAAGAGAAGTAGCGTACAGTGCCCCTCTGATCTGCCCCAGCCCACGTGATAGGGAATGTTAGGGAATTAATATCACAAGGATGCAACACGAAGTTGATAAAGAAAGGAAATGTATTACCTTTATAATAATATATATATATATATAATATATAATATAATAATATATTATAATAATATAATAATATATCTCAGAAGACACTAACTATCCGAAAAGGATCAGTAGTAAAACAAGTAACTATATATATAAAATTAATTAAACTCTAATATAAAAAAGTCGATATAAAAATGGAGAAGAAAATGAATTATAAGAAATGATGAAATTATCATAAGAAATTATTTCATCCATAAACATGTCTGAAATAATTACTTCTGGAGGAGAGCAATCTGTAACGTGACAGATGTATGCATAATATTGAATGGCAATTGATCATTAGAATAATAAAGTTATAATATTTAAATTTGGAAGAAAGCATTAAGTTTAATATAAATAGATTAATTCATAGCAACTGTGGAAAGAAATCATTATTATTTAAAAAAATACAAGTTCAAATAAAATGAGTTACTAGTGATGAGTCATCCAAAACCAGTCTCATAACCAAAGGTTTTCAAGTTATAACCCAGGAAGGTAAGAAAGTGAATAACCAAGCAGTACAGAATATGACCAAACCCACAACGAGGAAGAATAAATAGAATAGAAACCCTGAATAAGCCAAGATCAACCAATACAGGTGGTGTATTTCTAAAATCAAGAAGAAGATGGAGAAGATCCCAAGAAACCTGATGGCACAAGAAGAAGATGGAGAAGATACCAGTCCCAGAAGGAAGGAGAAAAGAAGACTGCTGACAGAAGAAGAAGGCAGCATCCTGAAGAAGATGTCATGCTCTTATAAAAGACACCCAAATCCCCATACCCCCAAAATAAATCATTAACCAATAAAAGTATAACGAAATGAAAACCACATGTACATAAAATTAAGAGAGAGGAGTGTATAAAGTAAAAGTTGCCAGTGAACTAAGATGAAACAGTAATATAGTACCCATGGAGCAAATCTCCATTGTAAAACACTAACCAGTTTATTATGTTCATAAGACTATACGACCATTTAGCAATAACATTTATATAAAAGTGCAAAGTGAACCAGTGATAGTTTTGGGTATTATAGAAAATAAATCTTGTGTTTCATTCTTGGCAATCACAAACATTGAATACAATGAAATATGCAACTTTCAATGACTTGAAATGTGTACTGTGAGAATATGTTACTTATAAGACATAAATCTGTTTAAAATAACATTTTGTTTTATATGCAAAAAGAAAAACAGATTTCATAATATATTTGAACAATTTATACTATTTATTTATTTATGACATGCTACAATTCCCCAAAGACAATGTGTAAAAGACGGTATGAAAACTGTAGAATCCTACTTATAATAATAGTTAGCAACAAGAATATAGATATAAGGTTTTTATGAATATAGTATAAGAATGTTTAAAAATGTATTAGATATAAGGCCATTTGTTTTGGTCTGCTATAACTAACATCAGAACTGTAAAAAAAATTACTACTGGTAAATAGTAGGAAGTAATTAAGATGTTAGTTAGTAGAAAATTTTTTTTTTTTGTGAACCATATTTCCATGTTAGAAATAAGGATTTTGTTGTAAAATGTCTGAAGGTTGAAGACAACCATTTATTTAAAAAATATTCTTTATTTGTAACCAATACTAATTGTTATTGTGTAATTTGGAAAAATGTTTAGTTTATAAGACTATATTTAAAAGTCAGAGAGGGTATCACACATCATATATTGTTTGTAAAATATTTTGTAAGAAAAAATTGTTAAAAAACCTAGGCCAAAGAAAGAAAACCAAACTTCATCAAAACAGAGAAATTACTCATTTAAATGCAAATAAACAAAAGGGGTTTAGACAAAATAAACTTGAGATCAAGCCATATATTTGCACATACCATTTAGAAAGATTTTAATAAATTATATTCAGAATTATAAATAAAAATGAAAATGACTAAACTCAGAAATTTGGACATGGGAGTCATATATTCCAGAATAATGTTTTAGAATACAACTAATTCAATTAATTACAAGAAAATAAGGGAATATAAACCTTTTAATACAATATAAGATTATTAATATTAAATATAACTGATAAAATGGCTGAATTTACATAATAACAGGAAGTAAATTTTGGAGATGTTTTGACTTTTCAGAGAATACAAAATGAAAGTAAAATTACTAATTTTGGACAGAAAACACTATAAAACGGCATTATTTAATCTTAAAATAAGCCGAATGAACTGAAAGATTAATTTAAATAACATCTAGTAAATAAAATTGATAAATAACCAAAGTTTAGGCAATCATATAGTGTATTATTATATATGCACAGGATATGAAATTATATTTGAACAATGTTAAGAATAATATTATATTTGCTAAGAGTTTAATTGAAACTGAAGGAAATAAGATAGTTGATTATTGGTATTTGAACGGTTAACTTGACAAGCGTTTTATGACGAATCTAACCTAACTTACAACGGTAATGTCGAGCGAGTGAATAGTACGTTTTTGTGAAATCGCGAGTGGCTTATAAAATACTTCTAGAACATTCACATTATGACAGAAACAATCAAGAAAGATTAAATAACACTGAACAATACATATCTACCCCGAAAAACACCACAAAACACCAGAAAACTGTATAATACAATAACCATATTAGTGTCGGAATCGGGAAAAGTGTTTGAACTTATAATTACACAGATACACAAAATACAACCCAGAAACTTTACACAAGGCACTACACAACATTTAAAAAGAGATTTGCAGACACCAGAACAGGAATACTGCCTGAAAATATATTATTCGGAACGTAGCAGAAACGAGTGACTTTCTGACCAGCCTGATGGCGGCCATCTTTCTTTTGACGATCTCAATGCCTTCTCCGTGCTCACGTCAGCTGTTGGTGAAAACAATTATATTATTTTCAAATTTATTATTCAATGTCTGTATCTAGTAATAATTATTAACTTGTTGTAACGTTATACTTTTTAAATATTGGCCCGATTTCTCTGACTTTGATAATAATTGGCTGTTTAAAGAACCCTGTTTGAATTTTATATAATATACTTTGTAACTGTTTCGATATCCTGAGAGTCGATATTATAATCGATAAGAGTCAATATTGCTATTATCTAATAAAATCCTAATACTTTTCACTACTAAATAGTTCTTTATTTCACAAATATTACTAATTACCACAAATATAATTCTAATTAACAATCTACCAGGACTTTACCACCTATAAGTGAATATAACCTACAAAAACGAAAAGGTAAACAAGTATCGATTGGTTTGGAGACAATCTTATGAGTGGTGGTAGTTTATTTAAAAAATACCAGAACTTTAATAAAAATTTTTAGAAGAGTGTTACGTTTTTTAAAACTTCACAGCCCTATATTAATTAATTGATTATAATTAATTAATTAATAAAAAGGAAATTTTTTTTAATTATATATTTTTTTTAAACATAATTTTTTTTTAAATTTTCTTCAAAACAACAATTTGTGTTTTGAAACTTTTGGTGAAGGTACATATACATTTCTTCAACAACATTACGCTATCTGACAGGTCTTGCTACAATTGGAACTCGACCAGCTGGGAAACTTAAGGAAGTGTTTCAGGCCAGTAAGACGTCGAGAGCCACACCAATTAAACACACCAATTAAGAACACACAGACTCAATCTAATTTGTATTCCATATTATTACAAATTAAACTGACCAATCAGAGCTTATAAAAAATCCGAAGTTCATCATTCCGACAGAGGAACCAGAGACAGTCTTTCAACAACAACGAAGCGAACTGCAAGCTCGTCGACGCTTCAGATAAACGTGCTTTTGACAGCAACCAAGCGTTAACCATATTAACCTCAAACTGAGATATAGGTTACCTACATTGAAGAATCAGTGCAGTATATTTACAAGTGTACTTTATTCGGAGTTGATGCGCATAGGAGTGGGTGTAGTGTGGTGATAAAGTTTAAATAATTAATTAATTAATTTTAATTAATTAAAGTGTTAATAATAAAAAAAAAGTGTGACCCTTGGAACGACAAGAGACGCAAGTATTCATAACCATAAATATAATGTTATGATTAGATTCTAGGAAAAATAACTGAACGCTAAAAGCGATTCAAATCGACCTATAGAAACAATTAAATTCCCTATCCTTAACAGAAGGGAGCTGATAAATACAAATGAACAATGTCGAAATTGAACGTTCTGAGTAATGACAGTTTTAACTATTTGTATACTGTAAATATCTAGAATAAGTAAAGACATTGTAATATCAATGAAGAGTATATGTGCTCTTATGCTATCAGTAGATGGGAGTATGAAATATTTTGTTACTAAATTCAATTAAGAGTTTCGCCGGAGTGCGATAACTATAATAAATGAGTTACCTTTACCTGAAATAGGATTATCCAATTTTACAGATGATCGTAGTACCTGATACTGGATTATTACAATTACTATTAATTAATAATAAATAATTCACTACTTTTAACCAAACAAGGTTGCACTAACAATATATGAAGCATATGCCTAACCATGAACAGTAGTTCATATTTTATCTTTTTTCATTAATAATCAATGAATTCTTGTCTTATATGTTTGTTCTAACCGTAGCTATTATTTCAAATAAGTGTATTTTGCAGTCTAAAAGAACCTACTATTTTTATTATTATAATAATTAATAACATTGCAAGTCGAACAATACGACATAACCTATATGTTTGTCAACACACATTGTATTACTAACCAGAGGCAGTCATGCCAACTTGAGCTCATCATTTGTTTTAGAGTCCATGTTCACTTTTAAAATATTAATTGTTAACTAAAAAGAAGAGCAAAACGCCTTATTGTATTGAATTTAACTGTGTGCTATTTGAATAAATCACCATTATTATTTTTACCAGTGAAAGAGTTGACCTTTATTGCATCAGTAAATACAGCTTAGAGGAGAAGAACGAGGCAGTTGGTACCATGCTGAGAATGCGAATCATTCAAATTGAGTGATTCCATGTTTTGTTTACAACCGCACAGACCTATATATTTACAATATTATAAAGTAATATTATACATGAGATATTATGAATGCCATGTCTATGTTTGTGTATGTTAGTGTATAGGAAGAAAACAACTGATCTCCTCACAACCGCTGATCAACAAAGAGTCGACGGAACGTCAAATGGAATAATCCTAACAGTGAATATAATACATAAAATTAAACTATTTAAACAGATAGCTAATACGACGAAAGAAGTGTAAGTAACCGGCTTATTCAATCCTGGATTCAACAATAGGTTGAATTGAGGGGAATAACTCACTAAACAGTTAACTAATAATAAAATCTGATATCGAATAATAACGATTAGCCGAGTGCAAGACCCATTTTCAGTAAAATAACCCTGAGACTACTACTTGATAATAATAATCAAACGATAAACTAGAGACGGATCTCGTCTACTAACAATATAACACAATAATAAATGTAAAACTAAAACTTATTTACTAAACAATGTTGTTGCGACGACGGTACGATTCGTCGTCTTAAACAGTAAAATAAAATAATTAAACACCAGATAAATTGTTAATTACAGCTTTAATTAGAGTTTCAATAAACAAAAATACTTGTGTACAGCAATTATTTAAGTTTACGATTTCCAACACACGCTAATATAACGAATAATAAATATCACCTAGTTAAGAATGTCACAATAAATAATACTAGTCACCAATTACAAAACGCCACACACAACAGTTCACGATTATCACAAAACATCACTGCCCGATAATGGACTCTGAATAGTAATTTCTCTACAAAAACAAACTAATACAAATCTTTTAGCATTTCGCTTTGCAATACGCAGCTCACACTACAAAGCAACTGTTCCAAACCACCTCTTTTGTACTCAGTCTGTGTGACGTGGTATGTAACAAAATGAACATGAATGCCAGTAGAATAATCGAACTGGAAAGATCGTAAACGTGCGAGAGCAATGCGTAATCATGGCGCCCACACAAAACGTGCAGAGCGTCACGTACGTTATGCACGTTTCTTATACCCTCAGTGTTACAATATTAAACATATTCTGGCTTAGTTTCTGTCATTAGCACTTCAAGAAAACGGTCCTCTTAGCCATAACGTCTATTCCAGTAACGTGATTTCGCGAAAAAATGAAAATACGACCTCAGTTCAATTGTTTATCAACAAATGTTTGTTTTTAATTGGATTAAATAAAATGTGACTTTCCGTTGCACTATGGCCACTAAATGTGTTTTTTTATAGTATATTGTTTAAACTGCTCTGTGATAAGTTGTGCTTCAGAATGTTAATAAGTTGGACTTATTCTGTTCAATTAATCAGAAAAACGTAATCAGTGTTGTTTTAATATATATTCTCATGTGATGTTTTTTGTGTCTAAAATCGATAAGTTGTGTTACGTGGTATGTAGATATATTATCTTAATTTAATATGTTTAGTCTATTTTTCAGTAGTTCTTTACACTATTATTATATTTTCTTCAGTTATTTACTCTCTCCCCCCACCCACACCCACACACACACACACACACACACACACACACACACACACCTCACTGATTTTGTTGTGTTTTTGTTACTCTTTATTTTACTACAATATTATTAATTATGTACGTTTTTCTAAATTTGATATGAGACTTGTCTTGGTCAAAATAGCTTATGGTTTATGTTAGAATGGCGTTCGTTTTTTTCAAATAAATAAATCTAATTTTTGAAAAGTTCTATTTCTCATGATGTGTTTTATAAATGGTAAATTTTATTATAATAATTACTATTTCTGATTAAGTTGTTTTATTCGTTCTTCTGTCTCTACGAAATTGATTATTTACAAAATATTTACCATAATACGCGAATACATTAATTGTACAATTTTATACCTATTATTTGTGTACAAAATGCGTTATATTATCTAACTTTGTATAACAGACAAAATAACCTGATACACAATCTCTTTACGTTACCAAGATTTCAATTTCCCTTTAATCACTACTACAGTAAGCTAACTTTTATATACATAATACTTATTCTGATTGACAATAATAAACTCAAGTTTTATGTTATTTTATTTGCATTTTCAATCAATAAATATTTGTTAATATAATTTTACAAATACTATTATTAAATCTACAGTTATATTCTCATAATACTGAGAGAGTTCAGTGTGATTTAAGAGTAGTTTACATCTCGAATATAAATATTTAATAATAATTAACAATTTTGGTCGATTTGTCGGTAATTATGCACTGATGGTTTTATCAAGAGTACGGCATGTATTTGTGTGTGTGTGTGTGTGTGTGTGTGTGTGTGTGTGTGTTTTGTGTGCGTGCATACATGTCACAACCACCCTTAATGTGGAATCCCAGATTAACACAATAGTAACGTCTGAAACGCCGTTACAGTTTATTTTGTATGTAAAATTTTTGACTTGTATATGTAATATTTATTATCCAGCTAATTAACGCATTGAAAATTCTGTTGCCACAGGCAACGTACAAAATTATACTCTCTTAGGGACAGACAACAACTTTACAGCTTCGAAAAGACTACCACTGCCCATCACATTTCTCTTGGGAATAGGACGTGCATAATAAAGGTATATATGTAGTCCTATAATGTGAAAACAAAAAATAAAATTTTATCTTGACAATACTGGGAAAACGAATAAATTGATCACGTTGCTATTACAAGTGGCACAATTTTCTAATTTTTCGTACCGAACAGATGTAGCCTGCATAGCGTGAAGCCAGTAAGGGTAATGTTATAGTTCGAAATATGTAAAATATAGTGTGCTCCTGTACCCGTTATTTGTTCATTTACTTTCAAAGCTTACATTTGATACATGGGTGTACGGTGTGCCAATATAGCCTTACGTCTATGAGGTAGGTAGGCAACATCTACGTCAGAGAGCATGGCAACAATGTGTACCGATACTTGGGCTCAATCGACCCAGCATGCAATTTGCCAGTGCCATGGACTATGCGATTATTCACCTCGGAGGTCGTAGAATCATCTCGCAACCTCGACAGGGTATCTACGTAACGGCTGGCAGTTGAGTTAGGTTGTTGCGTCTTGCGATTCACCGCCTGCGTTTGTTTTATATCGATTTATTGTAACGTAAGTGTCAGTTACTGTGTGCGGACTTGGTATTATTGTTGAGACAGTGTTAGTCAGGCATACATTACTGTTTGTTACGTTAGTGTGTACTGAAAAATCGTAAACTTGAAGAATTATTGTAGGCCTGTACAATTATTTATTGTCATTTTATTTACTGTAACGTTAATTAACGATTAATTGTAATTAACGGTGAGTTGTAAATGACGACCGTCGTAACAATACGTTCATTGATGTGTTACTTTACGTTGGGCTATGTTAGCGCGGTGTCTTTCCACCCGTGGCAGGGCTGTAGGCATGCGGGTCGAGCTCAATGGCTGCCAGATGATAACCTAGTGCCAGGGCCGGATTAAGGTAGGCCTATATTAACGCCTTAGGCTAATTATATTTTAACGCCCCCTCACCTCACATGGCTACTCTTACGCTTATTTCCAAGAGGCTGAATGAAGCTTTAAACACCCTACAACATATTTCTTAGTTAGGGATATTTCAAATATCTTACAGTATTTGCAAATAGTCTCGGGAATTGAAAACTGATGCTATTTTTCAGAGATTGTTTTAGAGTTACACCTTCAACCATTTGTAGTTTGCATGGTTTTTATAAGGAAACAATAAACTAAGTAGTTAGAGAATTATAACAGTTCTATTAAGGGTACATTTAACATCATTTACACAAAGAAGACAATCAGTTAAATATCTTGTGGATTTGTTAAGACTCATGTAAAGTTCAAGCTAGATTCTTTTTTCTCGCTTTAGATTGAGCAAACGTTTTAATCACCTCACTGAAATCAAGTCCTTGCAGAAAGTCACTTTCAATGAACAAGAGGGCTACACTGGTCAGTTCATCCTGGCGCAAATTTGAGCGTAAATAATTCTTCACCCTCTTCAAAGCTGAAAAAGATCTTTCGCCACTGCAGTTAGTGACGGGCATAGTAAGGAAAACGTGAACTTGTCTGCAATGATAAGGGATGGAGGGGATGGTGTAGGGGTGGAGTGGAGGTGGATGGAATAGACAACGTGGTCGGCAATTCCATGAAAGTCGGGCGGCGGCATAGTTCTATGAGCGTCGGCCGCCGATGACTCATAATGGAGAAAACAGTTTGGAAAGCACTTCTATTATTTATGTACAGTTTTACCATAATTTCTCGCAAACAGGGGCCTGTGTTTAAAATGAACTCAAATTTTTACCTTTGTAATTTATTACCAATTTTACATTTAGCTGTAAAATTTTATTATTTTTTAGCTAAAAATTTGCGCCTCCCAAAGCGCCGCGCCCTAGGCTACAGCCTAGTCAGCCTAATGGTTAATTCGCCCCTGCCTAGTGCTGGTACAGTAGAAAGGTGCCTAAAACTGGAAGGAAGACCACTAACGCGATTATTCGTTAAATGGCGGGGGATGAAGACTTGTCATCATTCTGTTATTGCATTCATCGACTGTCTCAATTTTAATCTCGTAACATTCTACAGCCCCTTTGACAAAAACATCTGCGTCTTGTACAAGCCAACCTCGATGCTGCACAGCAATAATAGCTTCAACAGTCATTGGCCAAGTTTTCAGCTACCGAATATGCGTCGTCGGCCAAGAGGAAGACCCCAGAGGGAACGCTTAAAATAGAGATGTATTGAATGGGTAATATTATATGAAATTTTTACGGCCTCTTACTTGACGTTGAGAAATATTAATTTAAGTTCATAGTAACTATACAAACACCCCATCATAGTAGATTATGTCAGTCTGCAACGCCTATGATAATCAGGATACATAATGAAGGGACAACGCCTATGACAAAATAATGAAGGGACAGTTGCTGGGTAACAGAAGAAGAGTAAGAACAAAAACCCGATGACAGGAAACGTTAAACGAGACGCTGAGACTCTTCTGGTAGTGAGAAATTGGCAAGCGGCAGCGGAGGAGTTTGCTGTAGGAGGTCAACATTCAGTATGGCCTGCAGTGCCACGGGGATGGAAACAAGATGAGGGTGGACTTACAGTGCATCAGTTTTGAGACTTACGTAACCGACGAGTACACGTAACAGGAGAATCTGACGATTGCCGTACTATAAGAATTCATTCTACGACCAGTCAGGTTAATCAATATGATGAAAAATTCCGTAAACGTTAGTAGAAAGCAGTAGAATAAACAAAGTAAATGTAACAGACATTTGCTTAGACACTTGGACGAATGGTCCCAAAAGATAAAATCCCAGTACATTCCAACAAGCGTGGAGGATTTGTGGCAATCTAAACATAGGTACTGGCTCAAGAGTCATGCTACACTGTAACATTAAAGCCAATGATGTTAATGGTGCGACGAGCACTGTGTAACGCCTTGATTTGAATAGCCTACTCTTCGGCGACATCAGTTAGAGGAGAGTGAACTGACAGAAGTCGTTTTCGACGAACTCGGTGATGAATCCATTCCTATCAATGTACTGAATGTTGGTGCGCGTATATCACTTAGTATAACGAGGACTTGGGGGCTAGGCCAAGTTCGAGAGAAAAACGTCATAACTCATCGTATGTTGGGCCGTAACAATTCATAAATTGCAGAAAACAGTATTAAACCAACCTTGGTCCCAAATAACAGTCCTACGTAGCTATTAGCCTTGTCAAATAGCTAGATGGCCTTGCGGTAAGCGATTTAGCTACTCGTTAAGTTATAAAATAATCCTCACGACAGACAATCTATAACTAAGCTCTCACGCTTAAGAGCTCTATGAAACAAAAGCTTTAATAAATCTAGTATATACACCTAAAATGGTTGGAACATATTAACAGAATGGATGACTGCCGCATCTCTAAATAATTGCTGAATTATAATCCGAACGGACGGAGAGTTGTGGGACGTTCGAAGAAGCATGAGAGTGACCAGCTCTAGTCTATCTGCTTATGGCCGGAACAAACCATTGTTGTTTAATCCTTATTGAAGGTTGGTTGAAGGGTGATGATTGAAGGTTGTTGGGTGCATACAAATACAAGCTGCAACCCGACTAGGCAAAAAATAACTAAAATATTAAGAAACCTAAAAATCATTAAAAAGTTAAAAACAAATTGCCTGTCAATAATTACTATTTACTATGTTAATAGTTGGTTTACACATTTTTATATATCATAAATGTCTCTCATATATAATCATGAGAAATAATATGTTTTACAGAACAGGCGTAGTCACATTCCGTCGATAATAAAACTTGTATCATCTTTATATTTGTCGATGACAGTAAACAAATCTTAATGGCGGTAAGTATTGCAAACCAGGTTGTAACGTAAGTGTATCTTATACTTATTAAAATCAAAATTTCATTTGCAAACGAAAATTAACTGCAATAATTATTAAACAATATTTCTATACAAATTTGACAGCAAGAAGGAATCCGATACACTTGTAATTTTAATTAATGTGTTATTTACATGATAAAGAAGTTAACCAATAATTTAAAATATATTTTGTATAATGAAATATTAGCGATTAAATGAATAAAGAATGTGTACTATAAGAAAGTCGTATTAGATTGTTTCATTTCATTTTTCTCTTGTTTTCCCAATTTAATTATATTAGAATAAAGCCAAAACCTTTTGAAGAACAAAAATTATTTTTCTGGTAAATAGAATTACTTGTACAGAAAATTCAAGCACAGAAGAAGCCTTTATATAACTTTCTAGAATAACGTTTTCGACTAACTAAGCTGTTACCGTGAAATAAATTTAATAGATAAACTGCGAACAACGCCATTATTTCTACGAAATTACCATCTGTTTTCTTTTTCTTATTTTTTCTTGTTGTTTCTTTATTTTTTTTTAATTTTAAAGCTTTACGAACAAAGTAACGAATTCGATCGTGACCCGATTTTCGAGACAGTTTTCGAGGAAAGAATTATTAACACACTTTAAATCATGTCTTAATGTAATTTGAAAAGTAAGTTAGAAGGAAACCCTTTCACACGTGTTTCCAAGACAACCGTTTATACCCAATGTGATGTGTGAACGTGCCAGTTGATAATGTATGTCTACGTATGATAAAAGTATGAAATATTACATTACTAACTTTTCTAAGGGTTTTCAATATTATTTATCTGTATTTTAATAAAAGTTTGTATTTTACAAAGTATTGTATTTATAAATTTCTTTATGTTATTATCTTGTTGTTTCTTTCTTGGATCATTGTTTAATCTACTTATTAGTTTATGAAATATCTTCAAATAATAAATACTTCTGCAAGTAAAATTTATTTTATTTCCACCTTCCTTTGTAAGTAACTCGTTGAGTTTCTTGTAGATTTTATATGAAATACCTTCAAATAATAAATACTTCTGCAAGTAAAATTTATTTTTTTCCACCTTCCTTTTTAAGTAACTCTTTGAATTTCTTGTAGGTTTTATTTGAAATATCTTCAAAAAATAAATATTTCTGCAAGTAAAATTTATTTTTTTCCACCTTCCTTTTTAAGTAACTCGTTGAGTTTCTTGTAGGTGTTATATGATATGTCTTCAAATAATAAATTCTTATGCAAGTAAAATTTATTTTATTTCCATATTTTCGAAAAAACTTCGATAATATAGGATTCTATTAGATGTCTGTGAAGGTCAACGATGGATTGTTTTATAACGTTTCTTCACTAAATATCAGTAACAGTTCACTTCTCATTTACGAATATAAAAAACTGCCGTAATTCTCTTTCAGATTTACGAGTGCTTCTTCAGGGAATTTATTTTTAAAATCTTGTAATTTTATAAGTTTATATATAAATTGGCCTAATATGTACACGTTTAGTATGTACGCAAGCCACAGCTGACATGGCCTGTCGCCTGCTATATCTGGGATCGCAACAATACAGTCTTAACCATTTACTTGTATTTGGAATCTGGAAGTCGATTTTCGTGTTACTTTGGGTAAGTGTAGCTTTTGGCAAGGCGAAATTACAATTTTCGCCCGCGAAGACCTCGGCAATGATGCGAAATGTTGCGAAATAGGTTTGATCGGGGGAGACGGCCACGTATCGTGATGAACAATGTATTAATAAAATTTGTTGATGAATTAAAGTACCTGGGTCTTCAGGTTGAGGAGGGTATGGTCTTCACACATCATGTGGAACAGCAAACAAGGAAAGTTTTAGAGACATTTCGGGGGTTATTGTCGCTTACCCGAACAAGAGGTGGCTTGGAATGTCTGGCCTTGAGACGTTTATATGAAGGCATTGCTGTTCCACTGATGACATACGGATGTGAAGTATGAGGAGAAGGAGCCATCCGAAACCAGAATTTGAGAAGAATGATACTGAAGACCCAGCGAAAGATTTTGCTTTTGGTAAATAAAGCATACAGAACAGTGTCATATGACGCAAGCTATGTAATTGCGGGAGCAATCCCACTGGATCTGTTAATTATGGAACGAACGCACATATATTATGATGTCAAAGCTGGAGAAAGAAGAAGTTTGAGCAGAAAGCGCAGAAGAACAGAGACTCTGAATGAATGGCAGAGAAGATGGGAGCAGGGCACAAAAGGGAGAGAAACTTTCTCGTATATCCCAAGTGTTTTGGAACGAATGAAAGTGTCGCTCAACACGAATCATTATGCAACGCAGTTTCTGACAGGTCACGGAAACTTTAAGGCCAAGTTGGAGAGTTTTAGACTTGTACAGGACCCTTGGTGTCATTCCTTTGTGGTGAAGGAATGGAAGAAACTGCGTGGCATGTGTTAGCGGAATGCCCTGCTTTCGAAAATGAACGCCAAGAACTGGTGGCGTTCTGGGAAGCACACCCCGGAGAGGACAAGAAAGAGATTTTGTGCTGGAATCCGGAATTCTTCAGAGCCTTCTGTTGAGTTGCCCGGAAAGTTGGGAGAACTAAAGAGGGCAGAGGCTTAGTTGACCAGCAAGAATAAAAATGGCATAGGTTCGCCAAACCCCCATGTCGGGGGGGCGGGACAGTAAACATGGTCGGACGGCACAATGAAGAATGGACAAGAGGACCTTGTTTGGATAATTCTCGGTGTCAGAAGCCTTAAGCAATAAGTCTCGTGACTTAAGAGCTTGAGGGGCGGTGGAGGGAATGTGGGGCTTCGGCCCCGATCATGTGATGGGGCAATGGTCCGAGGACAGTTCCGAAATGACGGAGACGTGGACCGGGCAATAAACGCCCCTGACCTCGGCAATGTCCAGTACATCAGGGCGGGAGTTAGCCCTCGAGGGATAGTACGTAGGCCCGGTAGGACCCATGACTGTGACCCGAGCCGCATCAGCATACCTGCGTAAGCGGGCCCCGTTTGGGTTCACCAAGTGGCTCCCCCTATTAGGGTGCTTACAGTTCAGGTCGCCCGCCAGGACTACCCTTCTGTGTGCGCCAAAGACGGCCTCCAGATCGTTCGACAGGAGCTCCGTTTGTGGAGGCTTGTATGCGGAAACCATGAGTAGGCCGCCGAGAGCACTATGGAGCTCAACCGCGGTGCACTCGAGGTTCCACCTCTGAGGAAGGACAACGCGGTGATGGCGAAGACTCGCCTTCACCGCGATGGCTGTGCCCCCTCCTACGCGATCCGACCGGTCGTCCCGGTAGCACACGTAGTTGGGTAGTCGGATTCGACGATGCGGGGTCAGGTGAGTCTCTCCAATAAGAAACACATCGGGCTTGTGACGGGCAACGAACTCTAAGAGCTCAGAATGTCGGAAAGCGAGGCCGTTGGCGTTCCACGCCACGAGCTCGAGGTCTCGCTTAAGGGATTGCCGTTGTTATCCGTTCATAGCAGACCAATAATACGGCAGGCTTCCACCAAGAGGAGGAATTTGTCTTGGGGTGAGGCTGTTGCCAAGCGTCCCTTGATTTTGAGGAAAGTTTGGGCTACTTTCTGCAAGTCGTAGCTTACCAGAAAGTCGGAAACGACAGCGAGACCATCTGTAGGTGATGTCTGGGGAGAACGCTTGGCGGCAGCTGCATAGCTGCAGCGTGGCGCGGCGGTGGAAGCCTTGGGGGCTGGTTCTGGAGCGGGTGGTCGCTCTGGCTTTTGGCGGACAGGCTTGGGTCCAGTGGCAGGTTTCGGCTGGCCCGTGTTCTTGGCCTGAGGTTTACCTTGCTTCTTGCCTGATCTTGGGTAGCGAGGCTTGGGTGGCGGCGGCAGTGGAGGATCAATTTCCTCATCGTCCTGCGGCAACGGGACTTTTGTGTAGGCGGGTATCTCGCGTTCCGGTTCCGAGGGCGCGACTTTTGGTGTGGCCTGTTTAGCTACGCTCAGGCTCACTGCACTTGGTGGTTGTTTCGGAACCGGAGCAGACCTTGGGACTGATTTCCGGACCACAGGCTCAGAGGTTTTCGCCGATGTTACTGGCTGAACAACATGTCGAGGCTTAGGCTGGACTGGCTTAACAAGTTTGTCCAGCTGCTCTTTGTAAACGGGGCAGCGCCTGTTATTTGCAGCATGGGCGCCGCCACAGTTAATACAGTACCTGTGGTTGTCGGGGACAGCGCAGGCCTGCGTTAGGTGGTCGAGTCCGCATCGGACGCAGGTCGGCGCGTTCCGACAACAGAAGCTGCTGTGGCCGTACCTCTGACACCTATGGCACTGAGAAACCCTCCCGGTCTGACGGCAGGGCTCTACGCTAACGCAGAGCCCGAAAAGCCGTTTCAACTCTAAAAGGGCCTGGGTGGGTTCGCCCTTCTCTACCTGGAGTCTGATCAAGGGCAGGGTTCGACGCGAGCCATAGGTTGTATATAACCGAGAGGCTGCCACAACCTTGTAGCCCGCGTCGCACAGTTCGTCAAGGACGACCTGCGGATCGGCCTGTATGTCTAGCCCTCGAAGGACGAGGGCTACAGGCTTGATGCGGTTCAGGGTGTACGTGTGGAACTGGAACGATTCTCGTTCCAGCCATTGGATCACTCCCAAGTGTTCAGATGGGCTGCGGCAGGTAACGCGTACAGTCTCACTCGCTAGGAGTTTGACAGAAGCGTTATCTGCCAGCGCAACGACCTTGCGGAGTCGGCGACTAAAGCCGATAATATCTCTGACGTTCGTGACAAACACCGGCGGGATCCTTCCTTCGGAGGTGCGGCTAGGCGCAACCTCAGCGGAGGCTTGGAATGCTGCCGAGTCCGTAACCGAACTCAGGGAAGCCAGTGAGGGAGACTTCCTCGGCTTGCCACCGTGCCCTACTACCACCCAGTCGGTGGAAGCCGAGGTCTCCGTGTCTGGGGAGTCAGACTCCGGCAGAGGAAATGGGCTGCCTGGCCTACTAGCGGCCGTGCAGCCGGAAGGTCCGGCCTTTACGGGCTGTGTCGGCCCTAACAAGGACCGATTATTGTCACGATCTCGTGCGGATTGAGCAGGGCTTCCCGCGCGAGTCGTAGGGTTCCCGACTGGCCCAAGTGGCCGACCGGGAGGCTCGTTGCTGCCGCACAGTGCTTCAGGGACACTAACAGCGGGTCCAATGCTGACTAGTTCAGCTCTTTGGCCAGCGGGTATCCGTGGGCCGAACTGTGACACCGTCACAGTGGCGGCGCAACCCTATCACTATTTGTGAGTCCTACTCTCGGACTCCCCGGATTGCGCTGGGTAGCGCTACCTACTCGACTTACCGGCACTGTGCGGCAGGTCCCAGTCGTGCGTGGTTTGTCCTCGTCTTGCTGTCAAGGCGGCTGGTCAACGTCCATCGCTGCAGCTTGATGTTGGCGCTGGCGAGGAGGTGAGTTCTGGTCCGGCGGCTTCTTCTTAGCTGCCGCAGTGGCTTGTTGTGAAGATAAAGTTTCTCGCATTGCATTGCATTATGAATGCGGGGTGTCTTTGCACCCGTGGCTTGATTGCAGCATCTGGAACGTGTCCAATGGCTGCCAGAAGTAAACTTAGTGCTGGTACATTGTCGACTGGTGACCTAAAACTGGAAAAGGAAACCGCCAACCAGTTAACTGCGAAGGCGGAGGAGTATAACTTTTATTTGTTTGGTGCACTGCCGCTGGTACCGATTCGAGCAACAGATGTTGCCCGTTTCAAGTCCAGTCAGCAGACGCCCTGAGGGCGTCGGTCGCTCCCCGCGAGGCGGAGAGCCTCCGTGCCAATGATTGATGACAGCGACAAGCAGCCGGCTCAGCGTGCTAGGAGGTAGGCAGGAAGGAGAGAAGGACAGTTTAGGTGAAATACTCTGGTCTAGGACTGATGATTACAATTTGTTTTTGTTTAATTTAAAGAGGATGACGTTATGGCGGGTCATCAAGAAGCGCCCGAGGGCGCTTGACCCGAATGGGCGGTGGTGGTTCTGATGCACTGATGGTTCGTAGGTATGGGAAGGTGGAGGTCGAGGCTTTAGCAAAGAGACGACCGGACAAAGGAAGTCAAGGTAGGAACACGGAGACCCCTTCGAATCACGTCCTTCCTTACAAACCAAGGGGACCCCGTCAAGGATCGGAGGGTTCGGGATTGGAAAGTTTCCAATCTACATTTGTTGGTGGTGGATAAAAGAGACCACCAGGCGTGTGCCGCATAGGTCAGTACAGATATGAGAAATAGCAGATACATTGTAAGTTTCGTGCGCATGGCCAGGCGGCTGCGACACGAGAGGAAAGGAGATAATTTGGCTCGGACGCCGCGAGCATTGGCAAGGGTTTCCGTCACGTGGGCGTTGAAGCAAAGGCGACGATCTAGCCGAACGCCTAAATACTTCACCGATTCTTTGTAGGCGATGGGCCTCCCTTCTAGGGAGAGGGGCTGGCATCGGGAGATGGACGTATGGGTGAAGCAGATCGCCTCGGATTTCTCCGTGTTGATCGTCACCCGCCATTTCCGTAGCCAGTCCGGAAGCTGGTTCAACTGACGCTGCAGCTTTGTACTCGCAAATCGCGGGGACAGGGAGCTGCAGTGATACATAGCGTCGTCAGCGAACAAAGACAACGTGACTCCGGGCAAGACAGGCAGGTCGTTCGTGTACACAAGGTACAGAACGGGGCCGAGGACAGATCCCTGAGGTACGCCGGCGGCGACGGGTCGAACTGTAGAACAGGACCCGTCGACGCTCACCCTGAAGCTTCGGTCGCTGAGATACGACCGGAGGAAAAACACTATGGCCGATGGTAGTGGGGAATTGGCAAGTTTGAAGAGAAGACCTTCGTGCCAGACTTTATCGAAGGCCTTGCTCACGTCCAACAGTACGGCGGCCGTAGCCGCTCGCCTGTTGGTGGCGTCTGACAAGTGCGTAACAACGCGGACCAATTGAAGCGTGGTCGAGTGCTCTCTGCGAAACCCGAACTGTTCGCTGCGGATGAAACCATCTAGCAGCGGCGAGATACGAGCCAGCAGGAGACGCTCGAACACCTTCGAGATGACTGGCAAGAGAGATATTGGTCGATAGCTTTCAGGAAGCATGCGCGGCTTGCGAGGCTTCGGAATCATTACGATATTGGCTGTTTTCCACAGGCGTGGAAAGTACTGTAGCCGGAGACGGGAGTTAAACAGCTCAAGAACGAGGTCAACTTCTGAGACCGGTAGATTTTGTAAAGCAGCGGCCCCGATCCGGTCAGGACCGGGGGCGCGACGGCGATTTAGTCGGCAGATAGATGAAACTAGTTCATCCCTGTCGAACGGGAGGGCTGCGACAACGGGAGGGCGTAAAAAATGTCCAGATAGGAAGTCACGGACTTCTGCCGAGTGGGCAGGGTCCGAGACGCCTTGGTGAACAGTAAATTGCACCTCCATGCAGTCGGCGAAGACCTCGGCCTTGCCTTCTGACGAAGATACAACCCCGTTCGGAGTTTCAAGTGGGTTGCGAGTTCTCTTCTCGCGGGTCAGTCTACTCGCCGCTCTCCAGGCGGAGGCGTGGTCGACTTCAAGAGACTCAAGATATGAGTCCCATCGATCAGAGTTTACGTCCCACAGTAGCTGCTGGACGTAAAGAGACTGGGCCTGAAAGCGCCTTTTGACGCCGGGATCACAGGTTCTTTGCCATCTGCGGCGGAGATTGCGCCGTAACCAGATGGCGTGGAGAGATTCCGGTGGTAGGGTCGAGCGTGGATGGTTCACCTCGAGAGCGTATGTGTGTCGATCCATGACACCTTGGAACAACTCCTGAAGATGAGTGGCTCGGAGATCCAAATCGTCACAAGTGACGTTCGGGTCCGCGGGGAGTGATGGACACCGCCGTGAGAGCTCGTCATGGTAGGAGCGCCAGTTGACTCTCCTAACAATCTGAGCGGGAGGTCGGGGTGAGGCCGACATCTCACGGGCAGTTATAAAAAGGGGATTGTGATCGGATGAGAGATCCGACACTGACGAGACCTGGATGTGATGGGTCACGTCCTTGGCTATGACAATGTCAAGGACGTCCGGTCGGTGACCGGAAAAGGGGAAGTGAGTAGGGTCTTCTGGGCCGATGACTTGAAGTACCGGGTCGTCGGAGACAAACCGATACAGAGATTTTCCGTAGGCGTTGGCTACTCTGCTGTTCCAGGAGGGATGCTTGGCATTTAAGTCGCCGGCTACAATGGTTGGTAGGGGATGATCGAGGAGAGCGTCCCACTCCTCGGGCGGTGGAGGTATCCGCAGGCCGGGCCGGGGATACGCCGCAACAACGCGCAACTCCGATCCGCCAGCGTCTATTGCCACCGCACAACCTTCAACAAGAGATGTACCTGTGGGATATACACCTGTGGACTAAGACGGCTGTCCACCCCGAGGGGCGACAGCCAGGCCGCTGGGGACGATCCTGACGAAAACAGATGTAAAATGGCAGGTTGAAGGTATGGTAGCGAGCCAGATGAGTCTCGCAAGGAGGACGACATCAGCGTCGTACTCCGTTACGAAAGTCATCAGTTCAGATCGTCGAGGGAGTAACCCATGGGCATTCCACGCAACGATCCTAAGACTCCTAGCCATTCAAAAGAAGGAGAAGAAAGAGGGTAGACAAATGATTGAAACACCAGGGCGAGAACCGTGGTTGTATCTGGAGCAGACCTGATGTTGTTTAACAAAGTTTCAGCCCAGGCAGTCAGGGGGTCCTCCGGGGCCCGGGAAGATTCCCGAGATTCCGGAAGACGGACCTGGCTGGCCTCGGCATCCTTTCCTTTTCCAATCCAATCCTTTCGAATTAATTCAGAATCATTATTTTAAAAGTTCCCTTAACAGAATACATTCTTCTTCCGAAAACAGTCGTAACTTTTTTCCGATTATAATTCTTTCCACTGCTTTAGTTCCCTTCTTCTGCAAAAACTGTTACTACTCAAGCGTTTTACAACAGTAATGTAAAAACGTTTTGCTAGTCACATTTTCAATCGTTAATCTGTTATTCTCCTTAAATTCTTTCTTCATTAACGATAATAGGGAAAAGACAATTTCGAGTTAGAAGAAAGGTGAAAACGTGTAAAAAAACTTCAAGTTCCCATTAAGAAGCCATGAAAACGCGTCCTACCTTATCGCTATTTGTATAGCTATTCTGCTATTAGCGTGTGATTGGGTGCATGTAGAATGCAACAAACCCAGTCAGAAACAAAGAACAGCAGATCTGGATCATCTGCGTAGTATATACGACAGTTAAAGTGTAAGTCGCCAAGGTCGTTGCAGTGTCAAAAATATTAATAAACGCAAGTGTGAAACGCATCGCAGTTTATCGCGAAAGACTGACGTGTAATTTAGTAGTCCATTTGTAAATTACGTGCCTGACCTAAGCTAAACGTGACATGAGAGATGTTATACAGTGGGATTACCTCCTTTGAATGGAGCCAATAACGCCACAAATAGGCTACATGACAACGTCAAGATAAGAGATTTCACCAATAGGATTTTCGTCTCTGAATAGCATGTAAACAAAATGTAGACACGATTTCTAAAATCACGCTACACGCCAAAACTTGGACAATTTATGGCTAAATAAATAACTTTTCGTTTAAATATGACCGTATCGTTTATACGGTGTAAATACGACATTTATGACCAGTACCACTATTCAAGGATGCGGCAGTCTATTGAATGAGGATGTTATTGCATGGGATTCAATTCAGATGTCTAGCATAACAATGTTTTTAAAATGTCAATTAAAATCAAAAAATGTCAATTCTCATTTTTATCTATTTTCAACGAGTTTGTTAACAATATTTTCTTTCCAGGAGAATGAACTTTTTATCTTTACCATTTTCCATCCATTACTTGCGTAAATAGCAAAGTGATGTCACACGTCTCAATTAGAAGAGAATCAAGTAAGCGTTCGGCTTTGTATGATAATTCTTTATTACCTATATTTTGAGTAATCAGAGAAATATATCGTAAAAATTTGATAATCATAATCTCAAAATATTCTGTCTCGGTCAGTTTCTACCACACGAAAACTACAAAACGACTAAGTTAATGACAATTTTATGAATTTTGAAAATGTACTCTTATAATTGTTAAATAAACCTGTGGTTTAAAAAAATGTTGACTAAAAACAGTTTTCACTCCTTGTCATCCTGTGTTACTCTATTGAAATTCTTCACGACGCTGATTACAGCTAATGACTCGTCAGCTTCTTTAATATATGTTCTTTGGAACATATTACAAAGAAAAATTACACCTATCATTTATGTCCTGTTTGGCGTGTAAACTGACTACTAAAAGCTACACTTACCCAAAGTAACACGAAAATCGACTTCCAGATTCCAAATACAAGTAAATGGTTAAGACTGTATTGTTGCGATCCCAGATATAGCAGGCGACAGGCCATGTCAGCTGTGGCTTGCGTACATACTAAACGTGTACATATTAGGCCAATTTATATATAAACTTATAAAATTACAAGATTTTAAAAATAAATTCCCTGAAGAAGCACTCGTAAATCTGAAAGAGAATTACGGCAGTTTTTTATATTCGTAAATGAGAAGTGAACTGTTACTGATATTTAGTGAAGAAACGTTATAAAACAATCCATCGTTGACCTTCACAGACATCTAATAGAATCCTATATTATCGAAGTTTTTTCGAAAATATGGAAATAAAATAAATTTTACTTGCATAAGAATTTATTATTTGAAGACATATCATATAACACCTACAAGAAACTCAACGAGTTACTTAAAAAGGAAGGTGGAAAAAAATAAATTTTACTTGCAGAAATATTTATTTTTTGAAGATATTTCAAATAAAACCTACAAGAAATTCAAAGAGTTACTTAAAAAGGAAGGTGGAAAAAAATAAATTTTACTTGCAGAAGTATTTATTATTTGAAGGTATTTCATATAAAATCTACAAGAAACTCAACGAGTTACTTACAAAGGAAGGTGGAAATAAAATAAATTTTACTTGCAGAAGTATTTATTATTTGAAGATATTTCATAAACTAATAAGTAGATTAAACAATGATCCAAGAAAGAAACAACAAGATAATAACATAAAGAAATTTATAAATACAATACTTTGTAAAATACAAACTTTTATTAAAATACAGATAAATAATATTGAAAACCCTTAGAAAAGTTAGTAATGTAATATTTCATACTTTTATCATACGTAGACATACATTATCAACTGGCACGTTCACACATCACATTGGGTATAAACGGTTGTCTTGGAAACACGTGTGAAAGGGTTTCCTTCTAACTTACTTTTCAAATTACATTAAGACATGATTTAAAGTGTGTTAATAATTCTTTCCTCGAAAACTGTCTCGAAAATCGGGTCACGATCGAATTCGTTACTTTGTTCGTAAAGCTTTAAAATTAAAAAAAAAATAAAGAAACAACAAGAAAAAATAAGAAAAAGAAAACAGATGGTAATTTCGTAGAAATAATGGCGTTGTTCGCAGTTTATCTATTAAATTTATTTCACGGTAACAGCTTAGTTAGTCGAAAACGTTATTCTAGAAAGTTATATAAAGGCTTCTTCTGTGCTTGAATTTTCTGTACAAGTAATTCTATTTACCAGAAAAATAATTTTTGTTCTTCAAAAGGTTTTGGCTTTATTCTAATATAATTAAATTGGGAAAACAAGAGAAAAATGAAATGAAACAATCTAATACGACTTTCTTATAGTACACATTCTTTATTCATTTAATCGCTAATATTTCATTATACAAAATATATTTTAAATTATTGGTTAACTTCTTTATCATGTAAATAACACATTAATTAAAATTACAAGTGTTTCGGATTCCTTCTTGCTGTCAAATTTGTATAGAAATATTGTTTAATAATTATTGCAGTTAATTTTCGTTTGCAAATGAAATTTTGATTTTAATAAGTATAAGATACACTTACGTTACAACCTGGTTTGCAATACTTACCGCCATTAAGATTTGTTTACTGTCATCGACAAATATAAAGATGATACAAGTTTTATTATCGACGGAATGTGACTACGCCTGTTCTGTAAAACATATTATTTCTCATGATTATATATGAGAGACATTTATGATATATAAAAATGTGTAAACCAACTATTAACATAGTAAATAGTAATTATTGACAGGCAATTTGTTTTTAACTTTTTAATGATTTTTAGGTTTCTTAATATTTTAGTTATTTTTTGCCTAGTCGGGTTGCAGCTTGTATTTGTATGCACCCAACAACCTTCAATCATCACCCTTCAACCAACCTTCAATAAGGATTAAACAACAATGGTTTGTTCCGGCCATAAGCAGATAGACTAGAGCTGGTCACTCTCATGCTTCTTCGAACGTCCCACAACTCTCCGTCCGTTCGGATTATAATTCAGCAATTATTTAGAGATGCGGCAGTCATCCATTCTGTTAATATGTTCCAACCATTTTAGGTGTATATACTAGATTTATTAAAGCTTTTGTTTCATAGAGCTCTTAAGCGTGAGAGCTTAGTTATAGATTGTCTGTCGTGAGGATTATTTTATAACTTAACGAGTAGCTAAATCGCTTACCGCAAGGCCATCTAGCTATTTGACAAGGCTAATAGCTACGTAGGACTGTTATTTGGGACCAAGGTTGGTTTAATACTGTTTTCTGCAATTTATGAATTGTTACGGCCCAACATACGATGAGTTATGACGTTTTTCTCTCGAACTTGGCCTAGCCCCCAAGTCCTCGTTATACTAAGTGATATACGCCCACCAACATTCAGTACATTGATAGGAATGGATTCATCACCGAGTTCGTCGAAAACGACTTCTGTCAGTTCACTCTCCTCTAACTGATGTCGCCGAAGAGTAGGCTATTCAAATCAAGGCGTTACACAGTGCTCGTCGCACCATTAACATCATTGGCTTTAATGTTACAGTGTAGCATGACTCTTGAGCCAGTACCTATGTTTAGATAGCCACAAATCCTTCACGCTTGTTGGAATGTACTGGGATTTTATCTTTTGGGACCATTCGTCCAAGTGTCTAAGCAAATGTCTGTTACATTTACTTTGTTTATTCTACTGCTTTCTACTAACGTTTACGGAATTTTTCATCATATTGATTAACCTGACTGGTCGTAGAATGAATTCTTATAGTACGGCAATCGTCAGATTCTCCTGTTACGTGTACTCGTCGGTTACGTAAGTCTCAAAACTGATGCACTGTAAGTCCACCCTCATCTTGTTTCCATCCCCGTGGCACTGCAGGCCATACTGAATGTTGACCTCCTACAGCAAACTCCTCCGCTGCCGCTTGCCAATTTCTCACTACCAGAAGAGTCTCAGCGTCTCGTTTAACGTTTCCTGTCATCGGGTTTTTGTTCTTACCCTTCTTCTGTTACCCAGCAACTGTCCCTTCATTATTTTGTCATAGGCGTTGTCCCTTCATTATGTATCCTGATTATCATAGGCGTTGCAGACTGACATAATCTACTATGATGGGGTGTTTGTATAGTTACTATGAACTTAAATTAATATTTCTCAACGTCAAGTAAGAGGCCGTAAAAATTTCATATAATATTACCCATTCAATACATCTCTATTTTAAGCGTTCCCTCTGGGGTCTTCCTCTTGGCCGACGACGCATATTCGGTAGCTGAAAACTTGGCCAATGACTGTTGAAGCTATTATTGCTGTGCAGCATCGAGGTTGGCTTGTACAAGACGCAGATGTTTTTGTCAAAGGGGCTGTAGAATGTTACGAGATTAAAATTGAGACAGTCGATGAATGCAATGACAGAATGATGACAAGTCTTCATCCCCCGCCATTTAACGAATAATCGCGTTAGTGGTCTTCCTTCCAGTTTTAGGCACCTTTCTACTGTACCAGCACTAGGCAGGGGCGGATTAACCATTAGGCTGACTAGGCTGTAGCCTAGGGCGCGGCGCTTTGGGAGGCGCAAATTTTTAGCTAAAAAATAATAAAATTTTACAGCTAAATGTAAAATTGGTAATAAATTACAAAGGTAAAAATTTGAGTTCATTTTAAACACAGGCCCCTGTTTGCGAGAAATTATGGTAAAACTGTACATAAATAATAGAAGTGCTTTCCAAACTGTTTTCTCCATTATGAGTCATCGGCGGCCGACGCTCATAGAACTATGCCGCCGCCCGACTTTCATGGAATTGCCGACCACGTTGTCTATTCCATCCACCTCCACTCCACCCCTACACCATCCCCTCCATCCCTTATCATTGCAGACAAGTTCGCGTTTTCCTTACTATGCCCGTCACTAACTGCAGTGGCGAAAGATCTTTTTCAGCTTTGAAGAGGGTGAAGAATTATTTACGCTCAAATTTGCGCCAGGATGAACTGACCAGTGTAGCCCTCTTGTTCATTGAAAGTGACTTTCTGCAAGGACTTGATTTCAGTGAGGTGATTAAAACGTTTGCTCAATCTAAAGCGAGAAAAAAGAATCTAGCTTGAACTTTACATGAGTCTTAACAAATCCACAAGATATTTAACTGATTGTCTTCTTTGTGTAAATGATGTTAAATGTACCCTTAATAGAACTGTTATAATTCTCTAACTACTTAGTTTATTGTTTCCTTATAAAAACCATGCAAACTACAAATGGTTGAAGGTGTAACTCTAAAACAATCTCTGAAAAATAGCATCAGTTTTCAATTCCCGAGACTATTTGCAAATACTGTAAGATATTTGAAATATCCCTAACTAAGAAATATGTTGTAGGGTGTTTAAAGCTTCATTCAGCCTCTTGGAAATAAGCGTAAGAGTAGCCATGTGAGGTGAGGGGGCGTTAAAATATAATTAGCCTAAGGCGTTAATATAGGCCTACCTTAATCCGGCCCTGGCACTAGGTTATCATCTGGCAGCCATTGAGCTCGACCCGCATGCCTACAGCCCTGCCACGGGTGGAAAGACACCGCGCTAACATAGCCCAACGTAAAGTAACACATCAATGAACGTATTGTTACGACGGTCGTCATTTACAACTCACCGTTAATTACAATTAATCGTTAATTAACGTTACAGTAAATAAAATGACAATAAATAATTGTACAGGCCTACAATAATTCTTCAAGTTTACGATTTTTCAGTACACACTAACGTAACAAACAGTAATGTATGCCTGACTAACACTGTCTCAATAATAATACCAAGTCCGCACACAGTAACTGACACTTACGTTACAATAAATCGATATAAAACAAACGCAGGCGGTGAATCGCAAGACGCAACAACCTAACTCAACTGCCAGCCGTTACGTAGATACCCTGTCGAGGTTGCGAGATGATTCTACGACCTCCGAGGTGAATAATCGCATAGTCCATGGCACTGGCAAATTGCATGCTGGGTCGATTGAGCCCAAGTATCGGTACACATTGTTGCCATGCTCTCTGACGTAGATGTTGCCTACCTACCTCATAGACGTAAGGCTATATTGGCACACCGTACACCCATGTATCAAATGTAAGCTTTGAAAGTAAATGAACAAATAACGGGTACAGGAGCACACTATATTTTACATATTTCGAACTATAACATTACCCTTACTGGCTTCACGCTATGCAGGCTACATCTGTTCGGTACGAAAAATTAGAAAATTGTGCCACTTGTAATAGCAACGTGATCAATTTATTCGTTTTCCCAGTATTGTCAAGATAAAATTTTATTTTTTGTTTTCACATTATAGGACTACATATATACCTTTATTATGCACGTCCTATTCCCAAGAGAAATGTGATGGGCAGTGGTAGTCTTTTCGAAGCTGTAAAGTTGTTGTCTGTCCCTAAGAGAGTATAATTTTGTACGTTGCCTGTGGCAACAGAATTTTCAATGCGTTAATTAGCTGGATAATAAATATTACATATACAAGTCAAAAATTTTACATACAAAATAAACTGTAACGGCGTTTCAGACGTTACTATTGTGTTAATCTGGGATTCCACATTAAGGGTGGTTGTGACATGTATGCACGCACACAACACACACACACACACACACACACACACACACACACACACACACACACACACACACACACACACACACAAATACATGCCGTACTCTTGATAAAACCATCAGTGCATAATTACCGACAAATCGACCAAAATTGTTAATTATTATTAAATATTTATATTCGAGATGTAAACTACTCTTAAATCACACTGAACTCTCTCAGTATTATGAGAATATAACTGTAGATTTAATAATAGTATTTGTAAAATTATATTAACAAATATTTACTGATTGAAAATGCAAATAAAATAACATAAAACTTGCTTACTGTAGTAGTGATTAAAGGGAAATTGAAATCTTGGTAACGTAAAGAGATTGTGTATCAGGTTGTTTTGTCTGTTATACAAAGTTAGATAATATAACGCATTTTGTACACAAATAATAGGTATAAAATTGTACAATTAATGTATTCGCGTATTATGGTAAATATTTTGTAAATAATCAATTTCGTAGAGACAGAAGAACGAATAAAACAACTTAATCAGAAATAGTAATTATTATAATAAAATTTACCATTTATAAAACACATCATGAGAAATAGAACTTTTCAAAAATTAGATTTATTTATTTGAAAAAAACGAACGCCATTCTAACATAAACCATAAGCTATTTTGACCAAGACAAGTCTCATATCAAATTTAGAAAAACGTACATAATTAATAATATTGTAGTAAAATAAAGAGTAACAAAAACACAACAAAATCAGTGAGGTGTGTGTGTGTGTGTGTGTGTGTGTGTGTGTGTGTGTGTGTGTGGGTGTGGGTGGGGGGAGAGAGTAAATAACTGAAGAAAATATAATAATAGTGTAAAGAACTACTGAAAAATAGACTAAACATATTAAATTAAGATAATATATCTACATACCACGTAACACAACTTATCGATTTTAGACACAAAAAACATCACATGAGAATATATATTAAAACAACACTGATTACGTTTTTCTGATTAATTGAACAGAATAAGTCCAACTTATTAACATTCTGAAGCACAACTTATCACAGAGTAGTTTAAACAATATACTATAAAAAAACACATTTAGTGGCCATAGTGCAACGGAAAGTCACATTTTATTTAATCCAATTAAAAACAAACATTTGTTGATAAACAATTGAACTGAGGTCGTATTTTCATTTTTTCGCGAAATCACGTTACTGGAATAGACGTTATGGCTAAGAGGACCGTTTTCTTGAAGTGCTAATGACAGAAACTAAGCCAGAATATGTTTAATATTGTAACACTGAGGGTATAAGAAACGTGCATAACGTACGTGACGCTCTGCACGTTTTGTGTGGGCGCCATGATTACGCATTGCTCTCGCACGTTTACGATCTTTCCAGTTCGATTATTCTACTGGCATTCATGTTCATTTTGTTACATACCACGTCACACAGACTGAGTACAAAAGAGGTGGTTTGGAACAGTTGCTTTGTAGTGTGAGCTGCGTATTGCAAAGCGAAATGCTAAAAGATTTGTATTAGTTTGTTTTTGTAGAGAAATTACTATTCAGAGTCCATTATCGGGCAGTGATGTTTTGTGATAATCGTGAACTGTTGTGTGTGGCGTTTTGTAATTGGTGACTAGTATTATTTATTGTGACATTCTTAACTAGGTGATATTTATTATTCGTTATATTAGCGTGTGTTGGAAATCGTAAACTTAAATAATTGCTGTACACAAGTATTTTTGTTTATTGAAACTCTAATTAAAGCTGTAATTAACAATTTATCTGGTGTTTAATTATTTTATTTTACTGTTTAAGACGACGAATCGTACCGTCGTCGCAACAACATTGTTTAGTAAATAAGTTTTAGTTTTACATTTATTATTGTGTTATATTGTTAGTAGACGAGATCCGTCTCTAGTTTATCGTTTGATTATTATTATCAAGTAGTAGTCTCAGGGTTATTTTACTGAAAATGGGTCTTGCACTCGGCTAATCGTTATTATTCGATATCAGATTTTATTATTAGTTAACTGTTTAGTGAGTTATTCCCCTCAATTCAACCTATTGTTGA
The DNA here is from genome assembly GCA_034769895.1 of Magicicada septendecula. Classification (NCBI taxonomy): domain Eukaryota; kingdom Metazoa; phylum Arthropoda; class Insecta; order Hemiptera; family Cicadidae; genus Magicicada; species Magicicada septendecula. The sequence goes on from CM068371.1 coordinate 245,376,595, forward strand.
ATCCAGGATTGAATAAGCCGGTTACTTACACTTCTTTCGTCGTATTAGCTATCTGTTTAAATAGTTTAATTTTATGTATTATATTCACTGTTAGGATTATTCCATTTGACGTTCCGTCGACTCTTTGTTGATCAGCGGTTGTGAGGAGATCAGTTGTTTTCTTCCTATACACTAACATACACAAACATAGACATGGCATTCATAATATCTCATGTATAATATTACTTTATAATATTGTAAATATATAGGTCTGTGCGGTTGTAAACAAAACATGGAATCACTCAATTTGAATGATTCGCATTCTCAGCATGGTACCAACTGCCTCGTTCTTCTCCTCTAAGCTGTATTTACTGATGCAATAAAGGTCAACTCTTTCACTGGTAAAAATAATAATGGTGATTTATTCAAATAGCACACAGTTAAATTCAATACAATAAGGCGTTTTGCTCTTCTTTTTAGTTAACAATTAATATTTTAAAAGTGAACATGGACTCTAAAACAAATGATGAGCTCAAGTTGGCATGACTGCCTCTGGTTAGTAATACAATGTGTGTTGACAAACATATAGGTTATGTCGTATTGTTCGACTTGCAATGTTATTAATTATTATAATAATAAAAATAGTAGGTTCTTTTAGACTGCAAAATACACTTATTTGAAATAATAGCTACGGTTAGAACAAACATATAAGACAAGAATTCATTGATTATTAATGAAAAAAGATAAAATATGAACTACTGTTCATGGTTAGGCATATGCTTCATATATTGTTAGTGCAACCTTGTTTGGTTAAAAGTAGTGAATTATTTATTATTAATTAATAGTAATTGTGATAATCCAGTATCAGGTACTACGATCATCTGTAAAATTGGATAATCCTATTTCAGGTAAAGGTAACTCATTTATTATAGTTATCGCACTCCGGCGAAACTCTTAATTGAATTTAGAAACAAAATATTTCATACTCCCATCTACTGATAGCATAAGAGCACATATACTCTTCATTGATATTACAATGTCTTTACTTATTCTAGATATTTACAGTATATATCAGAGTCCTTTCTGAGACTCGGGACACTGCACTACTCGCGACCCCCAGTCGTGTGAGAAACTTTATGGTCAGTAGATATTCAAGTTGTCTATTTACATCGACCAGTTGGATGAAGACAGTTATCGGTTTCTGCCCCAGTCAAGTATTATGCAAACCACTACGTACCCACCCTCGATATCCTAGTATCCATAGATGTAAAAACTGAAAGCGCTGGTCACGACATAGTGGTTTGTACTATACTGGAGCAATAACTGAAAACCAGTAACACTTCGATCCGTAAAAGCTATTGTTTTTTTTAGGCCTTAACGACTGAACGCTTGTTCAGTACCTATCTTCACTGGCGTACATGATTATCCAACATAGGCCTAAAACAATACATGTAGGTACGTAATAATTATCAGCTTTGTGTATACAAAACAGCTTATACTTGTTTTACTTAGAATCGTAATATTTTACTTAGAATCGTATATTAGAATCGTAATTAATGTCAGATTTCTCAAACTTGTGTTTGTATATAACTGATGTTATTCATATAATTTTTCTCAGAATTAAATTTCTTACAAATTTTATTTCAAAGGTTTCTTTGATTATTATTAGCTTAAGAAAGCTATTGGCCGTCAAACCAAAAATTATGTTTTTGACTCCTATTTTTTTTGCACTACTCGGTACATTCTTGAAAACTATTAACGACACAGTCTGGGGACCTAAATTTTTATATTTTTTAGATCAACCTACGTGTGGAAACACTAATTTTGCCTAAACGTGTGTTTTAGGAATTTTTGTATTTCATTATTTCGCCTTTATAACAGAAATAGTGACACGGAACTCGTGAACAAAGCATTTTCGAAACTATGTTCATATGATAGTGTTTGTTGTATAACCACCTTCCAAAATAGTGTCTTTTCTCTCACAGTACTCGGTAGATTAGATATTTTAACCATTTGAAACCAAAGTCTTCTTTCTGGTTTTGTGTCTCTCCTCACAAATGATGCTAAACATCTGTCAATATTTTTCTACTCTAAACGGGTGAAATCATTGTTAAAATAGTAAAAATTAACGACTTACCATAATAAATTTATCGATTTATCTTAATAATTTTTTAATTGGGTATTTAGTTACTATAACGCTAGCTAAGATAATTTAGTTGTAAGTCTAAAGAGGGTTTACCAAACTTTAATGTGTGTCTTGTAAGAAAGCTGGTTAAAAAAGGAAAAAAGAAAACGTAATATATAATAATGAAAACGTTAGATAAATCAAGTCAAGGATGATTTCTTGATAGTGACCTTATTAGTAATGCATTATTTTGTTAAATATCCTGTTATAATATAACAATAAAATATAATATTACGTTTTTTGCTTAGTTAGAGTGAAGAAGCAAGTGGTCCATGTTTCCTCTTCAAAAAAGTAAGTATGTCATACATAGTGTAAGAGAATGAAAACGTTCAGAAAACTTGCCAGACAACTGAGATTGAATAGCAGAGATCTGCTCTGAGATAATTCAATAATACAAACAAAAGTAGAACCCATCTTCCGTCAGCGAGAACTTCAGCACACATATTAAGTTATCATGGGAGCCTGCATGTCAGCATCTTTGGTTTCTACACGAGAGGTAATCTTGATTTTAAAATATCCTGTCCCTTCTTAGATCCATTCATAGAAAAAAATAATTTAAAAATGGAGGAATATTAGATCATAAACACACAAAAACAGGGAAGGAGTTGATTAATGCGAGACGCTGATGGATTATTAGAGTGTTACAGGATTGCGTTCACAGTAGACAAGGTAACAAAAATATGTAGGAAAAAAATTTCTTTCAAAGTACAAAATAAAAAGTCTAAGAGAGCTTACTCTCTTCTTAAATAATACGTAACTATACGTAATCAAATCTAAATATGTAACTCAAAACTACATTAGAAAATTAAAAGCTATACATTTTTAAATTAAAAGAGTCCCATGTTGCCTCACTTTTATTTAATTTTAAAAGAAACTATGTCAGATTTTAGGAATAAGTGAGATAATATTAAAATGAAATGAGTTTAAAATGTTTGTGTAGTTTATATCTACATCAAGCCCCCTGAATCAGTGATTCTTTATCATGTAAATTATGTTACGCTGTTGTTACCCTTATAAATTGTCTTGATCAAGCGTAGTTAATTTATTTCAAGCCCCCAAACCACCTTTAGAATAGTACAGTTTAGGAAAAGATTAGGATTCATTATAATCGGAAGGAGAAAAATTTGAAATCTTAACTTTTACCGTAATTTTTAGGCTAATTATCTAATAGTTATAATTCATACGAAATCTGTTTTATTGTTTATTAAGTGATTCTAGGAATTCAAATTATGTTTGTTCTGTCGTGTTCCGTAAACACTAAACGTCTTTGTTAACGACGAAAGATACGTATAGTTGTAAGTGGTAGTGTTCTTATGATCTTTATAGAAATGAAATCCAGTCGAGTAAATTAATACTGCGTAAATTAATATTAAAAAATGCGTTAATTAATATTGTAGACATCGTGGGACATGAATAGTCTTAGAGAATAAGATGATAATGGTACATACATCGAATAGAACGGAGTAAATAGACGTGAGAACAAGATAAAAACCTGTTAACTAGAAGTAGAAAAAAACAAAAAAACAGATGGGTGGAGAATTTCCGTAGCGCGTGCATTACAGATGTAGGATAATAGGAGAAGTTTGAGGAGGCCAAAAGCCACATAGAACTAAAAGAGTAAGAAGATGAAGAAATTATTGCAGATGCGCTGGTTGTTTATTCTTAACACTTTAGATAAAAAATTCAAACCATTACGCCTGCAATACTTAGCGCTGGATTCTATCCCGGGAATAAACTGTGTGGACCTGACGTTGTAAACCTTTTACTTATTATAATATTGAAATAAGTAGCTTTATTATTAAAATAACAAGACTTTTTATATTGGGTAGAAACACCATACTATTTTTTAAAGGCTGTAGGTGTATTTGTCAAAACGGTTTGATTGTGGGTAGATTACGTTACTTATCCTATATATTTAAACTAATATCAAATGTTTGGAGGGTAAACAAGCAACAATGATTTATAAAGGTGACGGAGGGGGGGGACAAAATATTTTGAAGCGACCTGCAACATACCTCCATAAAAACTGCACAAGTTATTTTCACATATGACAGACGATCTCCAGAGATCAAACTTCGATGTTAACGACAACTGGTGTCACTTGGCTGCAACGTGTCTGCGGGCGGAACGCAGCGTTGCAAACGTGAACGTTTACGCAAGCAGTCTACTTTGTGCGCCGTTTTTAATTCCTTAATTAACGCCCGTGTAATAACATCAAGAGTTTCACGTAACACAGCGAGGCAGAACGTCGGAGATATTTTTTTCGCTTTTTTCCTCTGATATGTTTTGTCTTACGTAAACACGTTTCGACACCGTTGACTTGACGGCAGCGTTTTGACGATTGTATGATAGAAACTGACATTTTGTCTTTACTGTATCAAGATAATGGAAAATTAAAAAAAAAATTAAAAGGTTAACAACAAATATACGAATTTCTTTTTTCATGTTTACCTTGTTGCTCTGACGAGAGTGGTAACGAAAAAGTAATTTCATAAATTGCAATTCTGCTTATTACTGTAACAAAATGAAATATATTATTTTATTTTTAGGAGAACTGAAATATAGTCTTAAAAATTCAATTTTTTTAATGTTCAGAATTAGTGTCTTGTGGGTAAATTTGTTACAAAGTGAACGCGCAAATTCTCACGGCCGGAGTCTTAAGACATGTTAATCGGGCATTTAGGCCGTGATCCAGTGTGGACTTTGTTCTCATTGTATTCTCTAACAGGGTGTGCTACTTCGTTCCCGGGCCACTGAAGATGGCCGCCATTCGTGCGGCCGAAACGTCTGACGTTCAAGAAAATGCGCGTATGGGACTACGACCTAAACGCCCGATTAACATGTCTGACAACTATGAAATTCGTTAAGACTCATACAGCGTCCATGTCTGTAACTTATATACTTTGTAACGGCAGTCAATTTATTTACCTTTATTTGTTTCCTGTTCTTGTAGAAAGTTACTATTTTTAGACTAAAACTTAATAAATAAATAAAAACCTAAATATAAAACTATTTTTGGTATATTAATAAATAAAAAACCTAAATAAAAAATGACAGTTAATAAGCAAATATTTTCCCAATTTCGTTTAGTAATTTTTCCAACGTTGTGTTTTGTACATTTAAAAATCTTTCATCATATCCATCTAACTGATTATTTATTGAACACTGTGTATTTTATAATTGTACACTTTAACACTTTATAATTACAATTATACACTTTATAATAAATTAATTGAACACTTTAATCCTATAATTATTTTTTTATTGTACACGACAAAAATATAGTTTAAGCTAATAAACATAAAAAAATATTAAGCACTGAACAGGACCCTATTGCCTGCTAAAATGGAAAATCTATTTATTTCCTTATGCCTTTAAAGTTCGCTGTGCGTAAGCAACAGACTTTTACGCACAGACTTTTACAACAGTGCCATTATGGTACTGAGAAATACCCCAGTCACGGAAAAATTCTACACTCTCTATAGCTGAAATTCACATCTGGAATTAGAGATAATAGCATTGTAATTAGAGAAGAAAATATTTACAAAATTCAATTTTTTGAACGTGTGTCGTCATGAAGTTTAGAATATACTAGTACGGCCATATTTCTTTTCTTGAAGTCTACTTATAACCAAGATATATAGAATACATATAGAACAAAATGCATTGTATGTATTGTGCTTCTACCGGCGTTTCGTAAGTTTTTCGTTCTTTAAAATATAGAGTTCTTTACTACAGTTCACGCCGCTTCACAAAATCATTTGTTTAGAAAATTACGTTTAAAAGTTTTTTTTTTAAATTTTGTTTACATTATGAGTTTTTGCAAAAAACGTAGTCAAAAAATCTAAATTTTTCAGGAGAAAGAAAACTTTTTGTTTTCTTAACTTTTACATATTCAGCCCAGAATATGTACAAACTTTACTTAATTGATGTTTATTATTTAAGAAATAAGCCACTTGCGAAATTACAAAAAACAAAAAAGAATTCATTCAATATTACACAGCTTGAAAGATGACAATACATGGATGTATGGATGGTTGTTTTTGTTAAAAAAATTGAAATAAAAACTAAATAAATATATAAAAGATATTTATTTCTTATTTAGGTAAAATATAAAAATTCTTCTTTACTTCTGTTTTCATCATATAGATGTCTACTTCCATTTCTTTCGTTATTACATTACATTCATTTAAAGTATCATAAAGTTTTTTATTTTCCAGAAGATTAAATGGCTAACAGAACATATTTCAGTTTATCAGGATTTAGGGGAAGAGAATTTCTGTACAGTTGTGTAAAATTCAACTCGTTTGGAAAAGCAATTTGGTTGTTTACCCATAGTCTACAAAATGAATGCCCTATGAGAAGATTTTTGCATCTTCTTGTTATCTTTAATATCCTTACATCTTTTAGTTTCATAGGCGCCTTTGGTACTTTTAAAAAGAAATGATCCAAAGTTTTAGACATATTCATGCAGTCAATTTGATGAATATTCTCAAGACAGAAGGGCGGTGGTGTTACTTGTGGGGCTTTGTAATACCAATAACATCCTCTTTTTACCAGTAAGAACAAAATATTAATCATATGGCAAGTAAGTGTGTCCACGAATTGGAAATATATACCCATGTAGTTTGAAATACACGTAGGCAGTGAACTAATGTAATAAATATTTATCATTAAGTAATATTTGTTTTGGCCTGGACAGCCTTCACTCTTTAAAGTGCCAGATCCTCTTTGGAATCAGTGCTTGACAAAAAAAATTTAAACAAAAGTGTTGTGGGATTTTGCCCATTCTTTCCAGTCACTTCGTCATAAGTTATCATAAAACGACCTTATTACCTCCAACGTTATCTACTCCAAATCGAAATATCAGAGCTGACGAGCATAAAACACATCGCCAGTATTAATATGAGAAAGGAGAAGATTCTGGATCAAATAAAATGATAGGATTGTCACACGTCCTTCTCGAGCTTTTAGTTTATACCTAATCTTAAATTCACGGAATTTTTCTACTTTCCTAGACTGCAAACCCTTTTATTTTATATGAAATATGTTGTAATATGCAAGATATGGAATATTTATCCAGTGGTTCAATAAAAACAAATTAGGCATCTTAGGAACTAACTGTGTTTCAGAAAAATATAACTAGGATTTATTCTATATGAATAATCTGATGTGCTAGCTTACAAAGACTCTATGTGCTTACATACTAAGAGTTCTATACAATCAGGCATTTTTGTTGGTCTATTATTGTGAGTTACACGTTTATCTTTAGGAGCCTTTCCTGATGTGCATAAATGTTTTTGAATATTCCAAATCCTACCTCGAGTAATCTCATGAAGGCTACAAAAAGCTTTAAGACATATCCTGACATCAATGGTGTCAAGTCAAACTTTGTATGAAAGTACAGCAATCACTTAAAACAAATGTATCATATTCAGAACAGCTGCTGTCTTCAAAAATGTTTTAAACAATTTTCGAGACCTGCGTCGCACAGGGTTATTAAACCATCAAAGTGAGCATCTTATTCAACCTTTGTTTTAAACTGATCCAGAACAAAGGTTTGTCCAGTTTAAAGATTCTTTGAACAGGAGACACAGTTTCAAAACATTTCAGATTTCCCTGCAACAGTGGAAAGGTGAACAAAATTTTACTGTGTTACAATAATGGAGCTCCGCTAAGTTTCAAATACATGAAATACATATTTAAATATAAACCTGAAAATTGAATAAAATTACAGGTTTGCAGACTACAAATCTGAAAATTACTAGGAAACTGTTCACACGCATCAAAGTATAATGAAAAGTAATATTGTCTATAAGCACGCTGTTTCAATAACAACAATCTGAGCTGTTTGATAATTTGTAAAAATTAAATGTTTATTCGAATATTAGACTGGAAGTCAACATACGAAAATTAATATGATCTATGTGAATGTGTTTAACGAAGTTGACAGACAGAAATTATGAGATAGAAGAGGAATAACTTTAGAATTAACTTGGGTCACTAGAAGCTTATATGCTCTTATATGCTAATGTAAAAGTTAAAGCTAACAATATATTGAGTGAGAGAGAAATACCGAAAAATCAGGAGTTGCGGCAAAGATGCTCTCTGTCTCCAGTCTTGTTTAATTTATATCTGGACGACGCCATTCGTTCATGCCAGAATCACAGTAACATAGGTTTTAATTTAAATAATTTAAGGTATCTACTTTTTATGTGAAGACGACTAAGTCTGTGACGATTTTAAAAAATATAGTAAATCGCACAAACAACAAATTTTTAATTTCTAACAAGTAAGAGTATTATCCACCCTTACCTATACCCAGATTCCTGAATCAACTTGAAATTGTCCCGTACCAACACGCAAAGAAAGGTGTTAATTAAATAATAATAATAATTACGTTAATTATTTAAAATACGACTATATAAATAAGGAAATCTCTAATTTGTAACAAAGTTAACGTAAAGTATTTACATTCTAATTGATGAGTAATTAATAATAAATAAAAGAACGAACTATTTTCTCAGTGCGTAAATACGCGCCAGCTTACTGACCCCTCGCCCCTAAACTATGCACGCAGTCGCCAGTAGAACTTCGACATGTAAAGATGTGAGTTTTGTGTTGTCCACATACACGTAGGTGTATGCCGTTTAAAAAGGTATCCAGTTTGAGGTGATTTTATTTTGAAGAATGTAGTGTGGAAAATAATAACAAAAATAAATAATGTAGTGTGTGTAGAGTTATAAAAAATAGAAAGAAAGGAAAACTTAGCCGACACAGCTCTTTTAAAAAATAAAACTGTAAGTTGTAAGATATGTAACTTACCAGACTTTAGTACTGCAAAGTAAGAACTATAATTAAGGTGTAAAATGTGAACTACAAACTCCAGACGTAGAAAACTCAAAATACAACAGTATGAACTTCAAGTAAAAATCCGATCGTCGAGACCAGATATAATCAACCCGATGTAGCTTCAAGAGGAACCACGTACACCACCCTAGAAGACGACAGAAGATGACCACCAAGGACCCAGCCACAACCTCATGTTAAATTCAGGTGATATCCAAACACAACATTTTTACATATTTGTTTCAATAAGAGAAGTAACAAAAGAACACTACACTAAAGAACTTTTAATAATGTAAAGAATAACTTATCAGATTTGTAATTTTTGTAATGAAGTAGTAGTAACAGCACTAGATCTAAATGTAAGGTAATTCTGTAGTTTTCAACCAATATTATTCTTTCAATAATTTGGTTAAAATTGTGATAAATTAATTTTTAACAAAGTTCAGACCCGGATCCGAGGTACTTAAAACAACATCTAGATGAGTACTTTTGAGATAAAAGGAATAATACACTTAATATTTTAAAGCATTAAAAGCAGAATTTGCTAGAGTAATTCTTTTTGAAAAACAAAGTAAATCATGAGATTTGAATAGTAATAAAGAGATGTCTTTGCTAACACCAAGTGAGTGAATAAATTTGTGCAATCCTTGTCTATTTCCTATGTAAAAATTGTGTTGTAATTTGTTGGTAAGGAAGTTTTACTAACAACGGCAGCTAGTTTAATTAACTGGTAACGAATTGAACTAGTTCCCGACTTTTGTGTTGTCTTAACAAGGGAGACGTCACAAGTCCTGATATTATGTTCAGAGAAATGAAAATCGTCATAATTTGGAAAACAGTATAATCTGAAGATTTCAACCGATAAAACCAAGTTAATGGTGTTTCAGAGAAAATATGCCTTAAGAGGGAAAATAGCGTTTGATAATAAATCAATTGATTAAGTAAATGTTTTAATTATTTAGGTTGTCTGGTAAGTTTGATGTCAATTATGACTTAGAAAAGAAATTTAATAGATTTCAAAATGTGTAGCACAATTATAAGCACTCTAAAAAAATACTCTGCTTAAGTTTTATAAAGTGATGGCACTCTGCGAATGTAAACGTGGATTATCAGCGTATATACGTCGCGGAGATGAGATTTCTGCGAGCTGTCGCTGGGTATAAACTTGTCGACCAGCAGAAGAATGTAGATCTCAGGGCTAAATTGAATATATTGCAACAATACATATATTTGCATATTTGCCCAGGGGGGTATGTTTTGTAAATAAATAGTGTAAAAAAAAATACGACGAACGGTTTTAAACAATTTTGTGCGGTATAGTGCAGGCTTTTGCCTGTTAAAAGTGTGCACATGCCCCGAGAGTGTAAATACAGCGTTTGTGTGTCTGTGTGTGTATGCCAGTTCCGATATACAAAGTTCTACGAGGGGAGAAACGTACGAATTGTTGGTTTTGTCATTAAAGCAGGTATGGGCAGGATTAAAATAAATAAATTAATACGTATTTTACCTGTTACCAAAAACATACCGCAATTTTAAAACAACGTTAGATTAAAGACATTTAAACGCATATGGTGATGCAAAATTATGGCAGAAATATGCAATAATAAAGACGCTGTATAAATTAATGGTAATTACCACTATAATTAATTAGTAATTAACAAGTGAGTTACATGTAAATGACGAGTGAAAAAATTACGAAGACAATGGAATCACTCGCGTTACGATAAATTTACGTGATCGCGAAAATTGACTAAAAAGTGATCAGTAATCAAAGAGACGCTACACTCAAATCAACACAATTTAACACGTCGAAAACAATCTCTGACATGTCAGTGTGCCGTCTAGTATAAATACGACAGGCAATTTTGGGCGAAGTCAGTCTCAAGATATCTGTACACGACGTCACTATGTCAGTCTGCTGAATCATCACCATTATCTGCAATACACCACGATTTATGGAGGAACACAGGACCATCATGCACAACAAGCCATAGAGTACCGGGAACGCATCAGCATCATCACCATCATCATCGTCATCATTCAAGACCCATTACATACGTACACACGCAACGGTAACTTCGGCAGTACGCAGGTGACAAATGAAAAATTATATTTTTGTGCAAAGAACTCATAAAAAATAACTAAATATGAGATAGTATAGACTTAACGATTTAAATGTAAATAATGTTTGTAATTGCAAATTGTGGTAATAAATAATAATTTTCTTCTGTTAAATTGTACAAATTTGGGTGTGTCATTAGAAAACATAAATATTATTCAAGTAAATCTTATTTTTTATTATTTAAATATTAATAGGAACAATTAAATTTTATTTTTATAAAGTTAATATATTTTTATAAATGAGTTGCTTTTTTTTTTAAATGAGTCGATATCCGACACCTATGGAATATAAAGTAATTGTTCAGCATATATGTTTAGATATGTTAGATTATATTTTTTTTATGTGTACTGAATAACAAGGTATGTTACGTTTTACAGAATGTAAACTTATAAAAGATAATATTTTTAATTTTATAATTTCAATTTTTAATATTCAAATAATTTCTTGGCAATATTAATAAATCGTGGATTGATTATTTTAATATGTTTTAATTAATTATTTCATGCCATCAACGTCTCACTCGTCATATAAAAAAATACTTTTATTGTGCAACCACATACACTTAACGCAACGAACACAAAAATCCTACGACCTGGCCGGTGTTTAACACTTTATAGTTGCGTTGGGTACATGGTCAGAAATGTACTCATTTATTTTATAATACTTGTAATGTTGCAATAGACAATCTTTGTAGTAAAATTAGAGAATGCAGACAGAAGTGGACAGCCCAGCTGCAGCGGCAACCATCACCTAACATAGCGAGGCGGGTGCTGCATTACGTTGAAGAATGACGGAGAAGTTTTGTGGATAGAACAGAACAAGCGAATTGTGTGTGGCCGGAACGGGTGTTGGAGACTAATATTTGTTGTCGACGATGATGATGATACATTTATTATCAAAATACCCTTATACCATATTGGTGTCGGGTTACATCAATATATGATAAGTACATTAACTACACTCTATATACAAATTTTTTCCATCTTACTCTATTCATTGACAATGTCTTCGCTTCCCTCCAGCCCAAGCCTCTTTCTCTCAAAATGTTTCCCATCATTCCATCCCAAGTCAGTCGCGGTCTTCCTCTCTTCTTTCTCCCCCCTGATTTTGCCTCACAAACCTGTTTTACCATTCTATCACTATCCATTCTCTGCATGTGTCCCCACCAGCATAGTTGTCTCTGTTCAATAAAATCCAGAAGATGATGATACATTTTGTTCTAATAATTCTCCTGATTTTGAATTTTTACGTTAGTAAGACATCCAGTTTAAGAAACGTATGCAGATTCTCGGATCTATGTGCTTATTTCATATTCTTTATAGGATATTAATGAAGACATTAAAATAAGAAGTTAGCAGAGTCCAATAAGGACTCCATTTAGCAGTTTCAGTGAGCTGCGAAAGTTCCCTCCGTTATAATATATTACTCCGAAAATATCATAATTTACCTATAAATTACCGCAAATTGCCTCGATTTTAATGCTAAACGATGTTACTGGTGTTCCTGCCAAAACGTGTAATAATTTTGTGTGCTATATTACAATTACAGGCTCCCGACTTAAATAACTCTCCTCATCTTGAGAGGAAGTCTCAGGTGGCTGCAAGCTGCAATTTTCCGGAATTTATGAGAATTTATTGCATAACTAGCATGTACAAAAACTGAAGGCAATATACCGTTTATAATTTAATCAACGATGAAATTCATAAATATTGAAACGAGTATGTTACGGGCATGCACCACTTAATTGAAAGGACTTCGAACATGCAGCCTTTTAACATGCTTATAGCTTCACTGTGTACACTTCAGTATTGGAAACAGAAAATAAATGCAGTACCTACAGGGAATACGAAATATATACGTCATAAATTTTATCCATTGATGTTCTAGTGTATCTGGTGTATGATTCATGTATCCTAACAAATGGATCATTTTGTTGTTTAATGAATGATTCATTCGAAGATGAGAGGCTAAATAAGTCTCCCAATCTCAAAATTGTGTGCTTGTGTGATAAACAAAAGATTAGAGGCAATAGAGAGAAGGCAGAAATAGGACAAGCCAGAACGTACAAGAGACGAAGAAAGTCCAAGGGAGAAACATATCTTTGTAATATCTATAATAGGTCAAGTGTTTCGTGCGGATTATTTGTCACTTGTTGTCGAAGGAGGAAAACGACACTATATACTGACACCTCTGTGTGTCAGTATATAGTACTTCTGTGTGTGTGTGTGTGTGTGTGTGTGTGTGTGTTTGTGTGTTATAGGGGTTTGTGTGCCTTTGCGTTCCCTTTATCCGTGGTCTAATTAAGTTGATACGCAGTTCAGGTTGACACAGCAACACAGAGATTTGCGAAGATTGGCCCTGGTAACAAGCAAGATTTTAGGTTCAAAATCCCATTCTAAGATTAGCATGGAGAATTGTCACTCCGTCTGTCGAACTTCCACCTTCTATTTCGGTAACAGAAAATAATATATTTTCACATACAAATAAAAAGACTGATGAGATTTTGTCGTTTTGAATTTACCACGTATATTTTATGTGGCGTTACTTGAACACGTTCGCAGTAATTCCCACCCAGACCGGGGGTCTATGCCGTAAGCAATGTGTTGTGACCCCTCCCCTTTTCCGATTCAGTAGCAAGACTTTGACCTTTCCATCGAGAGTACGTAGTTAAATAACAGACTTAAATAGCGTGTTTATAATAGACTTATATATTATATAAATTAATCATATATAAATATAATTATATTTATATACAGTATTATATAAATATTAATAGACTTAGTGTGCGTATACTTAAACAACACTACCGACCAAAGAAACAATAACCCGAATTTACACGAACATAAAAGAACACATAACCATAGATAGATAAAAGCTATCAACATTTTAGCTGTCTACAAATAAAATATTTTAATTGTCTGTAAAGTTTTATGGTTATTTGTACATTTTGACGTTTTTTCCAATGTATTTTTTTCCCTAGTAGAACAGACGCAACTACTTCAAAAATTGTCTTCCGTTCAATCAAGGAAAATTCAATGGAAACTCTTTAAGTCGGCATTAACATGGCTACCAATAACTCTTAAAAATGTTTACTATTTTGAATTAATCTTATTTAAATAGATTCTAGGCTGTAAATAGTAACTGCTGTTTGTATATTTAAAAAAAAAATATTTAAATATCTTTAATACTGCTTTGAAAATCAACTAAAACGTCAGATTTTAAGAAAGGAATCTGTCACGTGACCCAATTTTTACAATTCGGTTCTTAACTATAGACCGCAACGTAACTCACATACATGCATTAAAACGTGTAATATTTTTTATTTAACTTATACAAATAAACAAATTATGGTTAATTTGTATTAAAATTGCTAAAGTGCATAAGCACCTTAAAATATCAGTGATGCTTAAAATAGCTTAAAGTACCTTAAAATATAAATGGTACTAACCATCCAGTTGAGTAACATACAAATAAAATACAAGTGAAAATAAGTAAATTAGTTAAATAAAACTTAGAAGAAGAAATTGTTGAAGCCAAAAAGTTTTCAGGTTCATTCAAGCTACAACCTCAACGCTTCATAAACTTTCTTAATAACAGTCCAATTTATGCTCCTTCTTTGGGTGTACTGACTAGTCTTAGAAAATTTGCTTTATGGGTACGGTACATGAAACATGATTTAAAACTGTATTTTAGTTATCATTGTTAAAAGTTAACCTTTCCTAATCATTAGCAGAGTTTAAGGTATTGTATTATCAGACTGACAGTCTTATAAAGACTGTTATAGCAGCATAAAATCTTTTTCTGCGGCATCAATCCGAGGATTGGTGCATATCTGAAGTTGTCAAGTGGTTTTGTTAATTGCCTTTCATTTACAAGTTGTATCGTTTCCAACGATTTGTATGGTCATAAGTATAAAAACTCTCTTTCGTGGCCTCCTCTAGTAATCTCTCATAACCCTGTTTATCTACCATCAAATAGGGGCGTATTGTCAAATAACCAGATCCTTCATTCATTCCTTTGGTTCATTTTTATAGCCTTTGTGCCTCTAGTGTTTCCTCCTAATAATGCTATTTTCTTGATTTTATCCTGCGGCGTTTTTATCATTTTATTATTGCTTTGTCTAATAACCGACATCCACAAAATCTTCACAATTTTTCTTCTTTCATATCCATGAAACCTTCACAATTCTCGTAATTCTCTTACCGCAAATTCTCTCCTTTCGTATCCTCTAAATCTTTACGATTCTCCTCAAGAGAATTCTCTTTCCCAAATTTTTTTCTTTTTGTATCCACGAAATCTTCATAATACTTCTCCAGCGCTGTGTCTCATAAGACTAGTTGGTCAAAATTTTACAAAAACGATTTTTTGAAAGATGTGTAATTTTGATCTATAGCGGAAATAAATTTTGATCTATAACAGGTTGTATTCAAAATTTCATTTCTTTTTTTTGGCTTATTCGTTCTAGAATGTTTGCTTAGTAGTTACTACATTTTTTCAAATGAGTACTGTAAGGAAGATGTACTAAGAATGGTCTAACCCGCCGTCCACGAAACTCGTGAACAGTGAAACCGATTAAAGTAAGTTTTCATGGAGGCTTACATCATTAGTAGATTTAGTAAATAATGTTCATTGTTTTCCACCAGATTCAATTCAAATGCTCTTCAAAACATCTTCAAAAAGCTAAACCAGGCTTTTGTTTTGTTTTTGCATGAAATATCATGATACATTTCTAAACACGATTTTTGTAAATTTGAAGCTGCGACATACATTAGGTTAAGTGTGTATTAAATTTTCTTATTCATTACTTTTAAACATTATTATATACCTATTTTATATAATTAATATACATTATTTTGTAATGCAATAATATATGTGATAGCGATATGCGACGTTAGACGTTTAACATATTTTAATGACGTCAAAAGTCATATTATTCTGTCTGTTATTTTCTGTGGTTACGTGTCGACCCAGACTATTATGTCGGAGGTATCAGGATTATTGTGTCCGACGCTCACTAAAACATTAACATCCAAATGTTTATAGATTTATAAATTAAATGTCATATACACATAAATTTCAGTAGTCTCTAATGGACACACAACAGCATCAGTTAAGGTCTTGCATTAATTTATGAAAATGAGACATCGTATCTAATCATATTCACGCATAATCAAAACAAAATATTAGAATACTAAAACACTATGTTTCCTGAAACAAACATTCGGCGCTGCCGTTGATTCGAGAATCGAGAAAAGTGTAGACTAAGCGAAAACATCGGTATGGAAAACGTGATGTGCTTTGGTTAGATTGCAAAGGTCGAAGTGATATTGAAAAGAAAGACGTTATTCCTCCTTATGTATCCCTTAGTATTACACAACGGTTTCAGATCCCACACTCTTAGTGTTCTTTCACAAGTAGACTAATATGCCGTTGTGTCAAATGGGTGCGTTCACACGGGAGTCAAATGAGCTCTGCGACGTTCGTATATTACATGCAGTCAACAGGAACATTCACATGTGAGACTGCGAGTCCCAACTCAACGACACGATTCTGACCGTCATCTTTTGTGTGTTCTTTTTTAATTATCTAGACGAACTCAAACATTAATTCCTGCAATAACGTTAAAAATTTTGATAATCAAATTAAGTGCCAACTTAAAAATAAATTCGATTATTGGTATTCATCCTAATTGAACGAACGAAGTGATTTCTTAGTTTTAACTCGACTGTTCGGCATGTGTCGGTATGTCTCACGATAACTTTTGAACGCATCAACTGAATTTTGTAAATCTTGGCACGCATGTCCACACTTTTACCCTACAGAACCCTATTGTTTCTGAGATATAGGCCTATACCGCAAAAAATATGGGGCGGAAGGCCAAAAGGGTAGGAAAAATTTTAAAAATATTTAAAAATCCGCAAATTAATAGGAAATTTTAACCCAAATGTGAATTTACAGTTCATTTTTTACAATTTTGGTGGGCCAGGATCGTAAAGTGTGTGAAAATTTTAATAACATCGTAAAAATTTATGTGGCCTATGCAAGTATAAGAAAAAATGAAAATCAGATGTAGTGTTAATTTTTGGAAATTTCAAAATTTAAAATGCCAGGACCCAAAAAGTGGGAAATGTTTTATAAAATTACAAATAACAAGTGGGGTATCAAATTAAAAGATAGTTTTAGCAAAATATGTTGTACAGTTTTGAAACTTCCAAAATTTTTTGGCATCAAAGACCAAAAGAGGAATCAAAAATTTGAAAAACTGTGAAATCCAGCTGGATGTCAGACTGAAGGAAATTTTAACACAAATCCGTGTGTTTGGAACTTTTAGCGTTTATTGTATGATAAATTTTAAATCTTTATTAACGTAACCTTTGTGTTTCTACAATTACTTTTTTACACAATCCCACAATTATGTTACAGTTATTACTTTACTAAATAAAGAATAGTAGGATTATCGGGGTTTTCATAATTTTTATGATAATTGAAATATTGTTTAATATCAAAATTTGTCTAATATTAAATGTACTTCGTTCAACATAGTGAGTGAAGTTTGCAGCTCTGGAAGCATACGAGTATATTATACAATAGAAATTTAAATAGATTTGAATTTTTCCCTGAAATAACAACGAACTTAAGATATCATACTGCAATTGAATTTGTTTTAAAATTCAATGTAATGTGTCATTATTCAGACTTTACAGTCTTCTAATTTATCAGTCACTACTATAATTTACAACCAGACTATAGCTTTATTTATACTAAAACCAATAACACTTCATTGTATATTAATATAATGTATCATTACGTAGACAATAAGTAATTATTATAAACAACAATTCTGTGTTACTTTACGCCGCTGAATCTCTCGCGTGAAATAACACATTGAAGAATTGAAAAATTGTCAAGTACTGTTTAATCGAACGCTTTTCTGAAGTAATTTAGAATATAATTTTTAAAGCCTTAAATAATTAATTTAAATAGCACTAACTTAACAGATTCTCAGGAGGCATAAATAATAATAACATTATTAGCGGATTTATTTTTAATTGTGAAGACGGTTTAGGAAAGGCGGGGTAGACGCCAAATTGGAGCCATTGTGGCCAGCACTGCGCTTCAGCCACCCGTTATTACACTACAGTTATCCCAAGGTGTTACAGCGCATGAATATATATAAAAAAATTATTATTTATATTACTTATTATTTATGAATTGTAATTTATAATAAAGTATTTTTATAAGTAATCATTTATTTATAAATTATTATTTATAAGCTTACTTTATATAGTTTTTAATTTTGATTGTTAATGGACCTTTTTATGTAGTAAAGTAAATTATTTGTTTAATCCCCCATAAATAACGTTAATTTATGAACCAAGAAAAAGCATATACAGACAACAGTAAACTAGTAATTTCAAAAGGCTGATACGCAGGCTCCTGTACTAACTAAAACTGTAGTTTAAACTGTTGTACCTACGATACATATAAAACTCGTCGTTTATAATTGGATAGTTTAAAAATACTTAGTTATATATTATATGCTACATCACCAATAATGATATACATAATAATAACGATATTTTTTGGCAAATCGTAAACGGTCTTTTCGTTAACATTTTACGATTTCCATTTTACACTGGAATCGTGTTTGTAAACACATGACACGCTCCTTTGTTTTCATATAGGAGAATATCTATAGGATTATTTTTGTAGCACTGTGACTGTATATTACCCTATTTTATATCTTTTAGATAATTTATAAGTTATAAAAATTTTACAGAGGTCTGTGAAAACTTTTAAAATTCTTAATACAACAAGGATCATATTTTGCATCTCCCTTTGGATTAAACAAAGCAACTGAAACAAGAAAATAGAGTATTTAAAGTGCGGCAGTATGTTCTAATATACAGTTTTTAAATATCGAATTACCAAATTTTTTAATTTTTTAAGTTTTAATTCATAACAGGCTGTTCCAGGTGTACCTAAGCAATAACGCCCGTATTCTAGGCGTTAATGTTATAGGACGATTAATGTCACTTACTAAAAGTTACTACATTCTTAATACGCATTGTTCATCCGCAAATAAACGGCTTAGCGACAAAATATTTCCTCTACCTTGTAATATAGAATTTGTTAATAAGTAAACCGTTTTGCTAGCGACACAAGAGTCAAGATATAAACTGCAATTGAGCTATATTGCCAGCTTGTCATTAAATTAATAATATCGCTTTCCTTAACCTATTTTATAAAGGAAATCATATACAGTTACATTGATGCTTATTACACCACCATTCCAAAGTGTTTCTCCATTTGCTTAGCTGAGTGTGTGGGGGGGGGGGGCATAGTGAGCATAGTGAACTAATTTGCTTCATTTGCGTTCAGATTGTTCCATATCATACAGCAGAGGTTGCAAATACGCTGTTGGACGTACACGTAAATTTTTAGTAGTGCCTCATACGTAAACTAACATGTGAGGAGTTCTACATGTGTATTCGTATTAATATTTAAATTTCAAAAGCAAAATGAAGTTGTTGCAAAAGTGCGAGCGCAAACGCACACTCACACACGCAATTTAAACATTACGAAAGTGAGTTGTTGATTTTCATATTATCGGGAGAATTGGGAATCAAGTACATCGACGTACCACCGTTAAAAAGGTCATGTTAGAATGAAAAAGAAAAAAAGGTAATGTTGGAATGAATACGACAACCACCGATGAAAAGATGTGTTGGAATGAAAACGACATACCACCGTTAAAAAAATAATGTTGAAATGAAAACGGAACAAAACAACCTGAGACCCAAGAACAGTGTTGCTGATAAAATTTAGGTAAGAGACGGGTTAAGTGGCTTATGGTGGCAGAAGAGTAGAGAATGGACTTGCCTAATAGAAGAAGATGTGGACATATTTTTTTAATAAATGTGGAATATATGCGTACCGTAGTATGTCACTAAACTCTGGTTATTTTCAATATTTAAGTCATAGGCTGCTTACTTTCCTTAATTTTTTGAATGCTTTAGGATTATCTTCTTAATGCTCAAACAGGTGTGTGATTCATTAAATAATTTTTTTCAAAAAATATACATGAGTATATTGACAATATATTCTTGATCCAGTAGTG
Organism: Magicicada septendecula; assembly: GCA_034769895.1. Classification (NCBI taxonomy): domain Eukaryota; kingdom Metazoa; phylum Arthropoda; class Insecta; order Hemiptera; family Cicadidae; genus Magicicada; species Magicicada septendecula. Next base: position 245,396,851 of record CM068371.1, read on the forward strand.
AAATAGTGACAATGATCCAAGAATTTTTTACCGTGTCAACTGAAGTTTGTAATTAAGAAATATAAAGTACTAATCGAAAGACGACAGACTTAGAACGCTGTAGCGTCAGTAAACAGACAGACAATTTAAACAATATTTATTCTCTCTTTTCATTAAGTTTACAACAAGTAAACTACAACATATGTATTGTTATCCAAGAATTATTTTCTGCATTTTTTACAAGTTTCAGATCGTCAAGAAAAGAAACAATTTTGTTTACGTTGTAAATAAACCACTTTTATATTTAGGTATATACAAAGCAACATTTAAAACACGTTGTTTAGGGCTGTATGGTTAATTCGATTTGTAGTGGTTTCGATTTGCCTTTGTCGCCAATCTTTACTCACAATTAATTTACTTAAGAAAAGTTAATGTCGGTGCTTGATAATAATTTATCATTTATGATCGTAATAGATTAGTAATAACATACATAAAATATGCACAATAACATGGTAGAAATTAGAATAGATTACAATTAGAGCAATAATATGATCGATAGATGTAAAACAACATTGTCTGTATTACTTATACGTCACTTATTATGGAGCGTAATGAAATATTTAGTACAACATATCGCTACAATTAATTGCTTTTCAAAACTTTGTACTTTTATTCACATAACCTGTGATTGGAATTATACGTTTTAATGTCCGTCTTGAATATGTCTATGCACATGATCAATACACCTGTGCGATGTAGCAAACATATACTCCGAATACAGTTATGCGTACTTCACACTGGCTTGTATAAACAGGGAAACGATAGATAATATTTTTACAGACGTCAAGTTAGGGCGTGGAGGTCAATGAGTGGTTGTGGTAATCTACCAAATTAATATCTGTAACTGTTCAGAATGAAATGGTGCTTTAGAATAGAGAAATCGTTTATGAAAATAAAGTCATTCCAAATCATTTTGTTTGTTATAAATTTATATTTATAAAATCAGGAGCTAGAATTGTACGCATGGTGAGTTTCTGAAATAGACATGTTTGAAATCGGTCTAGGAAATTATTAATTTCTTAATACATAAAGTATTAAGACAAATATGTAGATATTGTTACGACGGTCTCACTGAGTGGAAACAAAATACAGACACCAATGCAACCACTAATTACCAGCTTTAATGAGTCACGAATAATAATTTTTAATCAAAAAAATAGTGTCGTACAATAATTCAAGTTAAAATTTGTCCACATGCAATAATAATATCAAGTAATAGGATTCCGCATTAAATATAAAATATTTATGATTATCTTTTTGCACAGTACTTCGACGACCATTAGATCCGCACTAAAGAAATCGCTTACTGTAAACTGAACTGACAAAACCAGGTGCTGTGGGTTATATAGGTAGCGCAGGTGTTCCAGAATAACTTTTCATCCTTACTGCGGCGTGCCAGCATAAAGAGTATTTCAAGTGTTCTCCAGAACAATTTGGAAGACATTTGAGTGCGGCCTTAACTGAAACGCTACACCTACTCGACTAGCGGAGAAACGAGTGGAAGGACGCTCTCGACTCTTCGAGACAGTTCCATCGTTATCCTATATTACAGTAAGGAAATCTTATTTAGGCCAACGTGGTGGAAAATTAAGCAAAAATTTCCTTTTTACTTATGCAGCAGAGGAACTATGCACTCAGCCCTATACATTTACCTGTGTGTAATATTAATAAAATTGTTTTACACTTTTTGTATAAGTTGTTGTAATATTAACCAGCAAATTTGTAAGGAATGAAATTGTTTGAGTACTGATTTTAGATTTTATTATGCAGTGTTGTAACAACAGAGTTCGTGGTGAACACGGAAGATCTTCACGCCTATCTTAAACGGAAGACTCTTTATTGGCGTTCAGTAAACGCCTCTCTTTATTTAAGATTCAGTTTTGGGCTTCCGTTCGGCTACAGAAAAAAGAGCTAAATACATCAGTACTTTATATATCAATATAAGATGTTGAAACCAGCGTTATTAAAATAACGACTTCATATAGATTGTGTGACGAAAACTCATAAATTTAAAGTGACTCGCGTACGTTAATGTAATCTGTGTATCTGGATGTTTTATGAACGTTTTTGTGTACTTTCGTAAAAAACACATAACACGGCAATGTAACATAAATTAAACATTAGCTGATATCGAAAATTAATAAATGTAGATAAATAAGGTATATAAATGTTGCTACTCGACAAAGCTGTGTGCAACTGTGTACACAGAACTGACCTTTACAGGTGCTGTTAAAATCAAAACGAGTGTGTGCAGTGAATGGTATGTTACAAAAAACAGGTCGGTCAGTTTTGAGGTTACGAAGTCACACGTAACAGTTTATGGTCGGGTTCGGCAGTTCGTCTAACGTCCTCCGTACATTTCATTGCGTACAGCTTTCCTTCATCAGATGACTGACCAAAGAATCATATTGTTACGACATTACAGAACAGTCTACGTGTTTGTCGAATGTGCCAGAAGAATCTCGCTCTAATGTATGTGGCATACGTGACTGTCAACGCATCCGCGAGAGTTTTTTGATGTCGCCAGCCGCGCGGAGTGTGTCAAGGCCGCAGTTAATTACGTAGTTCGCACGGGCATTAAGACGCAATTAGGAACGTTCTGGTCTGTGAGCTGAGGTATAAATACATGGCGGCAGCGGCCTTAGTTTTCAGTATAGATGCGATATACTTACAGTGTGGTTTGAGTAATTATCGGGCGATATTACTGTGCGCGTTCAAGTGGTTATTAGTTAAGTGTAGTGTTTTATAATCGGACGGTATATTGTAATACAATTGTGTTTTAATATTACTTGACATTATTTGCGTGTGAACAATTTTTATTTGATTTGTTATAAGAGACTGTGTTGTTAATTACGAACTGTTTAACTGTAAAAATTAAAGCTGGTGATTAGTGACTTAATTGGTGTCTTGTACTTTTGTTTTTCACTGTACCTACGACGATCAAGTAGACCGTCGTAACAGTGGTGTCAGAAGTGGGGTAGAACGGTTAACAGTAGAAACAGTGGACGCTTTGTACAAGACGAGGGTAATTCGTAATTAATCGGAAAACAATGGATGCCAGTCAGATGATGGATAATTTACAGGCGCTGCTGTTACAGACGGAGAAACGACAGGATGAAAAACGCCGATAGGAGGCGGAAGAAGCAGAGAGACGACGACAGGAGGAGGCAGAGGAACGGAAGCGTGAAACAGAAGACATCCAAGCATTAATACAGGAGCAGAAACAGATGCAAGAACATAGTACCGCAGAATTGGGTCTCCTACGAGGTGAGCTTAATAAGCAAGTTAGTAAAATATCGGAGGTACAAGAATCAATGACATTAAAAATAGCTGAAGTCGAAAAATCTGTCTAGATTGATGAAGAATCGATGTCTACAAAAATATCTGTCGTAGAAGAATCAATGTGTACAAAAATATCTGTCATAGAAGAATCTGTGTCAAACTCACACACTGAAGAATCTACAGTAGAAAACTGAATGGCAAACATAAGAGACCAAATTAAAAGTGAAGTTGTGCAGTGCTTAAAGATACAACCAAAAGAACTTTGTGAACAGATTGTACCAATGATAAAGACAGAAAAAGACACAGCAAATAAGGTAATAGGTAAAGTCACGTTGCCTGCACTAGCTGGTGATTAGTGACTTAATTGGTGTCTTGTACTTTTGTTTTTCACTGTGCCTACGACGATCAAGTAGGCTGTCGTAACAATATATTACTTAACTTTTTTTTGTAGAGGAAAAATTTCTTCTTTGTGTTTTTACGTCCAGAGCAAAACCAATTCAGTGCCATTTACCAAAAGTAGGTAGTTCGTAGGTGTGTATAAACGTCAAGAAACATAGGCCTAATAGAAAAATATGCAGTAAATTATCAGAACTGACTGAATTGCTAATAAGTAGAGTAAAACAAGAACGTGATTTAGTTTGCATATAAACTTATATTGTTTTGCGTCCCTAATCAAAGAATGTGTGTTTGATAAACATTTTTAAAACAGTTTTAAACGCGGCACTACAGTGACTTTCTACCGTTATTTCATTTGCTTCTTAGATTGGTATTGTTTTCCTGGCGAGAATAGCGTCAGGAATTAGTCGTTACAGCTGTCTTGACACTTCAATCATATTCTTGTATTCCACTGGTTACTTTTTGTAATTCATATCGTTTTACAGTACCTTTTATCTCAGCTGCGAGACTGCAACATTGTACATTTGAAGCAGATAAAAAAGGAAGAGCGAGAGTAGAAAAGACTACTAATTTGGATATAATCGCACAACAACGCGTTTCTTCTAAACAGTAAAATTGGCATTTAAATTGTGGTTATGGAATGATGATGGTTCTAAAACAGAATAACATATCAAAGAAACTAGGTCGATGTAATGTACTGAAATGTTAGAATTTCCATATTAAGTAAATTAAAATATAAACATAGAAAAACTGCAAGATGTAACCACTACCATGTAAATATCGAAAAAATCAATAGATGAAAGAGAGTAATGCATTTGCTTTATGTCAGTTAGAAACGATATGAATTGTATCTCGGAACCACAATAGATCCCGTTACAGATGACATATTCTACACTACATATGAAAGGCCTACGTGCAAAGCAGATATAACAAAACATAGTGTAAATCGATTCGACTGTAAAATTTGTATTAAAATATTTATCACACTTCATACTTGTACTGTACGTTTGTATTATGAATAATTAAAACAAAACCAGTAAAATAAAATTAAAAAATCATTTTAACACGTGTATTGAAACAACTTGTGTGGTTTCGGTATGGTTATAGCAGTATTGCTATATTGCGATACTGTATTAATTCGTGTTCGTATACGAACAACGGAGGCGTAAAGTTTAAACGACTATCTCGACCACTTAATAATAGGGTGAAACAAATAAATACCATTATAGGTCAAACGTATACCTGCTTCTTCAGTCAGGGTATGTAACTAAATCTCACACAATCGAATTGGCTAATATTATGGACACATGTAATGTAAGTGGAGTGCCAAGTATTTTATCATGAAATTGTGTTACCTGATCAATTGTAATAATTTATTATAAATTTAATATACGGTTCCAAATTTTGTAAACACATTCAGATGTTATTATATTTGAATTATAAATAATTAATTATAAATTTTTATGCATAGTTCAAATTTTATTGTAGTACGTTGTAACATGTGTTATGTGAAATTTTACGTGGGCAATTCGGTTTGACACTAAATGTCGATAAGACAATAGTTAGCTAAGCTATGGAGGTGATAAATGATGTAAAGTCGTGACTGCTGTGAGAAATGTATTTTGATAAAACAGTAACAAATTATGCCAAAAATTAATTTTTAGTCTCGGATTTAATAATCCCTTTTGTTCCGGTTTTAAGGTGTCAGACTGTGGCTCGCTGATTCTTCATCAGCAAACGTTTCAGCTACACTACTGTAGTACTTCTTCACTGTCTATTTTGACGCTGTAAACGAGAATGGTGGACAGAAACATCCGACAAAGAAAAACGACAGAACATCTGTAAACAACATCGACAGAAACATCCGATCGAATAAGAGTTAACTGACTGCGGTCAAACCTGGAGAAGCCAAAAGTAAAAGATGATATGCCACATATGCTAAATTGAAGAAGCTAGGTTGGTTGGTTGGTTTTGCAAATATGGAAAACATTACGAAGAAATATCTTTGTGTTTAAAATGGAAAACTGTCTGTCTTAAATACTTGCAATTACTTTCACGTGAGAAACTTGGGCACTGAACAAGAGGGCGGTACAAAATATGCGACTACAGAGAGAAACATGAATAAGATGATGGGAACCATATACATGGTACATAGTCAAACAAGCTAAACTAGAATAGACGTGAAAAGATGTGCCATTTAAATAATTAAAAAAAACATTAAATGGAGGTGGACAGGGTCTTAGCTAGGCGAGAAAATGTAGAGCGGCCAGGAAGGATGTTAGGCTAGAGGTCAGCAAGAAAGGGTCCATCCTTTTGCAACCTGGAGTGATGTTCTAAATTAAGTAATAGGAAGATGTATGATTGGGTAACTTTCACTCATGGTAGGTAGAAAAATATTGATGATAATGATGATGATAAAGGTGTGTGCGGTATCACCATTGATACTAATACAATTAACACCACATACGTTCGTCTGTGGTCGATTGTGCTATGCCATAAATAAGATTTATATAAACAAATTACAGATGTATAGCAAATATATGAACTTTGAATGTCATTAAACTGTATTTTTAAAGTCGTCTTAATGCATACTGTATATAAATAATATTTCCTGTCTTTGAGCAGTCCGACTTTTGAACTTAATACAGTACAGTAAACTATCCGCGTAATTAGTCAGCACGCATAACAGAATTCTACTGATAATCCACAATGTGTACAAAGAAGGGCATAAAGTAATGATTCTTTTTAACATTAGCTTATTATTTAAAGTAAAGCAATACAGTAAACACCGTTAAGATGTTCATCAAGGGACTTCGCGCACACCGTGCATTTACTGGGATATTGCCAAGTTGATCAATGCTTAGCTAGCGGGATATATTCTGAAACTGTGTGACTAATAATCACATTTTCTATGCAGTTTAAACACTAATTCACACGAACAACATTTTGTCAGAAGACGTTTTAATGATAAGTTGTCATCGGGGATTGAGTATTTCTGAACTTACTACCTTTAGACCTACAAATGTTATATATGCCTATAAAAAATCCGAGTGGCAGTCTTCCACGTGTTCATGTGCAGCAAGGATTAGATTCAGGAACGAATTATCACAAACGTATGAATTAACAAAATGTCAGAAAAATACATGTCAATGAAGTTACTGCTCACCTGTCGGCAAACACACAGGTGGCGTTCAACGTCAATATCTAATTTTTAACACCCGTTAAATAATCTAGTAGAGTACAAAGGCTTTCAATTATACCGAATAAACATAAAGACAATCATACTGAGAAAAAAAAGTAAAAAATTAAAAAAAAAACGCTTTTATTTAAAATTAACAAAATGATCAATAAAAGGATAAAATACCAAAGATCAATAAATCTTATACCAAATACGTACATTAACAACAAATGAATATAACGTTTATTAATCAAAAATTTTTGTAACATAAGTATCACTGATAATTAAAGGCGTGGGCGCCCATGCTTTTTTTATCAGTGATAGTAAATGTAGAACAAATAGTATCAGCTATAGATCTTTTTTATAGAAGATTGATTTAAACATGGTATAACATCATTCCTTAGGCGCCCACGCTTTTATTATCAGTGATACTTAATGTTACAAAAATTTTTGATTAACAAAAGTTATTTTCATTTGTTGTTAATGTATTTGGTATAAGATAAATTATTTTATCCTTTTTAATACATTGATCATTTTGTTAATTTTAAATAAAAGCGTTTTTTTTTACTTTTTTTATTTCAGACTTTTTAGTCAAATTTTATAGATAAATTACATAATGACTCATTTTTCAACACCTACAAAATTAATTATTCATTAAATATTTTGTACACAGTTTGACAGTAAAAGTAAATTTTAACTAATTTGTGTTTACAAGTAAAATTGTAAGTTTATTGTAAATTTATTATTTAAATATTTCTTACAATAGGCAAAACGACATAACTTCTCTTTCATTGGAAAATTTCAAAGTGAAACGTTTTGTACAAAGTAAAATTACTTACCGTTATTTGTAATTACGTAGACAGTTTTATCAAACTGATTTTAATTTTGATTGCTCCACTAAGCCTAAAAGTATCCTGCCCCCTTACGAAAATGTTTACCGGCCGCTGGTACAGATGACACAGTAAGTTTGTATTAACGTAGATACAGCAAGTCAAAAACCAACTGCCATTATTCATTGTTCATTTCACATACATATTTCCAACGGTTGGTACTGGAGGTTAAAGTCTTTAGTTACACGCATTGTTTACAATTAAGGACTCGGAATCGAACATCAGACGGGTTAGGTGTACAGTGAACCGGAGTTAAATTATAATCGAGTGATAAAACTATATAGTGAATTGTTAAAATAATAATAAATGAATTATATAGTGGAAACAACCAAAAAGGAATATAAAAGTGTGAATTTAAAAAGGAAAGTATTGTGATATTAATCAAATTTAAAAAACATTTAACGGTTATTATAAACTAACCTGTGACACTATATATACTAGCGAACTATTTTTTCACAAACACTGAACTATCACACAATAACACTGTTGTAATTTTTTTTGTTAGTTGTTAACCATTATTTTTGTGTGTTTAATTTTAAGAAGTGTAGTATTAATTAACCTAAAAAAGACAGTATCTGAGATCGAAAACTTTCAATAGTGCCATATACCAAGCCAGGGTAATTCATATTAAGAATTATTTATTCATTTTAATTTTAAAAGAGAAAAATTCAAAGTGAAACGTTTTGTACAAAATAAAATTACTTACCGTTATTTGTAATCACGTAGACAGTTTTAACATTGAAAATATTTATAAGGACGTGTCGCACATTTACGCGTGATCGAAAATGGGAACCGGTGAGTATCCATAGATACTGCTTCTTTGTTGTCAATAACGTAGTACACATATAAAAATTCGCTTATGAATGCGACTACATTTAACTTATAATCTGTACATTGGTAAATATATGTATGTATTTTTTTTTATAATATTGTATTGTCACGTGATTCAAGTGTGTATGCAAAATTTCAAGTCGCTATCACATCGGGAAGTATGCGAAGTTTTTAGACTGTAACACTTCCCTCTAAGTGGACAAATCATGTGTCAGTGGTAACCATGGCAAGTAACAACCGTTCAAAGCCAGCGTTAAACTGTGATAACGTGAGAAAAACTATGCACTTACTATGGAAGTAGGCATCTATTTGTGCCTGCTGACGAGAGTGAGCCAATAATGCTAATGGTTATAACCTATCTGAAGCCGGTATAAGGGGTTCAAAAATTATTAAATATTACAAAAAATAGAAAATGTCACCGACATGGAGTCTGAATGAGAGAATTAAAAACTTTACCACAACTTGAGTTTCCATAAAAGCCCTAAACAATATATTTGTGTATTCATTATCCAGGATGGATCAACTAATGATCATTAATGCCAATTAATGTAACCAAATATAGAATTTTACTTAAAAACTTTTTAACCCTAATTCACAAATCAAAGAGGGAGGATAGGTCAATCCAATTAAAACCGCGTGATGTTTAGATTTTGGTATTAAATTCAATCACTCCGTGTCGGAAGACTTAAACAAAATAAAATCAAATAATTTCTTAATTCTGCCGAGGATAGGTCAATCCAATTAAAACCGCGTGATGTTTAGATTTTTATATTAAATTCAATCACTCCGTGTCGGAAGACTTAAACAAATTGAAATCGAATAATTTCTTAATTCTGCCAAGTGCAACATAACGAACTCCTGACGCGGCCTCTCTAGAGCCTAGATCTATAGCAACCAAATTTACAGAGCTCAGGCTGGAAATTGTGTGATGCCAGAGCATTCAAGCTTTCTTTATTGAAGACTAGTATAAAAGGAATTGAAGACGGAATAACTAACAAAGTTGTAATATAACCTTCTACTTCTTGGATAGAAATAATAATTTTTCCCGACTAGTGAAACTGGGGATCTCGAACGTTTTCCCAACTTTCATACTTTCAGATAATTAAGTGATCAACGTAGTTTGGGAAGAGTCAGCTTGAAAGAGACAATGATTGCTGCTACTATTCTCTTTTACTCACGCCACATATCTGTTAACCATCTATAAAAGGAGATGGTGAAAAAAGTGTCAGTGATGATGTGAACTAACATTTATTTTAGAATTATGTATTTTACAACTATGTATTAAATATGGAAATCCAGAATATATTTTCACATATTAATGTGAAATATAATAAATGTATTGTTATTTTTACCGAAATGGTAAACACTACAAATATACTTTGAATAGTTTAATATGCGTGCCTGTTCACGTTTTACTTTAATAATGACTTTATTTCTGTGATTCAGTTTAGAGCTGTATGCCTTATTAAACCGAGTAGTGTAGTGTAGACCTGATATACTATAGTCGTGTATACTAGCGTAATGTATAAACCTGACTTATAATCATGATTCATCTGATTTATAATCTAACACGTTCATCTGAAGAACAACGAGAGTGAAATATATACAAATCAATCAATTTTAGGGAGAACAAAATTTGAGTTGATAGAATTTAAAGTGTATACGTTTTGTGTAGATAGATTTGTTATCAGAGGATCCAGAGTAATGTACACGTTAAAATTATAATTTATGAAGGAGGGCTTTTTCACAAATTTAGTCAAAATTTTAAATTTTTCCTGCGAAATAAAACAGAAGTCTGGTTTATGCTTCGACGAAGTAAAAATAAGTGGAAAATTTACACATAGTACAATGAAATGAACGAAATAGGGTCAATTGTGGTAGATAAAACCGAATCAGAAGACGAGACCGGAGAACAATACAAGGGCAATAAAAAAACAATAAGACAGATTTGATACGCAAAGAAATACTAGAAATAAACGCGAAAAACCGCAGTGGAAAAATAGGTCAAGGAATTGTGTCTGTTACATAACCCCGTAGATTACATGCAGACAACGTACGAGTTACGGCTCATAAGGTCTGCTGAGCATTGTGTAACACGTTAATGTGAACCGCATTTTTTTCATTTAATATAAATAGGTCACGACTCCATCGATCAGGCAGATTATGAACAGTGTGTCATCGGTATTGTAGTATCTTGATAGATTGCTTACAGAAACATTTGTTTTCTCTTTTTAGTTTACTGCCCATCAATCCGGCTAAGATATCATTTTTTAACAAACTTTGTTCTCTTCGCATATGACAGGAGAAAACATATTAAAAAAATAAAATTTTTAATTTTTATGATGTTAAAAAACTTGTGGGGTTATGAACGTTGGGCACTCTTGGGTTAGGGTGCGGCTAGCGCTATGGATGAGAATGTTGAGCTGGCTGGTGTCTTTTGTATCTGTAAGGAGGTTAGGTTACAGAATGAATAGATGGAAATTGATTTATTTCTTGCTTTTAAAGGATAATGGACAACCTTTGACATAGTGGGTTTATATGGAGAGAAAAAAGAGACAGGAACCATTAATTCTACTCGTGTTTTGAATTCTTGGATTTTGCATCTGTTGTTAAAATCTTTAAAAATTGTAAAGTTGATTAGTCTAACCATAGCTTGGCATTCGTTTGTTGATATCGGTCTTTTTTCAACTACATTTTTCCTGTGGTAATGCGTTTCTGTAACTTCCCCTATTTTATACTTGCAATTTGTTTCTGAAATTGGTAACACTATGTAAGCAACATGCTGCATACTGCCGAAGTATTGAGGTGGAATGGCAATTTGACTGACAGGAATGATGGTATGATGATGGTAAGATCTGCTCGTAATGTTGGAGACATAAACTTCTGTGTAAAAATTACGTCTTGAAACAAGGAGTCGATTGCTAGATTTGGCGCATGGACTGCCTTGACATTCTGATATTTGTAGAGTCCAGAATAACTTGTTTGTTCTCCCTACGCTGTACAAAAACGTTAGTGTAGTATATACTGTACTGTGTGTTTAGTTTTAAGTAAGCGAGACAAGCGTAGAAATAAAGCAAGCCTGAGATATTGAAAAAAAAAACGGAAAGTTTATTGAACACTTAGCTACCTATATGGCTACATACTTAAGGCAATAATACATAATTACGATTCTGTTTATAATTAAATAATTTAGTATGAACATTTTGGATGACTTTCTCTGTGTATTAAAACATTTACTCGTACAGTCTCACAATTACTAACAAATAGTTGCTTAAGTGATCCGACCGGGCGCCTTGTTTGCACTCAGCTTAAATGTGCGTCTCATTATGTACTGTACTTCCTGTTTTCTTCGTATAGGCCGATCCTTAACACGTTCAATGATACGCTTCTCGTAGACGATGGTAAAACTCCCTGTAATATTCACTCTGATGTATAAGTGAGAACAACTGGGAACAATGTACTTGATAGATATTCTAATTAGAAATAATTCTTATATATACTACTTCTGTTTACCACATGCTTCTGCGTAAAATATTAAAAATTTAACACAATGTAAGAATTGTGGAATACGGCTGCAATGTGTTGTGTACGTGATTCTCAGCGCATTTGCTAGACTGTGACAGAATTCGCGCGGCCACACGCACTGTGTCAAGGCCGCAATGAATTACGTTCTAGTGTTTTCTAGTAGACGCCTATTAGCGAATATTCTGGAACCTCGGCGGGGTATAAATACAAGTACTCAGGGATGCTCAGTTCAGTTATTATCGGGCGATATTACTCTGTGCGTTCAAGTGCGGTTCGTAATATTGTGGCGAATTGTTGTGTTTTTATAATTGCGCGGGACAATTTTAGAACAATTGTGTTTTATGTTAGTTGACATTTTTTAATTGAGTGTGAACAATTTTTATTTGATTTGTTATAAGAGACTGTCTTGTTAATTACAAACTGTTTAATTGTGATAAATATAAGCTGGTGATAGTGACGGAATTGGTGCCTTGTATTTTGTTTTCCACTGTACCATATGACGATCAGTGACCGTCGTAACAATATTGTTAATCAACGTGGTCTGTAATCGTTACAAATACTGTCTCAGTTGGTTCAAAATCCTACCGTGGGTCTTTGTATCCTCTTGATAGCTTTATAGAAACGTCTTTCTATAAAAAGTCTGCTCCAAGCCCTTATTCTAAATAATATTTAAAAAGAACAACCAAATTATCGGACGATCGTCTACGACACTACCCTGGCTTGCATTTGCCAGTCGCCAACAGCTTTTTATAACTTGGCGGTCTCAGTCAGTTGTGAAGAAACAACGCTTTTACCCATTCTTACGCGGTCAATTGCGCCTCTCATTTTCACTTACTAAACGAATCTGTCATTTAGAAACGTCGCTATTCTGAATTTCGATGAGATTTCAATTCTGCAACTTTTTATTTGCGCGAGTAACCTCTTTCTTCCAATATTTTTGTTACGTTAGGTTAGGTTAAGTAAGGTCAGGATGTCAGGTTAGGTTAGGTTAGGTTATGTTAGGTTAGGCTAGGCTAGGTTAGGCTAGGTATGAATAGAATTATAAAGGTTATTTCTATATTGTTATAATAATAACATGAAAATACAATTGATCGCAATTTACCAGGTTCAAATTTCTGACCGGGTCGCAACTGACAGAGTTTTATACGAGTTTTTCGAAACTGACCAGGGTCCTAACTTGGTCGTTTTTATCTGTGCTTTTCCATTTTTAGAACAAGAAATTTTAAAGCGTAACACATGATACTGTGGTCTGTTAGCATCACCTAGTCTCTGCTAATCTCTTGAGCAGCTTTTTCAAAACTTTTTTATACCCCGGCATCCTACAAATAAATAGAAGCCGCGGCACACTATCTCCGTCTACATACCAACCCCCTCACTATCCGCGATGTCTTTAAAATCCCACTGCAGCGTATTATACCATAATAATGAATGTTAATTACTACTTACCACAGTACTATTTGTGGTTCCCCAGTTATGTCAGTGGACTTTTCCAACTGTAAAGCAAATTTATCAACAAACTTAGACGTTTGTGACTTATAAAATTACAAAAAGCCATTGAAACACATTTTATCAAACAACTTTTATTTGCAATTGCTTAATTTACAAAATAATGAAAAACACAAAATATTACTAGATTAAAGTTTGTTCTGTACCCTAAATTTTTATTACCTGTTTCCCCCATCTAATTTTGTCGTAAGCGCAGTAGAAGTTCTAACGTTTTTTTTATATATCTCATGTGCCACAGGTTCGCACCTGCTGTTCTTTTATAGGTATACTATGTTAGTAGATTTGCCTTCCAAAATAAATTTCTGTTGCATTGCAATTTTTTATACTTTGGATTAAATTTGTTGTTAAGATTCAAAACTCATAATACTTTAAAATAAAAAGCAGCTTAGCAAATAAACTTTGTTTTATGATAATGGAAGTAAGTAAACTTATAGAGAAGTTGAAGGTAGTACAACTGTAACCCTTCTTTTTATTTGTGTGTGTAAAAAAAATTATTTTTTTTGATTTTTTATGATTTTTTTTTTAAAAAAAAAAAGGGTTACTCGATATTTATGACTAGGCTGAAGGCCTAGAAGGAAGCATAAAGTGTGCTGGGTCCAGTGAGACGGGACTTGCAATTAATACTCTCTATTAGCAAGTAATATAACAACCTTTATTATTGCATTATGTCATCAACATATAAATATTATTCATCAAGTTAGATTATCATAACATAATATTCTCTTTTTCTTTTTAAAATATTATAAATATCCAAATATTTCCAACATTATTCCAGGCATCATAAATATTTTAACATTATCAATATATAACTATTATTCATTATTTCGAGATCACCTTTATGGGACACTAACACATAATACAACATACATACATACATATAAATCACAGATAGAAGCACATACATATCATTTTTCTTTACCGGGTCAAAGGTCAACCTCTATAATTACATCAACATACAATAATAATAAATGCTAAACAACCACAATTTAGAAGTTTAAAAAAAACTTGTGAACAGCCTATATGGTTTATCAGAACACAATTTATAATTTTCAGAGCCATGTAAACCGCCTGGATCATTTTATAAAAAAAATTTATAAATTTAAATTCACTGTAAACGGCTGGTATAATTTTATCAAAAAATTATATAAGCTTCAAATTACTAAAAGGGGCGATTTGCCACCATACTAAAGAACACCAATTATGAGTGTAAAACCTTGCGAACAGCCTGTATAATTTTATCAAAAGGTACAATATATAAATTTAAAAGCCTGTAACCAGCCCGTATAATTTTATCGAAATACAATATATATAAATTTAAAATGCTTGTAAACAGCCAGTATAATTTATTGAAAATAAAATTTATAAATTTAAAGAAAATAAATTGGATTGGCCATGATAACCAGAAAATACAATTACAAATTTAAAATGCCAGTAAACAGCCTGTATGGTTTTATCAAAAATACAATTTATATAAATTTAAAATGCTTGTAAACAGCCAGTATAATTTATCGAAAATACAATTTATAAATTTAAAGAAAATAAACTGGATTGGCCCGGCCGCTGACATGTTCCAAGCGGCATCCGAAAAAGCAATTACCCATTACAAAAAAATTAGAAAAAACCCCCCCAAAGACAGACAGGGTAGAAGGAAACTGGACAAGAGCCAGACCCGACCTGATAGCAGGATAATGAAAACACCCAACCCATTTATGAAATGTATAAAATAATTAACAAGCAGAAATACACGAGATTGTAATAGAAACTAGACCAGCCGGTCCAGCCCCAGCATGTACAAACTGCACCCACCTACTTAACTAAAATACAGGTTCCCCACAAACTTCTACAACCCCATTCAGTACCACAGTTAAAAAAAGGTAAAGCATAAAAATTAATGACCGCCGGACACATGCCGGCGAACGGGCCTACAATTGATCTCGAGCGTAATTACATTATCATCGCAATGTTACTAAAAATTTGCAGCCAAAATTATGTCCAGCTGGACAGGAGCACAATTAAAACGGCATTAAGATGTAGAAAGTCAATTCAAGTAGAACTGAGTTTTCTGTGGATGTTAGAGGCACGTTAGAAGTTGTTTTCTGTAGAGGCCAAATTTATGAAAGTATTGGTTTAATGTCACCTCGTTTTTGTCCAGAAGATTTCCAGGAGGTCCGTGACCTGTGGGAGAGTCAGATGTCTTGCTGATGGGGGTTTACAGAGGCATGCTTAGCTTATTTCTCCTTCCGGCAGGTGAGAATGAGAGTCTGTGTGTGGGTTCAGGACATGATGAAGGATAGAATTTCCGCCATGCTCGGATCAGGTCTTCGGCTGTTTCAGGAACACGGAGGTCTGTACGCGTCTACCTCGTCATGATAGAATAGAAATACAACAATTAATCAAAACTCGGTCCTGCCGGAAGAACAGCTGTTCACGGAGCGGTAGACGAAACTAGACTGAATTATCTTGCAGTGCACAGAGCCGAGGAACACAATTACTCGCTTACACCAACAGGTAACGCTAGCATGCAGTGCGGAAAAACACGGTAATGCAGTACATCGCCAAATAAAACTTCACCATTCCCAATTATTAATAAAATATAATTTTTTGAATGGTGGCCCGGTTTCTTTAAGAAATCGCAGCACACAACACTACAATTTACAAATTTAAATGTAATTTAATTTGTGGAGTGCCAAAATTTATATAACATTACTGGTAAAGTGTACCAATTAATGGAGTTTGGGTGTAATGGTAATAAGAGTAGTCACTGATTTAATTGTAACGAGTTTTCATAATTTTATTTATAAAACATAAGCGTGTTTAAAAATCTCAACTACTTCGCCATAAATATTCATTATTGTTCTCTTGAAACGTTCAAGTGTTGCAGTACATTTAAATGAATCTTATATTCTACAATAAAAAAGTGATATTCTAAATACTTATTTGTCAATATTAAAACTCGACTGCTCAGTTTGACAGTGTGCTTTACTGCAGTTTAATTTTTTGTTTTTTAATGACTTTCAACTACGTTAATTTATGTATTGCATACTTGGTAATCATTGATTGCTTTACAAACTTTAAAATAAAATTGAAATTGACTAAATTAATCGTTAAACATCAAAGACAATATTTTAATAAATTTACATCAAATTCTCTGAACATCTTTATCTACATTTTACATAAAACTCTTATTCATGTTTAAATTTCAAAAGTGTCTTTTAAATGTCTTTGGTCTCTCATTTAAAGTTTATAAATGGATTATCTGTCACCTCGATTTTGTAGCTTACACTCATGTCCTCCGTTGATCCGTATGTCCTCTTCTTATCGAAGTTCTCTGCACGTCTCCAGGTTCCACTCGTCGTCCTCCAGTTACTCGTCTATCATGGTCCCATCTGGTTGACGTAGGATAGTGTGAGAGGTTGCTCTGCAGCAGCTGCTGCCGTTCTAGCAGACGCCTCTATTGTTCAGCATAGCATTCCTCTGCATGATGTAGGATAGTAGCTTGTCTTGACTGACGGACCTAATGTACATTCGTATTCGGTAACAGATTAAGAGTTATTATTTTGCACTTATGACGAACATAGCGTCCGTCCGCATCTACTGTTCGATTAACAAAAATTAGAAACTCGCGTCGCCAACGGACAGAGCGTCCCGCCGCGACTGAAGACTGATTGAGAAGAAGGGCTGGCTTCTATTGTTCCCTATTTATAATCGAGCATCGTACGGCACCTGTTGGGACAGAATTCTGCCAGTTTGAAATTGCTCGGAGGCGTCAGTTCTCCCACTCTCGTCCAATTTAATATTTTCGCTCATTTCTGCCAATGGCAAAGTCTAATGTGAACTACAGGGTGCTCTAACGATGGATGATTTAATTACACGTGTCCAACGTAATTACCATCGTAATAGAATAATCCTTGTAATTACTACGCATTTAAAATTGGACTGAATTCGCACTGCGCGTCCTTTTCACGCCATTTTCTCACTACACATGCGTATTAATTTTATACACATTTTGAAGTCTTTGAATTTTTCCTACCATCTATGGTTTTATTATAATTAAATAAAAACTGTAATTTGACAATTATTCAGGGTGAGATTACAAACTTTCATGCTCGAACTGGCCTCACTCACACATATCACTTACTACTGTACACACTCTCAGGACAGTTGTGTGAGTGTTCAGGTCGGTGCCTGTCTGTCTACATTCCGTATTTCTAACATAAACCCAGCTTTCAATCTCATACCTGCTTATTTATTAAATATTTAAAAATTTAATTCAAATATTTATTTTATCTATTAAATGCACAGTACAGCATATGCTTGTATTGTCGCATTATTCCTCTGCTTGATAAAAAAATTTTTAATAAATTCATTTATTAAAAAAAAAAATGTTTTTCTTATCATTAGACACATCATATTTTTATATTTCATATTATTTATTTCTACACTTATTCATATAAAAAAAAACAAATAATAATGAATAGTAACCGTTTCAATTCACCCTTAGTTGGAGGATTGAGCAAGTAATGTTTCCCTTCTCCATACAGGTGTTGTTGATCGGTTTCGTCGTAGCTCCGCCTTAACAATCTTTCCCCTTTAACCTGGTCCCACTGGCCTAGTTATTTTATGTGTAGAACTTTCTAAACGAGTTGCTTTCTCGAAAAATGGTAAATACTCTACCCATTAACATATTATGCCATCCTTCACTCTGGGATTTTACATTTCCTTAATCATAATATTCCTTACATTTCTTAAGATTTCTTACATTTCTTTAACAAAAACCTTCCTTACATTTCTTTAACATTAACCTTCCTTACATTTCCTACCTTTCTTTAACATTAATATTCCTTATCATTTCTTACCTTTCTTTAAACATAACATTCTTACATTTCTTTAACATTAACCTTCCTTATATTTCTTTAACATTAACATTCCTTATCATTTCTTACCTTTCTTTAAACATTAACATTCTTTCTTATTTAATTCCTTATCTTATTAATAATTAACAGTAATATTTTCAAAATAATTATTCACCTTAGGGTGTTGAGTGCGGTTTGATTTACACCCTCCGTAGTTTAGACTACACAATAGTTCGTCGTATATAGTTATTTCTGCTTTGTATTCCTCCCTCGTTATTGTCCGTATTTACCGCGTGACCCACTTGTCTACAGGGCGAAAAACGTTTATGGGTAGAAGGCCAAACAAAACCTCCCTTACACCTTCTTCCGTCTCGTGCTCCGTTTTCATCAGCTGATGGCATTCCCCTCGTTGCTTCTCTGTTTTCGCTTGCCCTGTATCTACAGCTGTGCGCGTCGGTGCGATGTGTACTGGTGGCGTATAATTAACATTATAATTATCACGATTTTGCGTAGTGTTTCGTATTGGTGGTTTATCACCACGGTTATAGTTATGGTGATAATAATTAATGTTCACAGTGTTGTGTGTTCTTAACTTTACTGATGCTCTCCGACTGTGTCACAAGTATTAAAAATTCTTCTATTGTTTTAATTCCCTGCGTGTAAACTGCTAACTGAACATCTCTCTCTGGAAATGGTAAGATAACTTTGAAACATTTTCGTACTCTGAAAATTTAGGTTTAAGGTGCTTTACACGTTCTATTTGCGCAATTGTGTATTGTTCTATACTCTGGCGTCCGTGTGCGTTAAACTTTCCATACTCGAGCTGATCACGTACTTGCCGTTGAGTTTGAATGTTCCAATATCTGTTCTCAAATGCATCACGAAATTGCTGATATGTGCTGATGTTATCTCTAATAATAGAGCACCATTGACTGGCTGAGTTTTAAGATGTCGGGTGACGAAGTCTATCTTCTCGTCGTCATTTATCGCACTGCCGATCTTCTCTATTTCTTTCTCCACTTTAGCTAGGAATTCCATACTTTTCACCCATTTACCACCTGCGAAAGTTATTCTGCTCCTCTCTTCCATTGGTGTAGGAAATATCATCATTTGATTCTGTCGTCTTCTCAGTTCACCTCGTAGCTGGTTCATTTCACCTTGGATCTCTTCCTTCATATGGGATACCTCTCCCGAACGGTCTTTCGCAGTCTCTTCAATTTTGTGTTCAATAACTACTGTACGCGTTTCTATTTCTCTAATTTTACTGGTATTCGCTCGTGACATATTATTAACAGTTTGAATTTTATCATCCTGTTCTCGCGTTATAGTAGTTAACTTATCATTTAAATCATCATTTATTTGTTTATGTACTTCTTTTATATCTCTTCTCCACTCGAGACGGAATTCTTTTTGTTTATTTTCAATCCTTACTGCTTGCTCATGTAAGGCTTGTTTACAATTATTCTCAAGAGTGTCAATACGTGAGTTGGTATCAATAATCTTTTCTGTTAACTCTTCTAAACTCTACGTTATTTTTTATGGTGTCTTGTTTAAAATTTTCAGCCTGTTGTTCTAATTTGGTATTAAAATTTTCAGTTTGTTCTTCTAATTTATTTTCTAAACTTTCTGTTTGTTTCTCAAGTTTAGCATTTAGATTTTCTGCTTATTTTGTGATTATTTCATCTACCCAGGCACGCATCATAGTTTGAAGTGTTTCCATATTCAAGCTTTCTGGTGCTGCCATAATGAATATGATGTATTTAAATTTATTTTTTAAAATTATTATTATTGTACAACCGTTTGCTACTTTTATAGATTTATTTGTTTATTTTTATTAGTGGTTATTATTACTACCCTTGTTAAAATTACACCTGTTATCATAGAAAATCAATGGTATTGGTGGGCGCCAGTGGTGTCATTAAACAAAAAATAAAAAACATACAAAATTATTTATACATAAACATCAATTATTATACATAAAATACTATGCACACTTTTAGCAATAGAGCATACATTTATTTATTAAATGTAGGCGTGTCGTGCCCCACGTAACGGGCGACAATATTTACAACACTACAATTTACAAATTTAAATGTAATTTAATTTGTGGAGTGCCAAAATTTATATAACATTACTGGTAAAGTGTACCAATTAATGGAGTTTGGGTGTAATAGTAATAAGAGTAGTCATTGATTTAATTGTAACGAGTTTTCATAATTTTATTTATAAAACATAAGCGTGTTTAAAAATCTCAACTACTTCGCCATAAATATTCATTATTGTTCGCTTGAAACGTTCAAGTGTTGCAGTACATTTAAATGAATCTTATATTCTACAATAACAAAGTTATATTCTAAATACTTATTTGTCAATATTAAAACTCGACTGCTCAGTTTGACAGTGTGCTTTACTGCAGTTTAATTTTTTTTTTGTTTTAATAACTTTCAACTACGTTAATTTATGTATTGCATACTTGGTAATCATTGATTGCTTTACAAACTTTAAAATAAAATTGAAATTGACTAAATTAATCGTAAAACATCAAAGACAATATTTTAATAAATTTACATCAAATTCTCTGAACATCTTTATCTACATTTTACATAAAACTCTTATTCATGTTTAAATTTCAAAAGTGTCTTTTAAATGTCTTTGGTCTCTCATTTAAAGTTTATAAATGGATTATCTGTCACCTCGATTTTGTAGCTTATACTCATGTCCTCCGTTGATCCGTATGTCCTCTTCTTATCTGAGTTCTCTGTACGTCTCCAGGTTCCACTCGTCGTCCTCCAGTTACTCGTCTATCATGGTCCCATCTAGTTGATGTAGGATAGTGTGAGAGGTTGCTCTGCAGCAGCTGCTGCCGTTCTAGCAGACGCCTCTATTGTTCAGCATAGCGTTCCTCTGCATGATGTAGGATAGTAGCTTGTCTTGACTGACGGACCTAATGTACATTCGTATTCGGTAACAGATTAAGAGTTACTATTTTGCACTTATGACGAACATAGCGTCCGTCCGCATCTACTGTTCGATTAACAAAAATTAGAAACTCGCGTCGCCAACGGACAGAGCGTCCCGCCGCGACTGAAGACTGATTGAGAAGAAGGGCTGGCTTCTCTTGTGCCCTATTTATAATCGAGCATCGTACGGCACCTGTTGGGACAGAATTCTGCCAGTTTGAAATTGCTCGGAGGCGTCAGTTCTCCCACTCTCGTCCAATTTAATATTTTCGCTCATTTCTGCCAATGGCAAAGTCTAATGTGAACTACAGGGTGCTCCAACGATGGATGATTTAATTACACGTGTCCAACGTAATTACCATCGTAATAGAATAATCCTTGTAATTACTACGCACTTAAAATTGGACTGAATTCGCACTGCGCGTCCTTTTCACGCCATTTTCTCACTACACATGCGTATTAACTTTATACACATTTTGAAGTCTTTGAATTTTTCCTACCATCTATGGTTTTATTATAATTAAATAAAAACTGTAATTTGACAATTATTCAGGGTGAGATTGCAAACTTTCATGCTCGAACTGGCCTCACTCACACATATCACTTACTACTGTACACACTCTCAGGACAGTTGTGTGAGTGTTCAGGTCGGCGCCTGTCTGTCTACATTCCGTATTTCTAACATAAACCCAGCTTTCAATCTCATACCTGCTTATTTATTAAATATTTAAAAATTTAATTTAAATATTTATTTTATCTATTAAATGCACAGTACAGCACATGGTTGTATTGTCGCATTAGACGAAAAATGAATTCCTTCAGCAGCAGATATGTCGCAGAGTTCACGTCCTTACGTATAAATACATTATGTAAATGGTTCTCCCAGCACGTACCCTCGTAGACAGAATATTCCATTCACTTGTCTGACGTAGTTGTTATCTGACAACGAGAAAACGTTTTTAATTACTTACCCGCTGTCGTCATGGCTCGCGAGTATCGTTTGACCTTTGTCAAGATGTAGTATTAATTTTAATTAAAATATGTTGTGCATCTATAAAAAACAATTTTTCCCCTTACACAGTACGTTTATACATAGAGCTAGCGATCGAAGTGTGTGTGTGTTTATTCATTCAGTTTGTGAATTTGAGTTAATTTTTGTTCACTGCGATACTTTGTTTTGCATATTATGGCAGTGTTATAAAACAAATGACGTGACTTAAAATTTTGATGTAAAATGTAAAAATTGTACTCCTACATACCCAAGATTAATGTACGCCTGTTTGTAGTCTGTTATGTTTCAAATGAATTATTTAAATAGCAATTTTACTTTCCGTAGGCCTAATTACACAATGTGGAAATTGAGTGCCACAGCAATATTACTCTGGACACACAGTATCCTTTTACTATATTTTAATGTTAAATAACCAAACGAACTACAATATAGGCTATTGTATTCAAACACGTTTTGCTGCAGTCCATTTCTTGATGAATTTATAAAATGTTTAATATTTATAATAACTTTAGAAGGCTCTAGAAGGCTGAGGAGGGCGCAAAAATCACGTTTCGACAATCCTCTTCAGGTATCAGTCTGTCGTTGGCGTCCCTTTCTAAACACGATTATTTTCACATTTATTTCGCTTGTCTTCGCAACATGCGAAGTCTTTTGCAAATTGCCCGATATTCTTGTCAGTAAATTTTATGTGTTCACTGTGTATAAACAGTTTTTCCCTATCTTAATTAATATAAGTTTTATGTATATTTATTTTCACTATATTCGCACTTTTTATTATTTTCACACTATTTTTTGTACACATGTCCGTCTTTATATTATACACACTGTGGCGTATTTGGTTTTGTGATATTATGCACACATTCTTTAGAATTTAAATAATTCATATAATTAATAGTGTTTATTTAGGGGTGACGCTTTACAGGAATCAACTGGTCTCACACACAGACGTAAAATACACGTGTACACACAGACAAAGCTGAGTGCCGTGATCAACCTGTCCAAGCACGAAATTTGGTTTTTCCCTTTACAGTTCAGATTGAAAGCTGAATTATTATTACTAACAATATGGAATATTTATTTAATTATATTAATTATCTTAATTAATTGTGCAATGCACAGTACCCTATACATTTGTACTGTTGCAATATATTATAATGTAATATTGATGTGTGAAGGATTGTTTACCCCACGTTGTGTGAGCCAAAATCTATATAATGTGATGTGATTTGATGTTACTTAATTGATATATTTATTTTTTAAATTAAACAGCCTTAATCGCCTTAAATTGTGACATAATACATAAAAATGCTTTATTCAGATGCTTGTATGAAATCAGATTTATTTCCTTATATAAATTATGATTTTCAACACTTGTACATCATCAAATTTTATTTACAGTATTTACCTTCATGCTCTCCAGTAGCTCTTCGATACATGAAATCTCTTTTTCTCAGGGTAAAATAAAAATTGTTAACATATTTTCAAAGTCATAAGTCCATTTAGTCTGAACATAATATTTAAAATATAAGGTAAATAATGTACATAAGTGTTCTGTTGGATGTGTACATATTTTATAGTGGTGGGGCCTTGTGATTATACAACAGAACAACTGAAAATAAATTAACTAAATTAGAATAGCACATTAAAATAAAAAAATTGGAACAATTTGTTTTATCATAAAAAATGAAAAAATAAATAAGGAACAATTATTTCTGGTCCTTCAATATTAACAGTTTTTTACGAACAGAATTCATTACACATATTGTAACGTAACGAAAATATGGTCCCCTACGTTACATAAAAAATTTATAATTCTCAACAAAAAAAAATGTCCGTAGTAATAAAAGGTCAGAAAAGTAAACCATTATTAAATGAATAAATAATCCCCAAATAAGAGTACAAGGTAAAAGAAAAAAATAAGAATGTTTATAAATACAAACTATTAAGTGTTCAGTGAAAAGGGTAAACGATAAACATAGTGACAAGTAATGTGAAACATAACATAGACAGTTTTAGAATAATTATTGAATTAACTGAGAGGAGACTAATTAATTAGTGCGTAATTTATTTTATAAAAGTGTGCATGTTATTATGTTTTATCATGTTGTTTTATTATCATGGTATTTATGTTGTTTTTTATATGTAGCAGGTGAAGCAATTGTTTTAAGAGAATGTCAGTTAACTGATGTTAATTTCAGTTTATGTTAACAAATATATCACCATAGAACTGGTGTTAAACTTTCTAAGATTAAATATTTTGTATACATGTACTTATTTAGTATGTGGATTATAATTGTAAACTTGGCCAGAAAGGCAATAATTGTTAATAAGATACCAAAGGGTTTATTGTAATTACGTTATAAACAAATGAAGGGTTCTATACTAATATAGGTAATAATAAATTAAAATCAGAAGGAAATTAAAATGTAATGATAGGCCATAAGCCAGTGACATTGTATAGGAAGTCAGGTCAGAAAAGTTAGGTAACAAAATTTGTAAAAACACTAAGTGTAATGTAATAAGTTAGGAGAAATCAATAAGTAATATTGATATTAGATAACATAGCAAGATAATAAGTAAGATAGCAGATAAGTAACTTCAATTGGGGTAAAATCTTAAAATGTAATAGAACAATTTCATTCTTGAAATTGGCGATTTCTTATTATTTGTATAGTATTTAGCGCATGTTGAATGAGTTGTAATTTATAGAGAGAGTAACGTGAGAAGTACAGTAAGCGGAACAACTAACCTACAATAACCAGCTGACTGTGAACCATAGCGCTAGCCCGCGGACAGCTGTTGAATTACGAGGGAAGAGAAACTTATTCAATGATTTTACTCTCCTCTCTCAACACTTGATGCAGACTACGCCTGAATAATAACCATAGAATTACCCAATAAATCAACTGGTGTTGAACGTTATTATTTCAGAAAGTACTAAATTATTATATAATATTGAGATATTCTTAATATTTGATTAATATCACCAATTAAAAAATATTATATCTTCACAAATAACTTGACATTGCGATGCTTAAGAGAGATCACTTATCACTTCATAAATATTAAATAAACACAAAACAATCAATTTAAATAATAACAAAACATTTGTTAAAAAAAACATAATTGGTTTACAAATTGGCTCATAACAGTGGAGTTTAAGATATAAATATATATTAGGCATATGATTAGATCGGAACTCGGATAAAGGTTTAGTAACAAATTGGCGCTCAACTTTTAGGGCTTGAGTTAAGTAAAACGTCGATTCCATAATTATTACTTAACTTGAGCAGGCAACTATTAGAGGCACAGAAATGCATACCAGAGGGGTTTCTAAAAGGATTGCGAAGGAACGAGAAACGGAAGAGATAGACGGGAAGAAGAAATAGATGTAGTCACGGACAGTGAAATGGAACAAAGACGGTTGATAAAGAAGAAACTGAAGTCGTTATGGATACGGAAAAGGAAATGATAGGAGAGGATGCCCAAGGGGACCAACCAGATAAATCCGCCCAAAAAGAAGACATGAGCATGCAGGAGACGTTGAGAATTATATTGGAAAGCAACAAACTACAAAATGAAACCTTAAACAAGAAATTTGAAAAAAAAGATGAAAATTTTAGGAAACAGGAGGAAACCTCAAAACTAATGAACGAGACGTTTGATAAGAATAAAGAGGAAACTAATGAGAATAACCGACAAATAAATGAAAGCTTAAACCAAATTAACGAAAGGTTTGACAGGAACGATGAGAGTTTAAATCAAGGAAGAGATCAGACAAATAAATGAAGAGAATTTAAAGCGGATTAATGAAAGAATTGAGAATGTCCATGTGACAATTAACCAAAAGGTGAATAAAAACAATGAAGAAAGGAAACAAGAAATAGCCGAAACAAATGAAAAGTTAGAAAAAATCAACGAAACAGTGGTACAAGTCCGTGAGGAAATACAAAATAAAATAAACAACGTCAAAAATGAAAATAAAAAGATTGAAAATAAAAAGATGGCTGAAGGACTCCAACAGGAAACTGTAGAAAAATGGGAGCAGATTAAGCAAGAAGTACATCAAATTCGGGAGGAGAATAAGGAAGGAATAGCACAGGTACATCCTGACATTGGCGAACGAATGGAAAGAGTATATAACAACCTAAACAATGTCGAAAGCCAAGTGAGTACAAATAAAGAGAAGATCGAGGAAATCCGTCGACGCGAGATACAATTACAAGAAGAAGTGGATTCATGGCGGGATAGAACATCCCAAAATTCAAAAAGCATGTAAGGACAACTTACTTAAGATATTTAGAAACAATATAATTTGAGATAAACAACAAAATTTAAAAAGAATGTAAGGACAACTTACCCAATATATTATGAAACGATATGATTTAAGATAAACCCCAAAATTCAAAAAGCATGTAAGGACAACTTACTTAAGATATTTAGAAACAATATAATTTGAGATAAACAACAAAACACCAAGAGAATGTAAGAACAGATTACATAGTTTATTTATAAACAATATGATTTAAAATGAAATAATAGAAAAAAATAATATTTTAATGGGAACAACGAGAAAAAAGTATAAAAACAGTTAATGGTAATGTGCTTAGATAAGAAGGGAAAATAAGAAGAACCACGAATAATTTAATGACTATAATTACAATGAAGCTAAAGAATGATAATAATTAATACAGCTACAATTTAGAATTTCTTGGAGTTGAAAATGATAAAGGAAGAAATAGTACGAAGAACATCTGTCACAAGAAGGAAAGTCAAAAGGATTTAAAAATAATGCCTGTCAATAATGTTATCTGAAATTAGCTACTGAAAATAAGAAGGAATCAAGAAGAAAAAAGAAATATGTAATTAAATGTAAACCGCAACAGCGTGAAGAATCCCAAAAGTGTTTATTATTAGTCACCAATCGACTACTTGTAAGTTTTTTTAATATAATGAATTGACTGTAGAAATGTTCCAGCAATCAATTTCCTGAGCAGACGGTACGTCCCTCTGGTCTCAGAAGGTGTAAGGATGGACAGCGGAGTAGTGGACCCAAAAGTGGCAACCCGAACTGAACCACCGCACAGGTTAGGGAAATTGAATATTTAAGGGATAATAAAACAGCTGAGAAGATTGATATCAGATTCCAGAAGTATGAAGGAAGAAAACAGAAAGAAGATATCAGACAGAAGCTCAATTGAGAAAGCACATTTATAGAAGTAAATAGAAATATGAGAGTGTTAACACAAGTTTTTACTGATTATTGTGACCAATCCTTGTCAAGTAATATTTGAAAAAACAACCAAGAGAAATAATACCTGTATCATTAATGAATTTTCATCCAAGAGAGAGAGAGTTGAGTATTAGTAAAATATGTTACATTAGGAAATCAAGTCAATTACCATTAACCAAATAAAAGGTATATAACCTATAGATAAAAAAAAATAATAAAATAAAAAAAAATTTTACTACGAATAAGAAGAAAATATTCCAAGGCATGAAAAATATAAGTTTACTTTAACCAAACCATATTCAGATAAACTAAACTTCTTTTGGAGGGGGACTATATGTAACGTAACGAAAATATGGTCCCCTACGTTACATAAAAAATTTATAATTCTCAAAAAAAAAAATGTCCGTAGTAATAAAAGGTCAGAAAAGTAAACCATTATTAAATGAATAAATAATCCCCAAATAAGAGTACAAGGTAAAAGAAAAAAATAAGAATGTTTATAAATACAAACTATTAAGTGTTCAGTGAAAAGGGTAAACGATAAACATAGTGACAAGTAATGTGAAACATAACATAGACAGTTTTAGAATAATTATTGAATTAACTGAGAGGAGACTAATTAATTAGTGCGTAATTTATTTTATAAAAATGTGCATGTTATTATGTTTTATCATGTTGTTTTATTATCATGGCATTTATGTTGTTTTTTATATGTTGTTTTGCAGGTGAAGCAATTGTTTTAAGAGAATGTCAGTTAACTGATGTTAATTTCAGTTTATGTTAACAAATATATCACCATTTAACTGGTGTTAAACTTTCTAAGATTAAATATTTTGTATTCATGTACTTATTTAGTATGTGGATTATAATTGTAAACTTGGCCAGAAAGGCAATAATTGTTAATAAGATACCAAAGGGTTTATTGTAATTACGTTATACACAAATGAAGGGTTCTATACTAATATAGGTAATAATAAATTAAAATCAGAAGGAAATTAAAATGTAATGATAGGCCATAAGCCAGTGACATTGTATAGGAAGTCAGGTCAGAAAAGTTAGGTAACAAAATTTGTAAAAACACTAAGTGTAATGTAATAAGTTAGGAGAAATCAATAAGTAATATTGATATTAGATAACATAGCAAGATAATAAGTAAGATAGCAGATAAGTAACTTCAATTGGGGTAAAATCTTAAAATGTAATAGAACAATTATGCCTAAAATTAATATTTTGTGATGAGAAAGTGGTACTTGTTAGAATAAGTAGATTAAGAGGAAACGATAGCAAAATGTATATAATTTAATAACAAAAAAATATGTAAAGGTTTAATATGATATAATGTAACTTTAGTAAGGGAGTATTTTATTAAGTGCAAGAACATTGTTTAATTATGGTTCTAGGATTATAAATATTATCCAATAAGAGAACAAAGACTGGTTGTCAAGAACGACAAAATGGAATAAATTTTGTTTATTCGATTATTGAATTGTTATCCATGAATGAGGACAGTTTAGTTTTTTGAAACGAGAAAAAATGAGAAAATTATATAGAATAAATTAACGAGTCAACAAAATTAAATAATAACTAACAAAACGAGAGCTCGCTGACTTTTGACGGTCATATATAAAAGAGTACAATTAAGCCTATCAATTAAAATTGACGAAAGTCTAAAGGAAGAACTTTACCAATTAAACCCAGTAAAAGGAGTAATCATTAAATTTAAATAATAGACAAATGAAGATAAATAACTACCTGAATGAATTAAAGTAATCCAGTATTCTAAAGGACAAAAGAAGAAATTAAAATTGTACTTGAACCTCACTTTTCATGACTCGATAGAGAAAACATATTCCGACACAAAATACAGTGGAACCCGTAACCACAAGAACTGGACATTGGCGAAGAGTAAGGATTGGCATTTCTGCATCATCCCAGGACCAAGACACCAAACTTTATTTCGAAACTGGAGTGAAGACTGGCGAGGATTTATACATCTGTATCTTGGCGTTGATCAACCATCTCGAAGCACGAGGTTATCTGGGCACGGCCATTACAAGTAACTGTGTCATCGGTCGGTAAACTCTACTTATTTTAAATATTAATTAATAAGAATTTAGTAATAGATTGTAATACCTTGTAGTCCTATTTTTGCATTTTCTGACCTTACTAATAGTCAACAGAACCTTCATACCCTGTGTTTAAGAAAAACAATAATAAATAAAAGTAATATATAAACCTGAATTCGATAATTAATCGATTCATTCCAGTACGATCGATTTTTGTATCTTAGTGAAGGAAGAACATTTGTTTTCAAAGAAAAAATATAAAATAAAGAATCATTCTTAAAATTGGCGATTTCTTATTATTTGTATAGTATTTAGCGCATGTTGAATGAGTTGTAATTTATAGAGAGAGTAACGTGAGAAGTACAGTAAGCGGAACAACTAACCTACAATAACCAGCTGACTGTGAACCATAGCGCTAGCCCGCGGACAGCTGTTGAATTACGAGGGAAGAGAAACTTATTCAATGATTTTACTCTCCTCTCTCAACACTTGATGCAGACTACGCCTGAATAATAACCATAGAATTACCCAATAAATCAACTGGTGTTGAACGTTATTATTTCAGAAAGTACTAAATTATTATATAATATTGAGATATTCTTAATATTTGATTAATATCACCAATTAAAAAATATTATTTGTTCACAATTAACTTGACATTGCGATGCTTAAGAGAGACCACTTATCACTTCATAAATATTAAATAAACACAAAACAATCAATTTAAATAATAACAAAACATTTGTTAAAAAAAAAACATAATTGGTTTACAAATTGGCTCACAACAGTGGAGTTTAAGATATAATTATATATAAGGTATATGATAAGATCGGACCTCGGATAAATGTTTAGTAACAACATTTAAGACAAAATATATTGTTTTAACACTTTATATCAATTAAATGAGTTTGTGTCCTTCACAAGTGATTGTTCTATAGTGTTTGTGATATGTAGTTTCACTGTTTCTGTTTTAAGTTTATAATCTTTAAATATGGGAAGCTTGTGTTTGGCTTAACCAAAATTGTATGTATAGGGAAGGTCTCACCAAACTGGTCGTTGATTCTTTCAATGTTAGTTCCTTATCTTCTTTAATCGCTTTTCAATATAATCAGTTTGTATGATATCAATTACTATTCTTGCTATATCGACTTGTTTTTTCTCAGATTATTCAAATATTATTTATTATTTCCATTAAAAACTGTTACATTCAAAAACCATGATCTTGCTTTTTTATTAATTCTAACAATCTACTCCTTTCTTCTCTGTATTTCCTTTTACAGATTTACTTCGTAAAGCTCTTGGCTTTACTATGTCTCTGAGTGGGTCTCAGGGTCGTTTTACCCCTTTATAATAAATATAATTTTTCTTGTTACTTTTTCACATAATTAATCTCTATAGACCTAGCCCACTATTTTAGAATATTGTAAGTATTGCTTAAGTTTATTTTGATGTTCAAATTATTACTTTATGTGTCACTCACAGTTAATGCTATAAAAGGTATATTTTCCTTCATAATTTTACATCACTAAAACTGGTTCACTGTGCACTGTTTAGTAATTAAGCACTGTTATTTTATATATTTCACGTTACATTGATTATAATTATTGTATTAAAAACATTTGTCTACTTTTTTATAATAACACTAATCACTGATTAATTACAATGTCTGTCTTAGGTTCGCAGACTTCTACATATTTCTTTATATTAATACATTAACAATATTGTTTTCTTATTACCTACTAACATATTAAAAGTTACAATATATACGTTTCCTATTTACAATTTATTGTATCTATACAGTAAATCTATGTGATCTCTTCTTCTGGGTAGTGTATGTCATAGTGGTTAAGTCTCGTCATTGTCACTTATACAGTTAGTTAATGGTTTATATATCATTTTATTTTCACCTACCTAATACAATGTTTACTTTTCATAATTCTCTATTCTTTGAACTATTATTTTTTCCTAAATAATTATATTTTATTATCTTCACCTGGTTTTCAAAATTTTATTCTGCTTTTCTGCATGCTATCTAAATAAAACTTGCATATGGGCATACTTACTACTAATTTAGAGGATTATTTCGTGTTCTTTTATGGCATGATCTTGTCATGTTACAATACGCGCGCGCATTGTGTGGAGAGGGGAGAGAGAGGGAGTGAGGGGAAGAGTGAGAGGGTGAAAAAGAGACGGTGGGGGGCTATATGTAATCTATTTAAAGATATGATGATAGTACTTATGTAATTTTGTTTCATAAGTACTTATCAAAAAATGTAAGAAAATATTTGGAGATTAAATGTAAATACAATTTTTAATACAAACGCTTACATAAATAAATAATTATATTGGGCAAACCCACCATCCCCACACATGTAGAGTAAAGGTCTGCTGAATAGGAAATAACAAATGTTAAATCTAAACGTTTGTTAATAAGCCGTTCACTTGTACAGGCTATTTGAGTGAGACTGCTTGACCACTGAGAATACCATATCATCGAATGGACGAACGTTCGGTATCCATAGAACACTTTTTAGGAAATGAACCTAAAATATTTACTTCTATTTATTCCACATTTAACCTATTTGATACCAGACAATTAAGGCTTCGGTGCTGGACAAATTGTGATTTAATTTATAAGTATTAATAGAATCGGTACTTAATACTCCTTATAACCTATAATTTATAGTACTTTTTATTCTGTAAACATCGTTTAGAGCACAAATACATTAAGAACATGCTGATAGGTCGTTTAAATTGAGAAAGCAACGTTCAGACATTTTCCTAATTGTATTCGTTAGTATGCGTGCGTTTCAGTCAACCTCGGTTGTGTTCAAACTCGGAAATTCGGTGGACTGGAGATGAGAATCAAGTTTATTTCTGTGATCTGGCAGCGACAATACAGGAAATCACTTGTGCGACGTTCAATGTTTATTTTGTCGAATTCGTTTGGCCGGATCTCGACAACAAAACTGCGACTGCTGTGTAATTCATGCGGGAAGGTGGCAGTAGCCGTGGATGCGGCAAGGGTAGCAGTGGCGGTGGAGGTCAATGGCACCATCATGAGTTATGCAATGTTTTGCTGGGCATGCGTGGGAGTGAGGAGAGAGGACAGGACTAGATATCCGTCTGAAATATTTATCGCTGGCATGTGTGTGTGTGTGTGTGTTCTTTTGAGTGACTAGCCAACACAGCTGAAGTACTTCAACATTCCGACGTTTTGTCTTTGATGTCAACGTTCTGTTTTGACACAAGTAGACAGGGCAAACGAGATGACCTGCAGTTGATATTAAAACGATGCACTTTTCCAAATTAGGTTGATACGCGTTCCTTCTTTATAAAACTAACAAGAAAATTAATTATTTAATTAATTAATTTTTATAATGTATTGATGTACTGCAACGAAAATAAACATATGTGTTTGCGTTTGTGTTCCGATGATAAGTGTTATGTTCGTTCTGTACCTTTTAAAGTTCTGAAAATAAGCTGTAATTGACTTCTCAGAAAATTGTGCTTAATAGAACATCTGATACGAAATTAATTTGTAGTTTGGGGCTGTTGTGGTTAAGAATGTAACGACCAATTTATTGACAAACTAATATGCCATAACCGAATACACCCACCAGTATCGCTGTCACCATTGTTGTTGAAAATGGCTACTTTTACTGGTGCGGAACGTGCTCGCTGTGTGTTTTGGTTTCACGATACGCAATCAGCAACTGCAGTTCAACGTAAATTCCGTACGGAGTATGGTAGGGAGCCTCCTATGAAGCCTACAATTTACTCTTGGCACCAAACCTTCGTTGAGACTGGTTGTTCTGTACGACATGCAAAATCACTAGGACGTCCACACAGTGGTGTAGTGCTAAAATTAGCTGTGCCGGAGCTCTTAGCAGGGGCGTATGCAGAAGATAATTCGGGAGTGGGGGCTAATTTTACCGGGGGTATGGAATACCCCCCGTTAAGCGGGGGGGCGGGGACCCTCCCTTGGAATTTTTTGAAAATCAGGAACAAAATGGTGAATTTTGAGGCTCTCTGAGTACAGTTTTTACTACTACATGTTAAAAGGTTTTCAATGCTATTTTGAGGAAAAATTCAAATTTTTGTGGGTACACGGTACACCCCCAGTACTAATACCTTTTATAGTAATAATTGAAACTATCAGATTAATTATTCGTAATACTGAACATTTTTATGTAACACCATTTTTAAATAACATATTAATATTAATACAAATTTACATTTCAGTTTCGGGGATGGGGTGGTGGGTGTCAAAATTAAAAATTTTTGGGTATAAATGAACGGACATTTTATTTATTTAAATTAGGCTAACATAAATTGGTATGAACAAATAATAATTGTTTATTTTAGCCTATGTAGTGTTTTTAAAGTACCAAGTTATAAACATCATACAAGGTTATAGAAAAAATAATTTCTTTGAGATACAGAAATATGAAAATTGTGTGACGACATCTAAAGTAGACTCCAAAATGCATCACCTTTAACCTTAGTTTCTTCTTTGTTTGGATTTTCTGCTACTCTCGTTTTTGTGTCAGCTGCTGATCGATGGCTCCTCAACCATGTGATGACGTATGGCTCAGGCTCCCATTTTTGCAGAGGTGGACCTTGGAGTTTTATAAACAGTAGAGCTGAGACATGGCTTACTGTCAATGTGTTTCTTGATGGTGTGATTATGTTGTTCATGCTGCTGAAACCTCTTTCACAGTCAGCTGAACTGCAGGGTATTATTTTAGTGCAGTTTAGTAGTTCTTGCAGTCCATCAGGCACCCGTCTGCTGTTGTCCAAGTAATCCCTGTAGGCAATCACAGTTTTGCTGATGTTCAGCTTAAATCTTTTGCAAAGCCGCTCCACTTAAGTTTGGCCAAACAAATAAGGAATCTCAGTTGGCCAGTACTCGGGTTCCAATGCTTTAAAGTCATATAAAAGCTCCTCGTACTCGTACTCGACTTCTTCTTTTCCTAAGCTAGTCGCAAAAACATTCTGTGTTTTAAGTTATTGATTACACTAGAAATCAATTGCTGGCCATTGAATGATACGATTTTTGGATTATCATTTAACTTAACAGAAGCAAAACTACCTTCTTTCATGGCGACTTGTGCTTCCAGTACTCTTATCCCTGGCTTTTCCTTTAAAGATTCCAGATACCTGACTGATCTATGTATCAGTTTGTCTGCAAATACAACAGACGTGCTTCTGTTTTCCAGACTTTCAGACAACAAAGCCAATTCAGCGAGAACAACGAACATAAAGGCTAAGTTTAGTAAAACATTATGAGAAGTCAGCCTCTTCAACAAACCATTATACTTGCTTTTTTCAACTGGTGTTCTATCAGGGTCATTCATTGCTTTGGCAAAGTGGTTGGCTAAGGCTTGGTAACCAAACCATACAGCTGAAACAGTACGGAAACTACTAGCTACCCATCTCGTGCTTAAAATTCTGCCTATCTTATTCATTTGAGTATCAAGCTCTTGTGCACATTCTTTCAACTTTTATTTTTTGGAGATGTACTGTACAAAGTGTAAAGCTTATCCATGAATGCTTGAAAATGGTTTACTCCGGCTACTTCACTTACAGCATCCGCAATGGCTAATTCCAGTCTGTGATTCATACAGTGCCATATGATAATATTAGGGTACAAAGATAAAAACGTTTTTGCCACACCAGAGTGCTTTCCTAGCATGATACTAGCCCCGTCACTTGTAAAAGAAATCAAGTTTTGTTTTAAATACTCATTGTCAAAGCCATATTTGTCAAGGCACTTTAATGCACTGCTAAAAACAGAATCGGCTTTTTGGTCAGCAAGCTCAACTAGGTCTAAAAATAAAGTGCTTGGGGGCTGTTCTTTACTTATCTCACATTTCAAGTAAACAATTAGCACCGACTTACAACTGATGCTGATAGCTTCATCAGTGATAAGTGAAATTTTCCCAGAAATTTCCTTAACCTTGTTTAAAATTCGTTTAAATTCATCTCCTTTGAAATATGATCTATAATTTCTACTGCACTGTACCTTGAGTGAGTATGGCCTACGCCGATGCTACTCCATTTAATTTTTGCAATTCAAGTAAACCAAAATGATCGTTATATGGCCGGTCGTTCTTAGCAATAAAATATGCTGACCTAAAAATATCCTTTGTTGACTCATGGTGTGCTCCAATTATAAACTCAATCACTTGATTCACAGGAGTTTTGTTTGAAGTGTCAACAATTGTTTGAGCAGTTTTGTGTGCCTTTGATTGCTTGTGTTCAACAATTTTTTTCCTTAGTGAGTTAAGTTGGTTTGTTCTGTTTGAACCATAACAGCTAACTTGATAAGAGCGCCACTCACGAGACAAAGAAACATGTTCTTTTTTAAAGGCCCCCAGATTATTTACCTCAAAACATATTTTACATCCTAATTTACCTTCTTTGGAGTCAATCCAAGGGAAAGCCGCCTTCTTTCTATCCCACATGTCTTCCGTCCAAATGGCGGGCCACTGAGTTTGAGTTTGTTTGTCCTTAGAGGTTTTGGGTTCATCTGTTTTACCATCTTTGAAGGTCTCATTAATATGTACACTATGATGATCGGCGAGTTTATTAGGGGCACACAAAAATGAAGTTATAGTTGTTTGTTTAGGTCTAGCTTCCATGACTTCACAAAACAAAAGTACAGTACATAGTATTAATGACTTAAATTCTTCACAAAGATAATAGTTATTAGTTTATTACCGTTATAACTTATAAGGGCGTAATCGCGACGTTTCTGGAGCAAAGGAGGACGTTACACTCGCTAAAACTATAAGAAACAGTTATTCACTTATTCTAGCGCTCAAATAGCACTTTCAACGTACCAAAACCACGATCAAAAGAGCAGGTTGAGGTTATACACGCACCAGATCGTCCCGATCAGAATTCACTACACACAGCAAAGCGAACGTGTGACTGAGTGTAGACTGCAGACGACAGCCGACTGTCGGGTGGAGGGAGCGGGACTGGAGGGGAAAGACAAAGACATAATAGGTCTCTGAGAACATCGTGTCCTATTGTACATTTCTACAAGTACCATTACCATTGAGTTTAACTCAAATCATTATGAATTAAAAAAAAATAATCAAGCTAAAACCCAATAAAAACAAAACGTAAGTAGTCATGTTCCATTATCTATTGGTGGAGCGCCGTTCCGCCTTCAAAAGCTGTGCCGGAGCGCCGTTCCGCCCCACTCCGGCTCCACTACACCACTGCGTCCACAAGTTACTGAAGCTGCTGTGGAACAACTCAGAGAAAGCTTTTCCCGTAGTCCTAAGAAATCAACTAGACGTGCGTCACTTGAAGCCATACAAACTAACCATGGTTCAACACATTACAGATGAAGGTAAAGTCGCTCGCCAGAAATTTTGTGTGGAACTGTTTGATAGAATTGCAGACAACAAGACATTCCTAGACAATGTAATTTTTAGTGATGAGTCAACGTTTCACATCAGTGGGAAGGTGAACACCTATAACTGCTGAATATGGGGTAGTGAAAACCCCCATGAAACCTTGCAGCATGTTCGTGATAGCCCTAAGGTCAATGTTTTTGTGCCCTTAGCAAACAAAAAGTGTACGGCCCGTTCTTCTTCCAGGAGGCAACCATAAATGGTATCGTGTATCTGAATATGCTAGAAAATTTTCGAATTCCTCAGTTAGACGAGGATGACCAAGATGGACGCCTTTACTGTCAGCAAGATGGGGCACCATCTCACTACCGCGTAGAAGTCCGAGATTTTCTTGACACCCGATTCCCAGGTCGGTGGATTTGTCGTGCAGGTCCAATTGCATGGCCACCTCGCTCCCCAGATTTGACACCGGTAGATTTTTTCTTGTGGGGTTTCATTAAAGATCGGGTTTTTGTACCAAATTTACCTGCTGATCTTGCTGAGCTGAGAGTTCGAATTAACGCCGCCGCTGCAGAAGTGACGCCCGACTTACTGGCTAAAGTCTGGAATGAAATCGACTTCAGGTGGGATGTATACCGCAT
Organism: Magicicada septendecula; assembly: GCA_034769895.1. Lineage (NCBI taxonomy): Eukaryota > Metazoa > Arthropoda > Insecta > Hemiptera > Cicadidae > Magicicada > Magicicada septendecula. The sequence goes on from CM068371.1 coordinate 245,434,636, forward strand.
TACAAATGGTAGCCACATCGAACCACAATGAATGTTGGATGACAAACGTGATGTGTTTAGCTTTGAAATAACACCTCAACCGACTCTGTAAGTTATCTGAATAAATTTCTGTATGCTTTCAAAGTTGTAAAGTCCTTTTTGAATCACCCTGTACAAAGAAAAATGTAATATATTTTAGAAGCACATGTTGTGTTTGCGTGTTTTATACGTAAATATAACCTCAAAAATTGAGCTACAGTCGATAAAGGACACAATAAGTAATAAATTTACTATTGATTTTTTAGTGGATGGTTAGTGAGGATCGGTCAGTAATACAAATTTTAACTATTTTGCGTCGACGTTTCGACAATATTTATTGGCATCTTTAGGTCCTGTGTATGAAATACAATAGAAATATCAAACGTAACGAAACAATTAAATATTTGGGTGAACGTGTTGGTGTATGTGAGTGTGTGCGTGCGTAAGTATGTATCATTTTATATGTGAAGACTTATGATAGTTGTTTACATATAATAAATTATTATACTTTTTTGCGTAATCACAGTGTAATCACATTGTGATTCTAGTACATCCATTTTTAAAATTCTATGATTTGTTTCTAAATAAAACGCAATTGAAATGTTATTACATACATCTTCATTATTTAATCTCACGACACTCTCACCTCTCTACAAATTTAATCTTTATGTGTGACGTAGTGTGTGAATTTAACTCAAATAAGCTCAAATTCCATGACCTGGTTGGGTACGTAAGTGTACCTTCAACACACAATACACCTCTAACGAACACCTCTAACAACACACATAGAGCAGCCTCTAACTGACAGGTGATCTACGTATGACATTGTGGCTAATTTAGACTGTGGCTTCCCAAAAGTTTAAGGGAATTATCATGGCCAATTTTCAACGTATCAAAGGATTACTTCTTTTCTGTTACTTACTTGATTCTTTAAGTCTATACTAAGCATGTGGCGTAGCTAGGACCTGCTCCTTTGGGGGGGGGGGATGAGTATAGTTTCTTAGGGTGATTAGACTAGCTTGAAGGTTGAAGTCCCATTTTCCTCAAGGCAAATGACATATTCAAAATCCCCCCCTATGTAATTGTGTATACAGTTATTTATAAGCCTTATTTTAACACATGAAACTGCCTTAGAAATAGGCCTACGTTAAGTAATTGCAGATCTTCACTGAAATATTTAATAGATCTGGAGGGCGAGTGATACTACGCGTGCTGTTTCTCAGTTTATTTATATTTGGCTACTTTTCTGGCGACTTTGTCTGTCCCATCTTTTTTACAACGTGTCCTTTTCCGGAATTTGAATGCCATGAAGGGATAACAGTAGAACAGCTTTTTCTGTAATTTTAATAACCAACGCCTGAGTGGACAGGTTTACATGCAAAAACGTTTCAAATTAGAATCTGAGAAAAAATTCAACATTTCATTTACGATAGGGGTTTGCGTAGATTTTCAAGAGACTTAAATGCACCTAATCTTTTACCTGGCAGTGTCGAAAAAGCTTTGGCAAGGAAAAACGGCTAATGTTACTATTTATCACTGCTGAACGTCACACAACATACTTGGTTGTACATGGACCTGTAAGTCCGTCTACTTTGCTACCATTTCATGATATGTTTTTAGAATTGCATTTTTTAATATTACAGTCTTTACTAACGAGCTGATGATCAATCAACATGGTTAGCGTATAGGTTTTAATCTAACTTGTCTAAACATCACGGAATCACTACAAAAATAAGAATAATGTCGGGAGGAAGGTGATGTCGTGCCATCACTGTCCCGACAATTAGTGCATGGAACTGAAGAGTTCAATCTGGCGAAAACGTGTCATGTATTGATCTTATTTCTCTTTGAAAACTTTAATATATTTTGAGGTTGAGTAACTTTCAGTAACACCGCTTCAGCATCCCTCATTTCTCCCAATTTTTGTAGTCGCGAATAACTTTTGTCCAACGATATCGTTGGTAGTACTGCAGGAACGTTAACACATCAAATGATTACATACCAGCAATTGATTTACTATCACATCAAAAACACTTGGTGTATCTGTACAGTGTGACAGGACCACTGTTATTCGGTGATCATAAGGTGAAGGTGGGAGTGGTAGTTGTGTCGCATACAATAAAGTTTTGACGTGCAATATTAGTGGCATGGCAGCGTGACAGTGTGGTACTAGATTGTTCAGACGATGGCATTATTACTACACTTAATGTCACGATACCTGATGCTGCAATTCAATGTCACGGTGTGAACGAGGCTTAAATACCTGAGGTACTAACACACAATGCGAAACTAACTTCTTTAGACAAATACGTTGAAATGTAAATATCTGGAGAATAAAGCGTCTTACGTACTGTCGACTGGTAGCGGGCAACGTCGTTTGTCAGCAACCAGGTAGTAGGAGACTAAAGACTGCACACCCATAGAGCAACCAAACATAAAACAGTCTGTCAACATCAGCGTCTGCTGAGTCTCGAGATGGAAGTGGAAGACACCGTTGTAAAAATTTACTGCTCATGAATAGCAAGAAGAAAAAAATATTGGGTAGACCCTGTACTTCAAGAACGTTTTAATAAAGGGATGTTCAATGTGATCTTTTTTAGCGATCAGTAAGAAAATAAAAATTTGTTATGTAAGGATATCAATGGGATCACTTGACAAGTTACTGAGTGCAATGAGACCATCCATCACAGACCGGGATAGGAATATGAGACCATGCATCTATAAGTAAGGTCTTGCCATCTATGTTATTATTACAGTGGTCGTCGTTTATTGTAATCACAATAGGACACTACCTTTTTGATAACAATAACCGAGTGCGATGGCAGTCTTACAGGCACATTAATTTTAAGTATCACAGTCGTACAGTAATTTGTGGACGTAATTTAGGCTAACAGTATAGTAGTGTAAGCTGTTTTACTTTAGAGAATCGTACTTTCTCCGAATTAGTAAATAACATCGATTGTATTTCTGTTATTTTAGAGTAATTCCTTTTTTTTTTAGTGTGGACTACAAAATTAAAAAATTCAAAGTACGTATGGCGTATATATTATTATACTACAGTAGTATTGTGAGATATTGATAATTGTGGAACGTGTATCACAAAAAATATGTGTTGTGCAATGGCGCAGTAAAGTCTTTGAGAGCAGTAAACATCTCATAATTCTTACGTTTGATGTTCGATTAAAACCGGTTGCGACCTTAATAACAAATGATAGAACGCGCTGTAGAGTTAAATAAAAAAATTTCGACGAAACCGAAACATCGAAGCATGATAATGTTTTTAGTTTTTGAAACGTATAATGTGCATAAACTGCAGACTCTCCTGTTCAGCGATGTTCTATGTTGATATTTACTATATAACAAACATTAACAAAGACCGAAGATTTCTAGACTGTGGGGAATCGAAAGTGTGGATAAAATATAGTGTTAACATCACCCGGAGCGTTACATTTTTCGATCACGTTACACATTTTGCATCACGCATTTTTGTGGAATGACCCCCAGCCTAAAAACATTATCACGTTAATATAACTAAATTACGTAACCACAAATATATTCCTGTAAAGTGCTGACCAATTCTCGTACGATCCCTGTTGCCTACGTAATTCTAGCTCTAAAAATGAAAGTAACTCATGACAACTAAAACTCGACACAAATTATAAACACAGAGAGTGAATCTTAAAGAAAGTGTTTTGTTTAAATTAAGACAGACATAGGGTATTGCTTTTACAGTGTATTTTATTACACAATAATACTGTAACTACACTATTTACACACGTCAAATATTAAAGTTAAATTTTGAACAACAAACATTAATACAGTAACGCCTAAGTAGGCTAAGTAAAACAAAATTGAAATAGTGTCAATAAATGTTGAATATGTAAACAAGATTCAGACATATTACTGCAGCTACACTAATTTTAAGAATAATTAGTCTACAGTCGGAGTGTTGTCTTTTGTGAAAAGGTCATTAATAAACCTTTAGCTTACTGGGGGATATAATGTTACGGTGGCTCTAAAGCTTGCCGTACTTCTTTATTTATTCTTACCGGTAGAATTTCTGTACAGACATCTCCATCGCCCTTCGCACGCTTCTATGTTTTGCTTTAGACGTAAAAGCGATTCATCCATTGATTCCTCTCTCGTCATGTCTGGAGCCTGTATATTTTATTCTAAGCTTTGTTACACAATTACATGTTCTTTAACGAAATTGCCTCGCTTAAAACAATTTTTAATGGTATTTTTGGATCCGATCCATGACATTGCTAAAAAGTGCAAAGAATCTGGAAGAGCTGTTTTCTTGGCCAATTCGTTTGCATTTAGGCCTGTAGATTAAATTTTTTCCATGTCTGACAAAATTCTTGAATGCATTTCTCGACGGTAGTGCGATTTTAGAGTTCCAATTATTCTTTAGTCACAAAATTGTACAAGCGACGTCGTACTGGCAGGAAGGTACACCATTTTAATGTTCTTAACAATACGCTAACACTGTTCTGTACAGTTGTCTACAGATAAAACGATCTTTGATCAAGAACGTTATCCAATTTATTTAACCATTTATTATAAATGACTACCGGTATCCAAACGTGAGAGATTGCATAATACTCTAGCGGTAAGCTATTTACTTAGATTTATTTTCATGTTTTGTTATGTTTTGCAAATCTCATACCGTTTCCTCTGAAATTCCGTTATTGATCCACTAAGAAAATGCTAACGAATTAAAAACGCATTTCTCTACTTCAGAATGTAAAATTCGTTACACAAAAAACAGTTAATAACGACCATATAAAAAAGGATTCTAAACAGTTTACGGTTCAAATTATGATGCAGAACTGACCTTTGACGGTAAGGGAACCAGAGGTGAAGTATCGGCAACAGTGTCTACCCAAATAATTTGTTTAGAAAATAGTTATTTTTTTATTTATGAAATACATTGCTTAAGTTACTCAGAAAGGGTATATAACTAATTGAAGAAGTTGTATTACACGACATCACGCGAGCGTCCACGGAACCTTACTCTGTGATGCAAGAGTACGCAGAATAGTTGGGTAGACATTATTTGAAATGCCTTTTTAACAAGACTGTGCAAGGCTCCTTCCTGTTCTTGGTTTGTCTTCGTCTCCCAGGCACGGTTCCTTCTGTCTCTAGAGAAGTAATGTTTCATCTCCTACTAAGTCGTGCATCCATCCTTCTTTCCTGGATATTTCTCACCTGGCTCCTGCCACTTCAGAAGTCTCAGGTGATTCGGTGATTCGTCTCTTTTACGGGAATGGTTGTACCCTTGAGCTGATATAATCGTTCACTCTTTACTGACGTAACCAATTCATATTACGTCACGTAGAAATAAGTTTCAGTTACTTGGAATAATTTCATTTTATAGTATGTATTGTTCACTCATTTTTCTTGTTCAGCAATGAAGCAAGGCGGAAGAAAAATCTAGACCGTCATTACGTCAAAGAAATCTGTTTTTCGGAAGATACCTTTAGGTATTTAGGTAACTGCTTTACAAGTTGATAGCAACAATGAAATCGTTTTCATCAATAACAATAACAATAGTTGCCACTAACCCATGGTAGAACTGTGAACCAATAACACACAATAGAAATGATACTGTTTGATATGTCACTTAGTATTTGGCAGTAAAGCCTGTATGGCTTAAATTGACTTTAATTAAGTATTGTTATAGAAAACTAGAAGTCTGAAATCATTCAGAATTGAGTAGGAGAGGCGCGGAGTGGAACGGCTGTGTTTGCAGAACAGTTCAAACAGCGGCTCAAGAAAACGGTGCCTAAAGGTGTTCAACCTTCCTCCGTAAGATTTTAATCAGAACACTGAGTGTCTACATCGATAAGTAAGTGGTGAATACACAGCCGGCTTAATTTAATACCGGGCCTAAAACAAATATACCAGCCTCCGTCATCACCTTCAACACCGGGGCAATGTCATTTTACAGTGTATTTGAACGTGTCGGCCGGGTTTTTAAACCTGTCCCGTCTGTTTGTTGGCGTTTGGCTCAGTTCTTTGTGGCGCACTCTTTGACAGAGCAACAGGCAGAAAGAAAACACTTTTGTAAACAACAAGGGATTTTGATTTGAGTGAATTAAAAAATACAGTTTCCGCGAAATCGTCTGTTTGTGCTAGCCCGTTGCCTGTTTATTGGACTCAAACAGACTTTTCGACGGATTCGACAATTTGGCTTAACGATTTCACATTATCTTGCAAAGCAGAGAACAGATATCTGCCCATTAATAGGGCACGTAACAAGAATTAAAACTTTACATTGTTTTGTTAAACACAATCACTGTAGCTACCAATACTATTATTGCAACTACTAATGCGAAGAATATACGTATTGAAAAATCTGTTTTAAGGTAATAATGGTACTCAAGAAAGACCGTTTCTTGATAAAAGACTGTGTACACGCGGAAGACTAAAGAACGAAGGAATTCCATGAGATGAATCAATGATGACGGAGTGATGTTCCATGGTAGTGGACCCCAAGGATTGGATTCACTGAAAAGGTTATACTACTACTACTACTACGACTACTACTACTACTACTACTACTACTACTACTACTACTACTACTAATAATAATAATAATAATGCTGCTGATATTCTGCAGTAGTATTAACGATTGATCTATTCGTCTTGCAGTAACGTTGGCTGGCAAAAGACAGTTGACATAAAGCATAAACTGGAATTGATAGAGAAAGTTAATATCATTATTCATAAAACTCTGGTATGTACACTATTACCCAGTGTGACAGGATCTGTATTGTTTTGTACATATCACCGGTACTCCTTTACGATAATTTTAGACAAGAAATCGATATTACAACACTTATAAAATAACTTTCTGACGACAGGCAAAAAAATATTATTCTGGAGACACTGTTTACTAGAGAATAGTAAACATACTGTTTTTCGGCATAGTCTCCTCCCTTTGCTTTTGCGTCATCCTATATTTTCACTGTACTTTGGATTGTATTTTATCATTTTGAAAGTAATGGATTGGTACCTGCTCTTATGGTTCAATTCTTCCATAATTTTGTTTTGTATTTTTTAAACAAAGTCGTAGTTAAGGAGCTTGGCTCATATATTCTCACTGCTAATAAGGAACCGGAAATAACCCTCTGTGTAACACTGAGGAAACCCTCATTTCATTAGCAAGTAATAATTGCGTCTTACGCTTATCTATTAACATGCATTCCTCTATAGCATGTGTACCAAAGGCTTTGGCATGATCGCAATTTATTAATATAAATTAAAAAAGTATAAAGTTTAAAGACGGAATTCTGACAGTTCTACGGTTAGGTGAGATGGTGATCAACATGAAATAGACATTCGTGTAAAAATAGTACTCCATAATTTTCTTGGCAAGTGTTTAAGATTTCGCTTTCTTAACTGTATGCATTAAATTTGGTTTTAAATGTAATTTTAAATCCACTCTCCAGATTTAGATTTCACATCATACAAATTTCATAAACACTCTATCTAAATGTGATGCTATAAGCGAGGGATCTCTCCGCATAGTTGCTGTTGCAACCTCAAGACATCTGTGTAAGCTGGATTATGTTACAGTTATTTGACAGTGTGTTTACGGATCATCTGCTACTGCTAAGTGGACAGCTGGTTGGTATAAAATAAACGTACCAAGTGTAGCTGGTCTGACTACGATGTGCAGTGCAAAGTGTAAACGACATTACTCTGTAACATCGAGCGCAGGCTATTGACGCCTAAATAGTTTGTAACAGATAATTCTATGAGTCCATAAAATAAAGTAAGAAATCAGTGTTGATACTATCATAGTAAAAATTAAAATTTTTATTCTTTATGCATGTACCAAGTACCGATTTATTTGACCTGTCCAGTGAAATTATTAATTATCGACTAACCGTTATCCAAATTAAAATTGATAATATATTGTCTATAATAAAACGTTAAAAGTAGGCCTAATACTAAGTGGATTTGCTTTGATGAAAATTGAGAAAGGTCAACGTTTGAATTCGATTTTAATACACTGGTGATGGTTTACTAAACGCAGGTTTCTGAGAAAAATTTATTATTTTCATGACGTAACAAAAATTGTATCATGCATAACATACTAGAATACATCAAACCTAGTATAAAGCATGGGTTGTTCCAATTGGTCTGTTTAAAACAAGGGAACGAAGTAAGTGCTCGAACTGCAGGGGTATTAGCCTTTTAAATACTGGCTATAAATTGTATGCAAAAATGCTCGACTGACTATCATAACGGAAGCTCTCATATTGGAGAATCAGAACGATTTTAGGAAAGGTCGCTCTTGCACTGACTGCATTTTTACCCTAAATCAGGTAGTAGAAAAGAGGAGAGAGTCTAATTTGGAGACTCATATAGCCTTCATTGACTTGGAGAAGGGTTTTGATAGGGTAAAACGAAATGAACTCTGGGAAGTATTGAATAAAAAGGGATATCCAAAACATTTGATTGACGTATTGAAGAATTTATACAAATGGAACAGAGACAAACGTTGTATCGGGAGACGGGGGTGTCTCACGAGAACGTTTAGTTAATGGAGGGCTTAGACAAGGGTGCACTTTGTCCCCGCTATTGTTTAATATATATCTTGACGATCTGCTTAGAAGACTTACTGATGGGATCCCTTCTGGCGTCAAATTAAATAACTGTTCTGCACTAAATATGCTGCTCTTTGCAGATGATATGGCTGTAATCCAGGCTAATGTAATCTCTACATTCAATTACCTTGGTTGTAGTCCTTCTTATAGAGGTAGTGATGATCTCAGCAATAAACTAGACAGGTTTCAAATTATATATGGGAAAATAAGAAGAACATTGAAAAGGAAAGCTAGACGAGAGACATGTATCAAATTCTATAAAACAATAGCAGTACCAGCACTGCTGTACGGATGCGAGACCTGGACTATAAGGAAGAAGGACTGGTGCCAATTACAGGCTGCAGAAATGAGCTATTTGAGATTGGTACAGGGATATACGCGACTCGATCATATAGGAAACGAGTATATTAGACGAGAACTTGACATGGTTTCCCTGTGTTGGAAGCCGGTTGGAAGAAGATCTGTAGGCAGGCCAGTCACAAGATGGCGGGAGTCATGAGGCGGGAACAGGAGGAATCCTATCCATGAAGTGATGATGATGTAACCAGAAAAGGAATGTGTAACCAGGATTTTCAGCAACGTGCTCAGGTTGTTTCAATTATGTTTTAGGCCTACTGTCTTATTTCGTCACCGTTGGCGCGTTTGTCATGTCTCTTGTACAGATATTACACTCTGTACAGTTTATTTATTTAAATTTTTCCGCTTGGAGGGAATGTTTCCTAGCGTTCGAAAGTGTTACAGATTTAATTAAAATCTGCCTCCCCCCATCACCCCATTCTTGTACGACACCCCCATGACTGTTTTCCGACCTTACCAAGTAACACTCTTAACACTCTTTTCACAACGATAATCACTTTCACTACTCTATGTTACTTCTGTTTTTCTCTTGATCTTGGTGTTTAACTGAGGTAACTTTTCCCTTTTTAGGTATCCCTTCAAATTCAGTTATATCTTCAATTATGGGTATTTGTATAATCCACATAAAATGAGTCATCTCTTTTGTCGTAGATACTCTGTGCGCATTTGCATGTACGAGTATATCCTCTCCGCGCTTTGACACTTGGCAACCTTTCTCTCATCGATTACACTTTGTAAACCGAAATGTTAAACCATAGAGTATCGTTTTCTTTCGACGAGTTCATTATCTATAAAATAAATTTATCTCCGTAACTGTAATTTCCGAATCAAGACTGGCTTTATCGACAATCTGTAACTTTATCGACAATGGAGAAACTCGAATCGACTCAGGCGTAAATGTAGTTATTCTTCATAGCTTTCTAGAAGCGGTGTGTAAGGTCCGAGAACTTCAATTTGTCTAGAGGCTGCCTATTATCTGTCAGGATACACGAAGAATCTAATGTGTTCATGTGTAATTTCGACAGATTAAAACCGAAGAAACATTAACAATCAAATTTTTTGTCTTTTGGAGTGGGGAGTTGCATATTGTTTAGGAGCTTTAGTTATCTAGTTTGTGCATTCATATACTTCTTTGGTACATTTTACAGTGTACCAACAGTCTGCTTAAAAATGAATAGGTTTTCTTCAAATATAAAAGTTGTAACACTGGATTTTTTCGAATCTTGGAGGTACTGTTAACTGTGTAGACTGGCTTCTTCTCTATGTTTAATAAAGCCATAGTTTTTTTAGCATATCGTGTTGAAATAATTTCATTATGCCTAATAATGTAATTAGCCTGCTGTGAAGTAGAAGAACTTTGCAACTTTTTTGAAATGCCATTCTTAAGGTTTATCTCATTGTTTATTAACACCATAACGCACAATAAGGCAGCACTTACTACTCACAGTTCTCGAAAGTATGTACTAAGGATCTTAAACCACAGTTCCCACTCACAAATAATTTTCTTACTCACTGAAGTATTATCATTTAGCAATGTTGACAGTATTGAAAGTTCGCCGTTCGTAATACTTTGTCGTCGACACGACGTCCAAGCCGTCCATACCCTCTGATCGCTGACCATTTGTTCTGTCAAACTCTACGGTCAACACAGTTAACACCTTCGGTTCTATACGCCCGATCTTCTTGAGAATACTGTACACATTTTACATGAAACTTGCTAAATGAAACATTATGCAACGTATAATTCCAATTTTGTAACGACACCTTTAATTATATCACAGTAATGACAAAACGGTAAAATATGGAACAGTTTTTTTTCCTTAAAAGTCTTATTTTTCTGTTTATTCTATTGTCGTACTTGTCTTTCTGCAGAACTATGGTAGTGTGTAGTAAATTTATTTTGATACTAGCTACTTTTAAAATTAAAATACTGTGTTTCAGATCACACTGTGTTTTTTGATCTTGAATACACATTAACATTGAAAATGTTTATAAGGACGTGTCGCACATTTGCGGCCGATCGCTGGTGCGTGATCGAAAATGGGAACCGGTGAGTTTCCATAGAAACTACTTCTTTGTTGTCAGTAACGTAGTACACATATAAAACTTCGCTTATGAATGCGACTACATTTAACTTATAATTTGTACATTGGTAAATGAAGAATTAATTCATTGATTGGTGAATGAAGAATGAATTCATTGATTGGTGAATGAACATAAATGTATATATTTTTTAGATTTATTGAAGCATTTTCAATGCCCTTCTCTGTGCATTGGATTTGTGCAATGCCTGTAAATTTTTCAATAGGAAAACATTCATGATGATTATACTGAAATAAGAATGCTTCATATTGTACAGTCCCATAATCTCTCTTCTATACCGAAGTAACTAGGCAATGACCTAGTTATATTCAGTATATAGATTCATTGTCATAATAGTACATTTAAAATTCTTCAAGTTTACAGACAGCTATTTTTAAGTCTCCTATTTCCTAATTAGTATAATGGGATCCAGGGGAAAACAAACAGGACAGAATAAATGTAAAGCATGTTTTATCGCAAAACTTTTTATAGTGAAAAATGTGAGCATTCTTATGAAATTCAAAGGAAAGCAATGTAAAAATTATTAAGCGATACCATTTTCAGGTGCAATACTTTCAATTGCTAACGCTATTATGTAATGAAACCACATAATGTCACTTAAAATTTAAACAGACCAAAATAAATACGAGTTTCTAAATAGCTGAGAGAAATGTGATTTTCATTAAGAGGATGAAATAAAATTGTCTATCACCTCAAACACAAGTCAGAACAGGAAACAACTAAGTTGTATTAAAACATTACTATATGGTTTAATTATAGGCCTATAGATTCAGTAAAGTTAACATCGTTTTGAGTGATTGTGAATGTCGTTTACAGACTGCGAACAGTACCTACATGTAATACTTCGAATTAAGTCTCTGCACAGTAGTAGCAGGATTAGAGAGAGAAAGAGAGAGAGAAAGAGAGAGAGAGAGAGAGAGAGAGAGAGAGAGAGAGAGAGAGAGAGAGAGAGAGAGAGAGAGAGAGAGAGAGAGAGAGAGAGAGAGAGGAAAGAGAGGAGATAGATGGAGATATTGGGGAGATATTATGTATCAATCTGGTTAAAGTTTTAAGTGAACGGATGAAAAGAGAAAATAAAAAAAAACAATCTATGTTTTTCATGAGAAAATTATCATAAAGTTAACAGTAACATATGTGAAATTTCAGACGAAACATATAAGCTTGGGGCAAGTAACCGTTGTGACGATTTTAAAATAGGAAACGTAATATGGAGTAAAATTTATTTTTAAATCGCACATTAAAATTAATATTACATCCCTTGATTAACTCAAAATAATAGTTAATAAAGAGTTTTAAATGACAAAAGGAATGCAAGTGTAAAGATAGGGAAACTAGTTAATAATTTACCATGCACTGACATGCATTAACTGGAATTAACCTGCATACAGATTCTTTTACTAAACAAATAATACTGGTAAAACTTGAAATTATTCAAATAAATAAACAATGAAACAGTAGTATACTATTTTATTCTGAAGTAAAGCATTGCTTTGGATAATAAAAAGGTCAAACTTTAAATACCGTAAATAGTGAATAAAAGTGGAACTATTTTGTTGTGATGCGTAAACTCCGCGCAGTTAACCTACCACCCTGACATAATAATAATGCAGTCGAGATGGAGCGCTCTCGTAGTAAACACTACACCCTTGAACCATGCCCCGAAGTACTAAGATATTTTAATTTAAAAGTGCAGATATAATAACGTGTAAAGGAAAGTATCAGTAAAGTAGTGTTTTATAAAGAAAAATGTAATCTATTAAATTAAATGGAATAAATAAGTGAGAGGGATGACATCTCTATTGACTAAGTGTAAGGTCTCTAATGTTTGTGTAAATTAAAAAGGTACAATGTACCAAAAGTGAGAACAGTTTATAAATAACGATGTGACGTGAACTTCTGTGGGAAACAAGAACTTTCACCCGAGTTGTACTACTAAAGATGCTTAGCTACCAGACTTCATAGAACATCATAACAGCTTCATAATTACCAGGATCTCTTCAGGAACTTCACCCGGAAAGTAAAATACCATAACCTTCAACAATTTGTGGACACCCCAAGGACCAAGGACCAGGACACTGAGTAAACTTCACAATATCACAGGTGACACGGAGACTTGTCCTCCGTGGTTAAATGTCATTAAAACATAATGTTTACAAAAGACACTTTTATAAAAGTATATAAAAGACTTTAATTATTGTCACTTTGTAAATTGTATTAAGTCATACGACAAAAATTATTTGTAATAGTAATTAGTGCTTGTAGTATAAAGCTTTTCAGATACTAGAGGTTAAACTAAGGCCATTCTTCAAATGCCCCCCCCTTTCAAATAGTACGATAACTTAACTTACAAGACCAATTTAATATCCCGGATCCGTGGAAAAAGCTAGCACATAACAATACTTTTGTTGTGGCCACCTTTTAGAAAATATTTTGTAAACTTTTATTTAGAAAACCTTATGGTAAAAAATCCATGTAGTACTATAAAGGATAGAACCTAATAAAGAGATGTCATTACTTAACAACAAAGACTGAGTGAATCTAACACCCCAACAACATTCCTTTCTTTCTTACTAGTACTGCTTGTTAAAATCTTCATAAGAAGTGGATTAAGACTATGGCAGCCCGTGCAATTGATCTGAGGCAATTTCGCACTGGTTCCCGACGGTATAATGTAGGTGAGACGTTGGGTGAAGTGATTAAAACGTAGTGATTACATAGTAGACACTACGGTGTAGTGATAGCATTAATTCAAATCGGTGTGATTAAACAAACGCTAACACTCCATAGTTATAACTACCCCAAGTGGAGTGGTATCCGGGAAAACTGGAGATACAACTATGGGTAGATACAACTCCAGTGTAGCAGTAACTACCTTGGGTGAAGTGATTAAAACGTAGTGATTACATAGTAGACACTACGGTGTAGTGATAGCATTAATTCAAATCGGTGTGATTAAACAAACGCTAACACTCCATAGTTATAACTACCCCAAGTGGAGTGGTATCCGGGAAAACTGGAGATACAACTATGGGTAGATACAACTCCAGTGTAGCAGTAACTACCTTTCATGTTGGAACATGATCCCCCCACCCACTGCTCTCTGTTCGCTTCGCTCGTGTTGTTACTCTTTCGTGTCTGTCACCAGCAGCGTTCACTTCACGTTGGTCTGTCACAGCATCATGTCATCATCTGAAGATGAAGGGGGCGTTGAGAAGAAATGTGTGGACAGAGGTTTATTTGTTAAATTACTGTCAGAAAGCCCGGTATTATTGGAGAAATCAAGGTTACCAAAAATTATGTTTGAAAAAAAGACGGCGTGGGAATACTTGTGCACCATTTATTCCCAAACCACTGGAATTGAAGTAAACACATCTCAAATGACAAAAATGCTACAAAATATGAAAACTAAAATAAAAAATAAAACAGATGTAAAAGCGACAGGGAACAAAAAAATTAAATTAAAAGACTGGGAAAAGAATTTGCTATCAATATTGGGTGAAGTAGAAAACCCTGTTTTTACCAAAGTGCCAGGAAGTTGTACAGTAGGAGTATCCCGATCAACCTTTTCGGAATTAATCGAAAAGAAGAGCAACAATAATAACTGTAGCATGTCTCCTACGCCGACTAGTAGTTCAGGTTATACGTCTTCTCAAGCCGTCCAACAGGCAAATACTCCATCTGCCAATGCTTATGTGAGACCCAGTGTGAATAAGTTATTGTCCTACGAATCAGATGAAACAAAAGATTTGACAACTCCTCAACTGCAGAGACTTGTTCTCTTGCAGCAATTTGAACTGCAGAAAATAAAAATATAAAAAGTGAAAATTGAATTAAAAAAGTTAAATAAAAACTGCGCAGAAAAAGGAACACAAACTGATGTAACCTCAGATTATTGTACTTTTATAAACTTGTAACCTATTCCTTGTAATCCTTTTTCCTTCCATAAATAAAAAAAATAAATAAATAAATAAAAAACATAGTTAAGTATATTAACCGCACCTAAGGTCAGTCTAGTTCGTGTGGTCTAGCTGTGCACACGGCGGCAGTAGCTACACATGCCAGCCATGAGTATAGCAGGGCCGGCCGGCCGCGGCCCTGTGATTGTTAGTGGAACCTTGCATAGGGTCAGTGGGATGCCAAAAACAGGTTCCACACTACCAATCACAGGTATTACAGGCCAGTATAGCCTGCTATACTCATGGCTGGCATGTGTAGCTACTTACTACTGCCGCCGTGTGCACAGCTAGACCACACGAACTGGACTAACCTTAGGTGCGTTAATATAAATGTTTTTTTTTTTTGGAAGGAAAAGGATTTTTATTTAATATACAAATTATTTCTATTTCTACAACAGAGTTCAACAATTTGACTGTTTGAACACAACATCTTACTTTTAAATAAAGGCTAACATATCATTCCGCTTTTGTTCACCATGAACGTTTGTTGCAGCGTTTTCGTGTGTCTCTCTGCCAACTTCATCCTCAACGAACGCATCTTCATCTCCACCGTGTCCCAACTCCTCAAAATTTAAAGGGTCTTTAAGGTGTTTAGCGACATTATGCAGGACAGCACAGCTCACTTCTAGTTTTGGTACTCTTTCAAGAGACACTCTTAAGCAGTTACCAAGAATTGGAAACCTTTGTTTAAGTTGTCCAAACACTCGTTCTATTATCACCCTTTCTTTTGTGTGCTTCCGATTAAATCGACGTTGAATATTGTCTTGAGGTGGCTTGAATGGCGTGATCAGCATGGGGCTATACCATAGCCGGAGTCACCAAGCAAACAAGCAGTGCCGTCATATCGTGATATTATGTCCCATACTGCACTCCTTCTCCATATTCTGGCATCGTGCACTGAGCCAGGCCACTCAGCGCTAATGCTTGTAAAGTTTTCTTCCGCATCACACGTTGCCTGAACATTGATGCTGGCATAACCCTTACGATTTACGTACTCATCGCCAAACACTGATGGTTTTTTAATTTCGATGTGGGTGCAGTCTAATGCACCCACAGCAGTTGGTAAGTTAAAGTGCGTTTGCCACATAACCTTTGCATTATTTATGTTTTGTACTGTACTGGGGAAATAAATCCAGTTGTTAGCTTTTTCTAAAATACGATCCATCACATAATTAATATTTTTACATACCGTGGAGCGGTCCACTCCAATATCTTCTGCTACTCCACTCTGAAATCCTGGATCAGCAGTATAACGCAAAAATATTTCCATACGTTGTCTTGGAGACAGTGCTTTTCCTCGAGTTTCATCAGTATGTGGCAGAAATTCTGATGTTAAAAAATCAATATTGCCTGTTTCAAAACGCATCAGCTCCTTGCACCTACTCAAAACTCTTCTTTCACCGTTACCCTTCTTTCTCTTACATGCATAAACATTGCCATCGTGAAGTCGACTAACAACTGACAAAAGTGGAGTGTGCCCCTTCTCGGACTCCAAAATAATGAAGTTATAACTACACGTAACTAGTTGTAGCTTCTCTTTTATCACATTCAAAGTGAAGTTATAACTACCAGTCCGGGAAAATCAAGATACAACTATAGGGGTAGTTGTAGCTACCTTTTAATCACACTAAAGGAAGTTACAACTTCAAAATACATAAGTGGTACGTTTTAATCACTTCACCCGTTATACCGTACAATATTGGCTTTGGTCTTCGCACGATTATGTTGATAGAACAGACGTGTACATCAGCTAAGCTATTTCAGATTTCACATTTTCTGTCGGTTGCTGACCGGTCCGAAACACAAGGAAAACATATTTAACACATACCTAGCGGTACGCCTGGGGATTTTAATTTCAACGTTGTTAGTTCACATGACCGGAGTTTAATACCATCGATAGCGCGATACAATATTTTATATTTTATATACGTGAATTCAGAACGCGCGAATGTACTGCCTTACGAGTGAAACGTAGGTTAAAAGTAAACTGAAAGGTCTTATTAGGACATACAAGAACAGAAACCGATCTAAATAAATTATTTAATATTTATGTTGGTAGTGCGACAATACAAGCATAGGCTGTACTGTGCATTTATTAAATAAAATAAATATTTAGATTAATTTTAGAAATATGTAATAAATAAGCAGGTGTGAGATTGAAAGCTGAGTTTATACGCAGGAATCAACAATCACGATCACGCGATTGTCGCTGAGAGTGTGTACACTAGTAAATAGTGTGTGCGTGAGGCCTGTTCGAGCCTGAAAGTTTGCAATCTCACCCCAAATAGATGCTAAATTATAGTTTTATTTAATTATAAGCAAACCATAAATGGTAGAAAAATTGCAAAGACTTCTAAATATGCATAAAATTAATACGGTGCGAAAACGGTGTGAATAGGACGTTCAGTGCGAATTCTGTGCGATTTTAAGAGCGTAGTAATTGCACGACTAATGCGAATCCGATGGTAATTACACAGAATATGTGTAATTAAATCAGACAATGTTAGAACACCTTGAAATCCACATTAGACATTGCAATTGGCAGAAATGTGCGAAAATATGAAATTGGACGATAGTGCGGGAACCGACGCCACAAACAAATTCTGACACGCAGAATTCTGTTCCGACAGGTGTGGTTTCTTGATTGAATATAAATACGGGCACAGTAGAGCCAATGTTACTCTCAATCTGGCTTCAGAAGCGGGGGGACGCTATGTTCAGTATCGACGCGATTTTTTAAATAAACTGTAAAGTCGGATGGACGATACGTTCATCCAAGTATCAAACAGTAACTCTTAGTTTGATTTTTAAATACGACGATCGAACATACTCTACAAGTCTACAACCACAAACGTTCAGTACTCAAGACAACCGACGAGGTCACATCAGGCAGAGGAACGCTATGCAGAGCAATAGAGGCGTCTGCTAGGACAACAGCAGCTGTTGCAGAGCAACATATCACTCTACACTACAGCAACCAGATGGGACCATGAGGGACGAGTAACTGGAGGACGACAAGTGGAACCGGAGAACGTGCAGGGAACTCCATTAGAAGAGGACCTACGGATCAACGGAGGACATGGGTACGATCTACAGAATCGAGGTGACAAATAACCAATTTATAATTTGTAAATGAGAGAATAAAGACACTGAAAAGACACTTTAAAATTTAAAAATAAATAAAAGTTATGCAGAATGTAGATCGAGATAAGAGAATATAATTTAAATTCAATAAGAATTTTCTTTGATGATGAACAATTAATTTAAAGTTAATTTAAATCTTTGCTGGGATGATTAACAATTAATTTAGTAAATGTAAATTTTTATTTAAAGCCTGTAAGGTAATCAATGAGTAATATTACACGCAATGCATAAAGTAACGTAGTTGAAAATTATATAAAAAAATAACAATTCCCGTAGTCAATTTAAATTTTATAAATCATTAAGATGTATGCAATGCGTAAAGTAATGTAATAAAAAATGTATAAAGAAAAGAAAACAAAACTGCAATAAAGCACACAGTCAGACTGAGCGGTCGAGAAATTTTAGATTAACAAATAAATGTTTAGCATATACTTTTGTTAATATAGGATATAAGATTTATTTTATGATGAATGTACTGCAACAAAGAAACGTTTAAACAAACAATAATGAATGTTTTATGGAGAAGTAAATGCGATTTTAAACACACTTGTGATTTTTACTTCCATATTCCTTAAGGAATGGAAGTATGGTGATGGCAAAAAAAATCGTGTTCGAGATTATTGCAGATTCTGATTCTACTACACTCAAAACATGAAAAAAGTCGTTTTCCGAAAAGTGTCTGTGTGTGTCTGTCTGTGTCTGTGTGTCTGTAGTTTTTTTTCTATGGCAAACGATAACTGCCGCAAATTCAAACAGAATCAAATAATTTTTTGCATACAGCCCTAATTTGTAGAGTACTCACGACCTATTGTTTTTAGTGAAGATCGGTTGAGGGAAAGGGGTAGTTTACCTGCAACGGTTTTTTTTTATCAAGGGAATTTTTTTTTTTTTGGCAAACGATAACAGCCGTAAATTCAAACAGAATCAAATAATGTTTCGCATACAGCCCTGAATTGTAGAGTTCTCAAGACCTATTGTTTTTGGTGAAGATCGGTTAAGGGAAAGGGGTAGTTTACCTGTAACATTTTATGTTTTAACAAGGGTATTTCCTATGGCAAACGATAACAGCCGCAAATTGAAACAGAATCAAAAGATTATTAGCATACATCCCTAAATTGTAGAGTTCTCAAGACCTATTGTTTTTGGTGAAGATCGGTTGAGGGAAAGGGGTAGTTTACCTACAACGTTTTTTAACAAGGGTATTTTCTATGGCAAACGATAACAGCCGCAAATTCAAACAGAATCAAATAATTTTCTGCATACAGCCCTGATTTGTAGAGTACTCAAGATCTGTTGTTTTTGGTGAAGATCGGTTGAGGGGAAGGGGTAGTTTACCGGCAACGTTTTTTATCAAGCGTATTTTCTATGGCAAACGATAACAGCCGCAAATTCAAACAGAATCAAATAAGTTTTTGCATACGTCCCTGAATTGTAGAGGTCTCAAGGACTTTCGATTTTGGTGAAGATCGGTTAAGGGGAAGGGGTAGTTTACCTGCAACCTTTTACGTTTTAACAAGAGTAAAGTACTTGAAAATTTTATTTAAACTTTTTGAAACAATGGTAATTGTTAAAAATAAAATAATTTTGTTGCCAGGCAATAAAATTATAATTTTTTCATTTTAATGTAAATTATGTTTGAGTTAATATCTTTATATATACAGTGGAACTTGGTTATTACGGCCTTGGCTGTTACGTCAACTCGGGTGTAGCGTTATTTTGTCATAAGTCCGGTCAAACTGATATCTTTAACATTATAAAAATTCCCGGTTTTAACGTCACTAAATATTTTACTACTCTGTTATAGCGTCAAATATTTCTCAGATATTTTACTCTAAATTTCATATAAACGTATATATGTGTGCGCGCGCGCTAGCCCATGGCTACAGACATACATTGTATGCAAGCAATAAGCACTGTAACAGGACTGCCGGCGCCAGCCATTTTACGTGCTCCAACGGATGGCTAGATCGATTTAAGGCCCGACACTCGATTTCCTTTGCAAAAATTTGTGGTGAGGCAAAATGCGTAGATCTGAACGTTACAGGCGATTGGGTGCATAACACTTGGCCAGAAATTAGACGATCATATAAAGATGAAAACATCTTTAATGGACATGAAGCCGGAATTTTTTATAAATTAACTTCAGATAAGACTTTCAAATTTACAAATGAAAAGTGCGTTGGTGGGAAGCTCTCTAAACAGAGAGTTACAGTTTTTGTTTGTGCGAACATGACGGGAACCGAAAAAAGGAAACTTTTAGTTATCGGGAAAAGCTTGCATCCTAGATGTTTTAAAAACATCAAAAAACTTCCTGTAAGTTACACTGCCAACATAAAAGCGTGGACGACTTCTAGTATTTTTGAAGATGATTTCTGTACGTGTGTATGTCACTGAACTCCTCCATGTATAAAATAATATATCGTTCGTGGCAGGTAAGCATATCTCAGTTATGTAATATTTACGTTTCCATTTTATTATTATGCCTACAGCAATAAAAAGGCAGGTAAGACACACACACACACACACACACACACACACACACACACACACACACACACACACACACACACACACACACACACACACACACACACACACACACACACACACACACACACACACACACACACAATTCACGTTATTTCTGGCCTCAGTCATGTTTATTTTCTTACATTTGCACGCTTTTTAAATGGAAAGTGCCGAAACCCATACCAACATAACGCGTGCAAGCCGAAAAAATGGACATCAATTTGCTTCCTGTGGATCGCTGGGCAATGTAACTGCACGTGTTTACAGAGGAACGATTCATAGACAGACTTTTCGTCTTTAGGGAATGAACCCTCTGCAAGATGCTGAAGGTCCATGAGTGACTTCGGAGCGCTCCTTCTTTTTCGCGTGTTTGTTCGGTGAAACATACACTGTAGATTCGCAGCTTTACTCTAAGCAACGCTCAATAGGAAATGTTGAAAATTTTTGTCCACAGTGTACCCTCATTCACACTAAACCTGCTCTGATGTTTTAATTACGGACATCATAATATTAAAACTTTGGAAACTTGAGCACTACTTAATGGAGATCAATCATTAACTTATACAAGCCATTAATTTTATGCATATTTTTTATATATATGTGTACAACGTTATCGGCAACAAAGAAGTAGTTTTTGTTAAAATTCCTTCCCGGGATATTTGGCCGTAGTCCAATGTTTTCTACAAAACCAGACGTTTCGGCAATGCCATTGACTTCCATCATCAGTGAAAATCGAGTGCGATAACGTGAGGTGGTATATGTTAGTGACCACAGTACTGTGGTTAAGGCTGAAGCAGTAAGTAGAAAGAAGTAGTTTCTATGGTAATATTACATTTCGAAAATGATTTTAAATATAAATCTTAGAATATGGAAGTCATGTATGGTTCTCCATACCGATATTTTTGAATAAATTAATGAAAACATGTTACAGTTCAATCAATGACTACTCTTATTACTATTACACCCAAACTCCATTTATAAATACACCTTATCAGTAATGTTGTATGAGCTATACCACTACACAATTTAAAGTACATTTTAATTGGCAATTTGTATTGTTATAGTAGATTTGCTTATTAATCGAGTAAATTAATACCAATTGTTATACATTAAGTTACAATTCTCGCTCAGCCCAATATAAATACGCACGACTTTATGTTTTGTAGCGTTTTCCTACCCAATATTTTTGATTAGAAAACACGTTATCCATGTTATACATTTTTTCCACGAAGTGCGGTTTACCTCACGACGTAACTGACTAGAAGTTTAAAACTGTCTGAGTTCAGTATAACAGCCGTTCTTCTGTACAGTGAAATTAAAGTTATATAGCTTGAGCTAGAGAAACATAATAAAAGCTCCGGGGTTTGTGCTCAGCAGAGTAATAAAAGAGACTTACAAGTGGCTTAGCTGTAGAAGAATAACCCGAAGCAGTGCCATTAGAGAGACAGACTGAAAACCTACCCAACGTCCTCGCCAAAGAGCTTCAGTCTAGCAGTTCGCTAATGATTTAGTGAACAGGTGTTAATAGTGATGGATTGTTACAAACCCTGTATGGTGCATAACGTGTACCTGATACAGTACCGGATTTGATTTTAATGGATTATTTGTTTTTTCATGCATGAGTACTAATAATTACCGACTCTGAGTAGATTGTAATACTGATTAAATTCAATAACAAATTTGATATTATTTCATAATTTGAAAATTTTATTCCTACAAGTTTATAATGTGTACAGACCAGTAACTTTTTTCACTCTGAAATGTAATATTAGAATAACGATAATCACTATCTCTCCTCACTACCTACTTGTTAGGTTCGAGCTAAACATATTTTTTTATAAGGTCGCTGCAACAGTAATCATTAGCGACCACAAACATGAATTTGTACAGATTCTTAAACAGATGTGTTAACATATAGTAAATATTTATTTAAATACCAAATAGTGTAAACAAATGTGATAGATACAAATATTTGACAAATATCAGTATTAGTTTAACTGATGCAAAATAAAATGAGAAATATTAACCCCCCACAACACAAACAATATAAATACACATGATGCACATAAATAAATATAAATAAATATACATATAATAAATATAACACTAAGTAACAAAATATAACAACTATATAACAATAAGTCATAATAACATATCAATCCATTAACTTAATTACACAATTTTTAATGTTCTTATAATTTTCTTAGTTCGTACCTATATTGCTGTTAACAACTGAATCTCCTTTAAGAGGAGAAGAGGAGAAGTATGTTGGCGGCTGCAGTCCTGTCATTTAAACTTTTTCGCTCATCTGCAGGGATATTAAATTTGCTTGGTAGATGTTGAAGAGCAGGGCACTCTGAAACAAGATGGAAAGCTGACAAAACCGTGCCACAGCGATTACATCTCGCAGGAGGCTCCCTTGTGAAAATATATTGTGTCAGTAGCGTGTGGCCGACTCGGAGTCTTGTTATGACCACTTGATTTCTCCAGGAGTCTGTATCAAGTGAGTGCTGCTCGTAAATATTTTTCCTCACTAGGAATAGCTTGGCGGGTGGGGACTTAAGCCATTCATCATTCCAGTACTCCAGAAGTTTTAAATGCAGATATTTCTTAAGGTCATTGTGGGATAATTTGTGAGGATGATATTGACTCAACGTAGCAGTTTTCGCAGTCCTGTCAGCCATCTCGTTGCCCTTAATTCCGATGTGCGATGGTATCCAACTGAAAATAATTTCCTTGCACTGTCTAGTTGAGATATAAAGGGTTATGTTACTTATGTCTTGAATAATTGGTTCTTTGCTGTCCTCCTGCTGCAGACTATCTAAAACACTTCGAGAATCTGAGAAGATAATATACTTGTAGCCCATGGAATCTTTTATTATTTCCAGTGCTGAACGAATTGCATATTCTTCGCAGAAAAAACCGAGCAGACCCCGTTCAACCTGAATAAGTATTCATGTCCAGATAATATTACTGCACATCCATTGTTTTCGTCTGAGCGAGAACCATCCGTGAACACATGAGTGTACTCTGTGTATTTATCAAGTTTTTCGTAGTAAGAAAATGTACGGAGTTGTAGTAGTTCTTGGGGATTCTGAAATTGTGTTATCAAATTTGAGAGGTTTACGACACCAAGGAGGTTCTGGTGGATGTTGATGGGTGAAAACAGAAGGAAAATGAGTGTTTAATTTGCGTAGGTAGATATTAATACGTTCATAAAATGGTTTGGGTAGGGTTGGGCTTTTAGCAAATTTGTCGCTGTTCCTATTTGAGAACACATTAAGACTTACAGGGTTATCAGGATTTGAAGTTGCTCTTGTGTCAAATGACAGACAGAGTTTTATTCTTCTTATTCTAAGCGGATATTCATGAGTCTCGGCTAGAATGCTGTTAATCGGGCTAGTTCTAAACGCTCCAAGGGCCAGGCGTAGGGCGGATATATGTATAGTCTCCAGAGATTTTAAAATGGTTTGTTTAGTTGAGTCAAATATTATTGCTCCGTAATCCATTTTTGACCTTATAAAGGCTTTGTAGGTGTTCATGATTACGTCTTTGCTGGCACCCCAGTTGCATGATGCGACTGATTTAATAACGTTCATTCTTCTTAAACATTCACCTTTTAATGTCCTTATGTGAGTACTGTACCTCATGTGAGTCGCTGGTCGAACGTGAGACCTAATATATTGGTTTGATTTGATCGTCTAATTTCTTTGGTTCCAAGCTACAACTTTATATTTCTTAAATGTGATCTTCTGATGCGAGAGAAATTATATATTCAGATTTTGATTCTGAAAATTTAAAACCCGTGTTTTGTCCCTAGTTAGTTAATTTATTGAGTGTTGCAGTCCGTAGTGGACTGGATGTTGATTCCTTTGCTCAAAAGGGTTAAATCGTCTGCGAAAAGACATTTTTGGATGGACTTTGATATTACAGAAGAAATTTCGTTAATGGCAATTAAAAAGAGAGTGGAGAACCCTGTGGCACTCCGTTTGAGATTTTATATTTATCTGATAATATGCCATTCACTCTTACCCGGATCTCTCTGTGCTGTAAGAAGTTTATTACAAAGTTAAGTAAATATCCCGTAACTCCAACATTTTTCATAATGTATACAATTCGGTCCTTCCACACCAGTTCATAAGCTTTTTCCAGATCTAAGCAGACGGCAACAAGATGTTCGTTATTTATAAAGACCTCGCAGACATTTGCTTCAATATTTATTAAGTGATCTAAACTATTAACAGTATAATAGTAAAGAGTATAATAATCTATATTTCGGAGACATATGGCTATTGGAAGATAACACAAAATGAGTATTAAAAGCAAATGAAATAGATTTTTGGGGACGAACGGCTGGTAGGTCTGAAAAGCAAACGGCTGGATACGAGGAATATGAGAATTACACATAAACCATAGGTATCATAAGAAAAAAGTGGTTGTTTAGACATGGACATAGTTATTGAATGTCCGAAATTAGGCTCCCATCTACGACTACTTCTCCATCTAGGCTTTCCTCGGTCTACTTCTGACGACTCAATAATTCAAAAGCAGAAGTAGACCGACGAAAATCTGGAAAATGCGTAGGTTACGACATGAGGAAGAAGAATATATAGAGATTGGAAATTAGGAATTGTAGGAGAACGTTGTAAATCGATCTGTCGCTGAAAACTTGATGCAGACTGCAAATGTTAGTGCTTCTTGTTTCCTTGTCGATTTGGATTTGTCGGTTTATTAATGAATGAGTGCAAACTATGCAGCATATTTCATCTTATACGAGTACCTTTAATGGTTTCTGACTTTAATTAAGTCAGTTATAGTTACCAGACTGTAGATTGCAATGTAACACAAAATAACCTTTTTCACTGTCTTGCTATCTATTTTCTGTTTTTGCACGTTAACTAACAGACTATAAATTTCTCATATTCGTACTTAAAACTTAGGATAGGAAAGATATTTAAACAATTTAACACGTTCAGCTCCATCTTGTTGTGTAATGTGCAGCCGATGAGAGAGAGGGAGAGGGAGAGGGAGAGGTTAAGAGAGAGAAAGAGAGAGAGAGAGAGAGAGAGAGAGAGAGAGAGAGAGAGAGAGAGAGAGAGAGAGAGAGAGAGAGAGAGAGAGAGAGACAGACAGACAGACAGACAGACAGAGAGACTGTCGACTGTTTCACTTATCCATTTAGGACATGCTTTTATATTGGTTAACGTTTGTATTGTCCGTGTAGACCTATGGTGACAAACCCAAACCCCATACCAGAAATATACTGCATACAAAACGAAGCATTACTTCATAGCCTACAGTTTTAAATATCTTTTACCACACATATCGTTTTCTATTGCTGGTTGTGTATGACGAATAAATTTGTGTACCGATCACTACATTGATTTTATATTAATTTATATACAATCCTAGGTAGCTTGTTTGCGATGCGGGTGGAGGGGTGGGCACAAAATTCAATAGTAAAGTCGCTTTCTAGCGAAAGGTTCGGTATTTGCCGATACGTTGGTGAATAACTGTGAGGAAATAAAGGAGACGTTGAACCCGGCAGTTTGGGGCTGCATCAGACTGCCTCCGTGATAACGGTTGTACACATGGAACGTGGCAGCATTGCTAGCAGCGTACTTAGCTGTAAATACACACATCCTTATAGGCTACGTGTGCTATCCGCTCCATCAATATACCCATTCATTGCAACATAAAATGTATATTATATTAAAGTTCTTAATAAATATACAGTTTTCTTTATACTATAAGATTACATGAATAAACACACACTTATTTAATTTTACGAGGCTTGGTATGTGTTACAATATTTTCATAATAATTATTACGACTGACGTTTTATTGTCGCAAGGCGAATTTAAGTTAACCTATTATGTTACGTGATTCAATCACGCCATGTTAATCAGATGCACATGTTTCAGATTAACACGTGTTTTTGACAGGCGTGTGCAAATCTGAATAAACAGAATTATCACTGTTGCACACCACTATAGGAAAATTATTCAGATTAGCGCTTTCAAGCTTCACAGCTAATGGTCGGAAAATCTGACGATGAGCTGTGAAGCTTGAAAGGGCTAATCAGAATAATTTTTCTATAGTGGTGTGCAAAAGTGATAATTCTGTTTGTGATTATAACCACTAACACAACTTTCTTAATTAAATTTCAAAACTGAATACTTACGGATATGAAAAAACCTCTTTCATGAAGTATACTATACCACTGGAACACTGTGTTATTTTTTTGTAATTATTGAGTGTTAACAATTTTTCAAATTGTTTTCAAATGTATGTACCTCATACGGTGTTAGAAATGAATCGTTTGTTGTCTTGCTTGTTAAAGTCCAGCGCGCGCGCACACACACACACACAACGTTATTGTGAAGCCGTTTCAAAGGTTAGTGGTTGTAGTGGTGTAACTGGTCAAAATTGTGTCGGTAACACGCATCAAATTAACATTTTTCACTATTCATTTTGCTTGTAGTTTAAAGATAAACTATTTAAAAAGACCCAGCACGTCACATTATTATGGTAGTGTATCCTCAATTTCCACCCTCTACCATAATTTTGTATTTTCACTAGTCACAGCTGGCAATTCTGCAGGATAGTGGTGGGGCTATTCGATTGTTGGCTTTGTCTGTGTTCATTCCCAGTACTGAGAACAGCCTTTCTTCAGTATGGTCTTGTGAGTTTCTTAAGTACAGTTTACTGTTCTTTTGCATTAGAGTCATAAGGTAGATCTACAATAAAAGAAGTGAAAAAATCTATTTTTTGTATTTCGGTTGTAAAATTTTATGATCAAGAAAAAACCTGGACTCCTCATTTTGCTTGTGTAAGTTGTAATGTGATTGTAGTTAACTGGATTAAAGGTGAGAGAAGCTCTATGCCATTTGCTCTCCCTGTGGTGTGGAGTGAGCCTAGCAATCATTTTGATGATTAACACTTTTGTCTTACGAACACAGAAGGATACAAAAAAAACCATAAACTTGAATACCTGCATGTTCCACTGCTCTTAGATCGGTCCCTCACGGAGAAGGCTTACCAATACCACTGAAGTGGGATGATACTAATATTTCAAACCTTTATTGACAGTGATGATACACAAACTAACGAAAATTTAGATCCTTCTGAGCACTGTTTACAGCCTCAATGTCCAGTGAACCCAACCTTATCCAACAAAACGAATTAAATGATTTGGTGCGTTACTTGGGCCTATCAAAACACTGACTGAACTTTTCGGTTCTTGACTGTAAGAATGGAATCCATTGGGACATGGAACAAGCATTACATTTTTTAGAAAAAGAAATGCTGCTTTTTCAATGTCTTATAAAATTGGAGGGCTCTTCTTGCAAAACGATATCTTTTTATTGATTCATCTAAACACAGATTAAAACCAGTTACCCCACAATGGAAACAAGGAGCCAAGTATACTAGTTGGTTATTCAGTTTCGATGAAAGAATCATGTGATAACATGGCGGCGATTTCAATGCAAACAGTTTAACTGGTAAATTTGTGTAGATTTTCAAATCATAGCTATATTAATGGGTCTTCAAGGCGGGTTCAAAAATACTGCTGGTTTTTTATGTTTATGGGATAGCAGAGCAACACAGAATTTTGTAAAACAAAACTGGTCAAAGAGAACTTCCTTTAGAACAGTTTATCAAAATGTCTCGCACGCCTCTTTTGTTGATCTCGACAAGAGTCTTCTTCCTCCGCTTCATATCAAATTGAGGTTTATGGAAAATTCTGTGAAATAAGAAAACTTTTTTCACGAGTATGAGAAGCCTAAATAAAAGAGAGTATATTTACTGAGCCTGATATTAGAAAACTGATTCAGGACTCTGCTTTTTAAGGAAAAAACCAAAGGGGAAAAAATATAAGAAAACTATAAAAACCTAGTAGAAGAGCTTCTTAAGTCCGACCAAGTCATGAGATGTCGACTGTCGCTAAAAACACATTTTATACATTTACGTAGAGATTTCTTTCCGGAAAATCTTGGTGCGGTTAGTGATGAACAAGGAAAGAGATTCTACCATATCATTAGGACCATGGGAACCGGATACCAAGGCCGCCGGGACCCAGCAATGATGGGTGAATACTGCTATACGTGTTACAGCTTTTTTGCAATTATTTTTGAAATTTTCACTGCAAAATTAATTAGAAATAGATGATTTCATTGATGTTATACAAACAAAGTGTTTTGTAGACCATTGACTATTTTAATTTCTCTTTGAGGCTTCCATAGTAAAAAAATCTTTTAATTTTATTTTTGCGTTCCATAGCTGGGTACACAAAATTAGATATGAAAAGAAATAATCTGATAAGAGAGGAACTGAAAGTTGAAGAAGTAAAGGGAATCGTCATTAAGTATAGAGAAAGGTGGAAACAACACATTAGCAAAATGGGCAGTGGCAAATTCCCCAAGGTAGGCTTATTATATCAGCCGAAAGGGAAGAGAAGTTTGGGAAGACCGAAGAAGAGATGGTCCGACAAGTTTGGAGCCGGAACATACTAAACAGTTTAAGCCGTGACGAAAAAGAAGAAGAAGAAGAAGTGATTTTTTATGTTTATAAAACAGGCGGTTCTCGCAATCAAAACTTGAGAGCCCGTAACCTAGAGAAAGCCGAAGATATAAAGGTTCTGAGAGATTGGGACTGAACTGTAGGAATAATTTAAGGAAATTAGAGTTAACGTTTGGATAGGAATGAATGGAGAAGATATACAGAGATTCTTTACACAATCCGACGCTGAGAGGCTGAAAGGTTCGGTAAACAAGAAGATAAAACCAGATGGCGTACAACATGCTTAGCCCAATATTTTTTGAATATGGATAGGTATAAGGTTATTTAGTTTACGATTTTCTTCAAATCTAAATATTTTTCCAGCTAGAGAATTGTGTGTGTTTGGAACGATCGAATATATAAGAATTTTGACAAAATAGTATTAATAGGAAATTTATTTGTATCCATTTGTATAACTCAACGAGTTTACACTTGTCCAGTCTATCTATGAAATTTATAATCCTCGTTACAGCGTAGACGGTTATATAATATAGCGTTGTTACCGGTATTGACGCGTGTCGGCATTTTATATTATTAATGAACACTATTGTACAGAAAAAGTATGTAAAGAACCCAATTGAGTGTTTAGTTAGAGATTTTGAGTCTGATGCAATTATGGTCGCACAATTGGCGATTTTACTTATGTTTACTATTATGCTTCATTTTCAGTAAGACTTTGTAGAGTACTAAACATAGGCGGAACTTTACTATTAGTATTTATATACTCGCCGATTATACGATTATATCGTATCGTAGAAAATACGATAACATAACAGATTGATGTTTCAAAAAAACTTCCAAAAATACAACTTTATAAACGTTAGTATTTGTAGTAAATAAATTACAACACATCATTTTCTGGAATTAATTACAATACTTTTTGACAACTGATTGACATGTTCTTGTGAAGAGATAAGATACTCTCTTCAATCAGGGTGGAGTGAGTATAAAAATAGTCCAGTGTCCCAGTTTGTTGTATACAAACGTTAAATATAGAATTTATCAAACATAGGCAAAAGACATATTTTCATAAAGTTTGACGTCAACATTATAGTATTTTTTATATTTTCATAAAGAAACAAAAATTAAAAGAAATACAGAGCATACAAAAGTATTGATGCACTGCTTATTGTTTAGAAATTTGTATGTTGAATAATTTAAATTAGACCACATGAATACTGCATTCCAATGGAAACATAATGAGACATTCTTTGGACACTTTAGGTTGAAAGAAGTTCATGAAAGATTACACGGAAGTAGTAGAGAGCTTTGTACATCTGTCTCCGCTTCAATAGCTGCTTCCAAGCAGGACCTCTTTTTAGTCAAGGACTCATTACAGTCGAATTTATTTTATCTTAATTTGTTTAATTACATGGGATTACACCGTCTAACCGCTTATCTCGTGAACGTGACACTTACAAATGAAATTATAAAAAAAACAAATGTTTGAGTAATGATAGATAAAATTAAAGAATTGCCATTATAAATCAGACACCCTATTTTGCAATTAAAATATGCACCAAATGAATTTTAATTTGGCTGAGACGCTATTATCATTATTCGAATTTTTAACAGGCCGATTGGTTTAATTATGAATGATTTATATTCCCTTTACTTGATTTTGAAATTCTAGAAAGTTTGCGCTAATTTGATCACAGAAATAAAAAAAAATTTGAATTATTGTTGAAATAATTAGTAACATGAAGGTACATTTTCTTTTGTTAATGTAGCCAGTTGTAACATGAAGGAACATTTTTTGCCAGCTTGACAAACACATACTTTACGTAGTTCACCATATAAATGAACAATATTTACGGTAGTTTGTAAAACAGTCTTTCAGGCTCGCTGTCGTAATAAACTAACTCAGAATCAAAATTAGATGCTAACAATTTTAAAACACTAGTGTTATTTTTTAATGAACTCTTGATACAAACTGGTAGTTTGAAGTTTATAAAACGTATCAAAAAAAGGAAATAAATTTTCAACCCTACTTTAAAATGCTTTTTTTAACATATGCTCGTAATTTTATATTTTATTATGTAATTTTGTTTGTTTTTTTATTAAACCATGTCATTTTTGAACGAGCGAAGCGAGTTCGCTGCTTTAACTGCACCGTTTGGCATTTGTCTCACGATAACTTTTGAAATCTTCAACCGATTTTTTTAAAACTTGGCAGGTGTGTCCATATTTTTATCGTAAAGAACCCCTATTGTTTTTGAGATCGGTGCCCCGAAAAATAGGAGAGCAGAAGCAAAAATGTGAGGGGGTCAAAATTGTGAAAAAATCGCAAAAGCCCATGGAACTATCACAGCACATTTGTGGAGTATCAAATGAAAAGTAATTTTAGCCATTGGTTCAATATAATGTTCATTTTTCAAAATTTGTGGACGTCAGGTCCAAAAAAGTGGGGGAACGTTTTGACAAAATACCAGAAATCCACACAGAAGCACACACACACACACACACACACACACACACACACACACACACACACACACACACACACACACACACACACACACACACACACACACACACACACACACACACTCAATAGTGTGTTAGTGTTCACGGAAAAGCGAACTCCCTATTATAAAGACCTAAATATAAACTATATAATATAAAAATTATGTACTCGCTAAGACGCAAGCCCAGAGTGGCATTCGAAACCCAAAGATACCTTGTTCATTTTAGAAAGGTAGGTGAAGGAACATAAAAGAGAAAACATGGTTAAGCTTATGGTTATGGTTATGGTTATGATAACCATAAGGTTTATGGTTAATGGTGGACTTAATAAGTCTATAAAAAACTGATGTCTGAACACTCTCCAAGGAATAATAGAAAAAAATCTAACAACAATTTGGCCTTTTCGTTTCATTTTTTACCATTGAAAATACAGTCTAGTAGCATAAACGAAGAATTTGGCATATATAGAATACAATTAAAACAAACAATTTATTTAAATAATTTCTACGTTGCTTAAAGAAAAAAGCGAATCTATAAGCAAACTTAATTAGTTGATTAACAAGTGGTTATCAGGAATTTAATGACAGGTGTTTTATTACTACAAACAAATGCAACAAAGTAGCCATGTGTGGCAGTTAACCTTTTTATCGCAAACACGATTGTATACATTAAAAAAAATACCATCATAAAATCAGAGCGCGTGTTGTTCTCTAATTCGTATGTTGTTTTCCCCAAAACAACTGATGAGATTGAGTTACTTCAGCCTCCATAGGCGTGCTCAGGATAAACAAAGGTCAAATGAACAAGGCGAACACAACAAATGGCCATGTGAACATCAGCTGTTTTCTTGTACCTGACTATATACGTCATTAATTACTACATTTCATGTCTGTTGTTCTCCTGTCGATGTAAATGCATCATAACACGGTGTGACATTTATACCTCTTTTACGTCATCGATGCGTGTGTGTGTGTGTGTGTGCGTGCGCGCGCGCGTGTATGTGTGTGCACATTAGTCCCCGGAGGATATGATTCTAAACTTGGATGTATCGGGAGTAATTTGTCGAACATGTCCTTACGACTGTCTTACACCAACATATTTACACCGACAAATGTTCACCAGATCGTTAAATTTTGCTGTTGTCGTGATCAGCTGTCTTGTATTTAGTCTTTCTGGCCTGGTAAGACAGCATAGGAATGCTCTTAACAGACTGTACTCCATGTAAGTTTATTTGTTATAGGCCAAGAAGACTTGAATTACCGGGGACTTGTTTTAAAACTTGGTTTATCAAAAAACGCTCCTGTTCATTGTTGTCAAGGCAATTACTCGGACATAAATAAATATTTTTTAACATTGTTACAAAATTTATTTATTTTATAAACACATCTGTATTAAATGCTAATTGTCGTCTTTAAAAATTTCTAACATGTGGACGATGTTTGATCTGTCTTTTTGTAGTCGTTTATTTAGTACGAACAATTTAAGTAAAACACTTTAGTGGTCGGTACCTATAAAGTTTGGCAACTAAATTTAATCAGTACATGAAGCTGAAAGGATTGATAGCAAGCAGCTATCATACATTTTGCGATACGAAAGGGCTGATTTTTCTCTTTGGATATATCTATCTTCGAATTGTCCTTTGCCACCTCGATTTGCTGGTGAAAATATAGTTGCTGTTGCCAAGACGAAAGTTTTATTTATTTATATGAAAGCATATAGTCTAGTCACACTTACATACGAAACTCTTACACTTACATACTTACAATAAGTAAATTATTAAAGAGATGTAAGTAGAGAAGTCGTTTACTACAGGGTGAAATGCAATAAATTTTCTGCGTCTTTAAGATGTGGAAAGTCAGATGATCAGTGTTTCTTCAGCCTTCTTGTTACATTTAGCAGAATGTTCATTTTCGCAACAGGTCTACTCACACTTTCCAGTAAACACTGAAAGTAGAGTGTTGAAAATCTATGTATTTTTCGGAAACAAATGGACGTATACTTGGCTGTTACCTGAAGTTAGCAAATATCTTGCGCAGGGATTTAATTATTACACTTGGGCATAAATTCAGATTCATTACCTTTAGCTTAGTATTTGAAATCCGGAATGTGGCTTCACTTTAGCTTGAGGTTGTAACATCTGGAATCGCTAAACGTCTGAAATAGAACTCGATTCTAAATGAGACAGTTTTCACAGACGGTTGGACAGTAATAAATACTTAAAATATAATAATATATCAGAGCCTATCTTTACGCTAATAAACCTTTGCAGTGTTCACTGCTGCATCTATTTTAACTCTCTAATTCCTAATACGTCTTCGACTAAGTAGGTTTTGGTTTGGGAGTGTCTTTCATAGTTTATCTGACTAGTTATATAGGTACGCTTAACGATGATACAGAATTTGGATAACCTGTACATTGTAATTAATAGTCTTCTGTTCGTACATACTTACTAAATAACTCAGAAGGGTTATATCGGTCAATTTATATAGAATTTATCACACAACGTTTCGCCCATTAAACAATCTATGGTCGTCTTCAGGTGTAAATTAAACTACTACATTAAATACAAACTTAAGCCTACCTCTGATTCGTTCACTAACAAGCGTGAACCATTAAACAAATTAATAAACCACCATCACCTGCAAAGTTAAACCCAACTGTACAAAAACTATATAAAAATAACAGCTACTTAACCTCTAAGTCCGCTGGAAAGAAACGGGAAGCATAACCACACTGACGCCAGTTGCTCAACGAACAGTGTGGTGGTACTTCCCGGTTCTGTCCAACGGTCTAATAAGGGTAAGTAGCATTCCTTTTTATATCCTTTTCCTATAGTTGTGTTTAACTGTGTAAATGTGTTGGTTTATCAGTTTCTTTGATAGTTCACGCTTGTTACAGATCGAATTCTGGTGGTCTTAAGTTTGTAATTAATGTACTATCAGCAGTTCACCTTTGCTACCGAACAAGGAATGTGGTGACGTATCCGTTCCACTGAACACATCATTGTAATACTACACATTTAAAATACGTTTAACACAGTTTCGGTGTGACTTGGCTGTCTCTAACAAGGTATTTCTTGTAGCGAATAAAAAAACGCACTTTAAAAAAATATTCAATAAATTACACTTACATATAATGTACAAATGTTCAATCTAATACGCACACAAAATTACGACTAAATACGTCTTCTGAACGTCTGAACAATGTTTTCAGAACCAGTAATACCCCACCAACACAAGCACACGCACTATCATTCAGTAGACCCCCGCCCCCCGCTCCTCAGGCATCTCGACAGCAAAACTGGTGTGCGTACAGTGCCAGTTTAACTTACACCTGATGACGACCACAGATTGCTTAGCGGTCGAAACGTTGTGTGATAAATTGTAACAATGGTAGTCGTCCGAGACCATGAGAGTTAGGTTTGTAGATCATACTGAATTTCTGTGATACACTTAACAAACAGAAGCGCTCGCATGTGTACACAAATTTATACGTGCAACAGACTAATTCACACAGTTAATGTTTGGCAACTCAGATTACTAACACCTCGGGTCCGAAACACAGAAAATGTTTCTCTCGAGCAGTCGTCGCTAGTTTGGCGCGCTGTCAAATTGACTTCCCTAACTTATGTGCTGACCACATGGGAGGAACAGAAAAAGGGGAAATAAGAGTTGTAGCCTCCGTATAAAATATAGGCAGGAAGTAAAGAGAACAATGAACCCTGGCGACAAAATCGAAACACTGCGAAATCTATAAACCACTTTTTGTTACAAGTCGTGCCGTGGTGAATCCAGTATATCTTTAAACTTATACTTTTAATTTTTATTTAACATTTCATTATGAATTTAATATATATTTAATTAGTAATCAGTGGTTTCTAGAGACTCATTTCAATTCGAATTCCTGTTATGTACAGAATACAAAATTTATAAATAAATATTACCCTATTACCTTGAAATTTGGAGGTTCTTGTATGAAAGCCACGTGAATACTGAGTAGATTTATGTCACTCGACAGGCTGTTTTTTTAGGTTTGGTTAAATTCAGATGAAATAATGATTTTCATATACTTTCTCCAATTAACAATTGTGGCAAAATAACTGTAATTGTGAGTAAAGTCATGAAGATAAGTATATATCTTCTGACGAAGATAAGGGTCTGACGAAGCGTATAATAAGCGAAAACTGGTTCAGGCTATAAAGTGAAACTTTCACGTTTTTACCCATAAAAACTTTGTGTTCCGAGTCGGTAGTGATTTAGTTATATTTAATGTATGTTATATTATGTTACAAGATATTTTAAAATTTGTATTTTTAGCTTACTTAATATTAAAAATAATTTACTTAGCTTCCGAGTTATATTTTCGTAATAAATAAAGGTCGTATATTTTATTTTTATATAAAAATAGATAGATTTTGAGATGTAGTTTTATTAGATGTTTGTTTTATTTTATTTTGTAACCTATTGATAGTTTTACATACATTATGTATTACTAAAATATTCCTCAGGCTTTCACGGCCGGTGTCAGACGTATGATTCATGTTATCCGGGCTGTTCGGCCGTGGTCCATGGCTTATTACAAAACCAAACGTTTCGGCAGCTCCAATGGCTGCCATCATCAGTGGTATAAAAATCCTGAACGTCGGGTGTTCACATACAGGCCCACAGTACTGTGGTATAGGCCTCAACCACAGTACTGTGGGCCTGTACGTGAACACCCGACGTTCAGGATTTTTATACCACTGATGATGGCAGCCATTGGAGCTGCCGAAACGTTTGGTTTTGTAATAAGCCATGGACCACGGCCAAACAGCCCGGATAACATGAATCATACATTATTTACTACTATTTGTTTGATAATATTACTTTCTTTGTTTCTTTCTTTTTTTATTTAATGGAGGTATGTACATACAGCATATTAAGGAATTAAATATTGGGGTGGATGGTTAGAATTATTTTGAATTATCAATTTATTTTGAAAAAGTTTTCTGTATACTGAGCATTTGAAACTAGTTTCATTTCTCTTTATGGTTAGGTATAAATAATTTAACTATAATTATAAATATATTTAAAATAAATAAATAATTATATGTTAATTAAATATGTTCAATAGTATGTAAAACTTAGACTAAGGTATCGAGATATTTCATCACCCAATCTGAAAGCGACAAATAGTTAAAAACTGTTTTAGACAGACTTTAATTAATCGGTCCGCATAATGGTTTCACCCTGTGTGTTATTCAATCTCACTATTTCGTCCTATATTTTCTCATAGCGACTTTTCATGTGAGAACAAACAATTTAAAATTGTTAATGTTATAATGCTACGTCGCATTCAAGTAAGTATGTGGTCTAATAATATTATCAACAACAACAACAAAAATATTAATGATAAGTACAAAACCTAATATCATTATATTATAAGCTGGAGACATATTAGACAGGACTACAATTCTTTTTTCTAATTTCAAGAATGGAAAGCGAACTGCACTTGCTTTTCAGTGTTCTCGATGTGGATGGTATTAAACCGTCAAGTGTTACGTTGATAATGAGTAGCGGCTAACGGTTAGACTTCAAAAATTACTGAACTATTAATTCTATTAAAAGTACTTGTATTCCATTGGCAAGTGACGACAGCATCTATCGAGTGTAACTTATATGCGCGAATCGAATTTTCAATACAACTGTCGACGTTGGAAAGCATGCCGCTTTTATTCAGTCACGGAAAAAAATTTTCACGAAATTAAAATTAATTAAATTTCTTTGATAAATTTTGTATACCATAAGTATTCTTTATCATAAACATTAGCCATATTATTACTACTATTTCGTGTCTTCGATAATCTAGCCTATATCTTTTTCATCAGAATACCAAATTTTTTCCGAAAAAAATGTGTCGTGGTGAGCAAGCTTAGACGTTCGCGAACGTTCATATTATAAAATACCAGAGTTGTAAAATAGGATCGAGTGTGTTGGATTAATAAACAATTTACAGTATCGATACTCGCGTGACGTTGATAGTTTGTTGTTGTCAATAATTATTGGTTGTGGTGTATACGTTATCTTGCGTATCACACGATGTGGTGTTCAGTGAAACCAAACTATGTCAAGGTTAACTATGGACAATAAGCGTTTCCCTGAATATCGTGATTCAGATGTTCTCTGAAATATCTAACTTGTTTTTTTCGCAATGAAATTTAATTTTAATAAACTGAAAAAGATATAGTAGGCCTACGCTTAGACAAAACAATCTCGCTTAATTGTTGCTTGTAGGTTACATACACGATGAAAAGCAATTTGTAGTCAGTTATATATTACAAGTATGTATGGTAATTGCTTCACGTATAAAACATTATAATAGCAAAAAAAGTTTCTTTACGACTAATATTGCTCACTTTTCAATTTTGTTATGTTTAACATTATTATCATACAGTAATTTACAATTAATTTTTATACGTCAAAATTTTATGGTCTTGCAGCAGAACCTATTTATTAACAATAAACTTAGAAACTTCACTAACACGAGAATTATAGTACGAGAATACGAGAAACTTTTATCATACTTTACCTGAGGATTTTTTTAAGAACGCTTTCAATTAGCCCTTTATATAATTGCTATCTAGTTTTGTGTCTAATGAATAATTTTTATCTGATCCAATCTAAGTTAATATTTAATTTACCTTTAAGTGGTTTCCATTAGTGTCACTGTACTTTATTTATGAACATTAGCCTAAGTGCACGTTTAGGTACACAACACTCTACTCTATTTGCTGCGCACTTGCCACTTAGCTATGTTAAATAGAAGAATTTTTATTTGCTTTCGTTTTCGCACATGCAGCGTTGTCCGACGACTACAGCATTGATGGTATTCTTGAACACCAGCAGGTGATGGTGTTCTCGTATTTACTTGTAAACTTTTCGATTATTAGTCGTGAATTTCTTTCATGTAAAGATTGCTATTCCTGGTAAATGAAGGAACATCATCGATCTATTTTACATGTCCACTGTTACTCTTTCTAGTGCAAGTTTGATATTGCTGCAGATTTAAAAACTTCTTTATATAGTAAAAGTCTATTGCAGGTTGATAGAGGAGAATATACTTCTATCAGCCAATCAGCCAATACGGTTTCTTAAATTTTATTCTCAGCTCGATAAAGGAATTTGAATGTGCTCTGATGTTCATGCCACTTCTATAATTCATGTGTTATGAGACTTTTGCTATGTGTTTTATGAGATGATGAAAATGGAGGACAGAAGATAACGGAAGATACAAACGGTGTTTTGTGTAATATTAACAAAAAACGGAGAACTTATATGCACGATTACGATGCGGAACACTAGAATTTTAGATAAGTACAGTATTAGTTTATTGCCTGAGCTAGTTTTCGCTCTTTGCGAGCTTCATCAGTGGCTGCAAGTAGGAGGACTGTCCGTTCTGTTTTTGGAGATGGTGCCGTTGTTTTGTGTGTGTGTGTGTGTGTGTGTGTGTGTGTGTGTGTGTGTGTGTGTGTGTGTGTGTGTGTGTGTGTGTGTGTGTATATTGTCTAAAGTATTCAAATAGTAAAGGCAACTAATTATAGTATGGACAGTCATGGACAACAAAATCCATGTGGAAACTCCCAACGAAAAACATAGGAGGAACTGCAACAAAATTATCTACTACTAGAATACATGTTATCTATTTAATACATGTTAAACTTAAACTGATAAAAACTAAGTAATAAATTAAATCAATCCATATAGTATGGTCGGTAAACAACGCTCAATACCCCGACACTCCGAGGCACACGGAAGAAAGTAAGTAAAGTATTAACACGGTCATTATTCACCGTTATCTTTGCTAAGAACGTTTTTATCGCTCAAATAATCTGTAATATGTGTACGTTTGAAACTAACATAAACCTACGTTTATATCTACAGTTACAGTTAGAGAATAAATAAAACGAAGGGTGCATAGTAATTGACCACTTGTTGTTCTAAAGAAACAGTACAGAAGAGATGGAGTAGATCTACTTATGAAAGAACTGAGTGTAGCCAACACCAGCGTTCAGTCACACCTAACATGTAATCATTGCCTAACATGTAATAATTTTCATGTAATATACTTTAATTACTAAGTAAGCAGGCATTTTTAAATGTTTAGTCGACCTGGTAGCTGTAAAAAACGAACTTAAAAAGTTTAAATAGAGTAATAATTCTTGTACCTTTCTAATGTAAACCAATTCTGAAACACATTAACAATATTTAATGTTGGCGTACTTATTATTTCTTTAGATCAATATTGACAACTAACTATCGAAACATCTAATCGCGTAATCATTCACTGGCAACGCGTAGTCGCTTGAAAATTTAAGTCCGTTTAGTAAAATGTTCCAATCGAGAACACAAAAGCGTAGGGCAAATATGGACTCTCTGTGTTACACGATACGATTGATATGATTTCCAGGGAGAGTTTGATGGAGGGTGACGTGACGGCCGTGACCTACCGATTGGGTGATACCGATCGCAGGGAAAACTGGGTCAACCGCCACCGAGACATAAGGGTCGGCCTTGGCTACCCGCCTCAAAGGAAACGTCTTTTTCTATCTATTTAGGATTTCGTTTTAAAAATAGCCTACTAACTCGAAGGCAGAAATTACCCGTGTAGCTAATTATACAACTCTGAGAACATTGCGTTACTCACGATCGCTTTTATTAGAATTTAAATGGAAATAAACAAAACCCAGTCACAAAGAAAACATATATTTGAAAAGGCGTTACTCAGGAAAATGAAATGTAATTAATAAATTAAAATACAATTAATTAAAATTATTTAAATATAATAATTTAAATAATTTAAACATAAAATTATAAAATAATAAATTAACAAAAATTAAAATAATTTTAATTATATTATGTACAAAATTTTGTGGTG
This sequence comes from Magicicada septendecula, assembly GCA_034769895.1. Taxonomy (NCBI): domain Eukaryota; kingdom Metazoa; phylum Arthropoda; class Insecta; order Hemiptera; family Cicadidae; genus Magicicada; species Magicicada septendecula. The sequence goes on from CM068371.1 coordinate 245,475,305, forward strand.
CCTTAAATTTTCTAGTTATCCCTAAAAACTCTGTTATCAATGACATGCCAAGTGCATCATGTTTCAGCAAGTATTAGAGTTCTGCTCTCTACACGTTGTTAAACATGATCCACCCTAATATGTCAATGCCTAAAGTCGCGGACATAATAAATATGTTTTACTTCATGTTGAGTAAAAGAAATAATTTTTATAGAAGACAATAACAAAATTTGTGTAATTTAATATAGTTATTGAAATAAAATAACGAAAAATGTTAAATAATGTAGTGCAGTAAATAAAATAAAAATTAAAACATTAAATAATTTTGTACTGATTTAAAGGCATAAGTAAACTTTGAGTTACTCATAGCGTCAGGTGTAACTAGATATTATCAGACTGCTTACAACGCTCGTTGTTCAACTATGGACTGCAGCGATTTCCGCAGGGTAGTAAGCGCGCAGGACACATTGTGCTGTGTACACTTTGTGCGGTAGGGGTTTTATATATCTGCATGAGTTTGTTACCATTGCCGGTCACGTTTTCATCAAGTGAAAATTCATGCAATTGTTTTATAGACAATTTGTTTGTGAAACAATTTAGTGTTAAAATTTTACATACAAATATTTTATAGATTTTACATTAAATATAATGTATTATTTGATAATAATATTAATATAATTAATATTAATATATTAAAATTAATATTATATATTAATATTAATATGATAATGTACTATATAATATTCAATGATATTACATTAAAATACATTAAATATAATGCAATAGAACATTGCAGTAAAGGAGACTGTAGCCAGGACTACAGGCTGATATGGCATGTTTATGACGTTATAGACATGTTAAAATTTGATTTTTGGTTGATGATGTTAATTAGATATAAGTTTTGAAGTAAGAAATGGGTAAAAGACAATTATGTATCAAAATGCCCATAAATTTATTTGTGATCATGTCATGTGCGAGTTTAATGTGCGAGTGCGCGTGTCATTCGTATTTTATGAATAACTCTGTTATAAATGATCGTATTGAACTGAGATTTGGACAGCGCAAGCATCTTAAATAGCGCTATATTTTCTGGGTGTCAGAGACTTGTTACGTACTGTTTTAATAGGGATTTGTTAATAAAAATCAACTTCTATAAATTCCTTATCTTGTAGAAGTCAGAAAATTTATAGATAAGATCTATACCTGCTTCTGCAGAAATCTGCCAATCTGTTCAAGAAGTTGTCTATCAGTTCTATCCATAAATCGGTGTTTCGACCAATCAGTGGCCCCAATTTTCATTAAGATTGGGTCTACGACGACGAATGTCTAGTTAGTTCCATCCAGCAGCTCGAATATTACGGACGTGCATTCTGTGCGAGTTTTTCGAACAGAAACGTTCTTATGTAATAGTAATCAAGGACAATTTAGCGACGAGTTACCCGTTAGCTAATACCTTGTATTGGGACGAACTCAATATTTCAAATAATAAAATGTTTATATTTAAACAATGCTAGTCTCGCGTGAGTCAAGATTTCCGCATAGGGAGGGGAGGTGTTTCCATCCGTGATACTCCTGTGTAACGCGAGGACACCTCAAGACGCGGGAAGGTGCACGCTTAAAGCACCATAGTAAATAAATATTAAATTACAGCTCAGTTTCAGTACCTTGAGATAAAGAGTAAACTGTTATCGGTGTGGCGGCGTGCGTACGTACAAGAGGAGTGTCAGCGAAGCGTCAGTGTGCAGAGAGGAGCAGACGACGAGGGAGCAGATTGCGACGGATCATAGGACCATCAGTGAGACGAATCAACATAGTTGGATACAACGTTCAAGTAACAATTGACATTTTTAAACAGATCAGTTCTGATAATTCAAAGACAATTATTAAAGTAAAATAAATTAATTGTGAATTACAGACCAATTTTAAATTTGTCTCAAAATATACAACCTTGCTCCAGATAACTGACTACATTGTTCAATTATTACTATGTCTAATATAAATATGTTTTGTCGCATTAATTATTAAATATAATGTAGTATCTAATTCGCAACCGGCACCATTAATTTCTACAACATTCAAAACAGAAACATTTTCTCAGTATCTGAAACAATAGAGTTTTAAGGTAATATATTGGCTATATGGTAAACTAAAAAAATACACGCCCTGCTTAAAAAATATGCGATCAAAGTACACAATTTAATGTAGTATGTAGCTGGTACAGCCATTTCAAATTTTTATATTGTAAAAATTACAATATAATAAGTTATGTAAATCATTAGTTTATATTTTTGAGTCTTAGTTTTACCGTATAAATGATGTGTATACTACGAAAATTACATAACGGTCTCGAAAACTCGGCAGGTGCAGTTACATAAATGTTCAACACGTTTCTCGGCTAGCCAAGCGGGTGCACTGTCTCTGACAAGACCGTGCATTTAAATACCTTCCAGACAGTTCAAGAATTCCTAACTACGCAAATTATGCTGGCACGCCTTTAAAAAATGAAAAATTATTCTGGAACATCTGCGAGATCTATATAAGCAACAGCGGCCGGCTTAGTCAGTTAGCTACACCTGCCTGCGGGTAAAATTGTAGATTGTTACTGATTAGTGGAAAGTGATTACTGTGTTATAATTAGTGCGGAAGTCTGGTATTTGATATTATTATTGCGTGTGCACAAATTTAACTAGAATTTTTTATGACAGTATCTTGTTGATTACAAGTTGTTTATTTGTGACTAATTAAAGTTGGCGATTTCATTGGTGTGTGTATTTTATTTCATGAAGAAAGTTGTGTTAGTGGTTGAAATCACAAGCAGATTGATCACTGTTGCACACCACTATATAAAATTATCCCGATTAGCGCTTTCAAGCTTCACAGCTCATCGTCAGATCGGAATTAAAGCAAAAATCTGTAAAAAAGCCCTTCACTCACATCTCACCCCACCCTACTCACACACAACAAGCTATAATTGAATGTCGCTTCCCCACCCTCAGCCCTGTCCCACCATCTGGACAGTTACATATTTTTCTAGCAAATTCCTTGTGTGTGTGTGTGTGTGTGTGTGTGTGTGCATCCCTTTTAAACCTAGTCTTTCTCATCCACACATGTGTACCAGTCACACACCCTTATTTTAAAAACACCTAATTAGAGTCCTAAGCAATTTAATTCTTAATCTTATCTGTCTGTCCTCTATCATTTACTTCTTAATTATGTTATAAAAAATTTCTTCATTATGAAATTTAATTTTAGTATTAATTAAATTGTCTAACCCTTTTTCTCTTTCTTTCAATATTTCTAACTCCTCCCTAAGCTTCCTTTCAACTGTGTTATTTACTATTTTTACAATTTCGTAGTCTTCCAAAGGATTAACAAACTTATGGTTGTCTTCTATGAAATGTCTTGCATATAACGAATTCGTTGTTCTATTACCTTCTCCACGTTTGTGGTCAGACAACCTGCATACGAATTTTCGTCCTGTCTCACCTAGGTACACTTTGTTGCAGTCTCTACATTTTAATTTATAAATTCCGCTTTTCTGTAATACTGGTATTTTTTCTATATTTTTATTCCTTATCTTATCAAATACCGTTTCACATTTTTTAATAGCTATATCTACTCCGTATTTATTAAAACATTTTATAATTTTTCTATTGTTAATTATCTTCACGCAATTCATTACGCGAACAACACTTATTCACTTCACTCTACACTGCACGGCTGTTTGTTATTGTTTATTACCGTCTTAAACACGTTAAAATGAAGGATTTATTTTAATAACAATAGTATGTTATCACATTCACACCCCTTTGCACAATAAACCAACTAAGGCTTAACGTAAATATGTCTCCATGTAATCAAACAGTGTGAATGTTTGTCTCATTGCATGTACGTGTGTGTGTGTGTGTGTGTGTGTGTGTGCGTGCGCGTGTGTGTGTATTGTGAGTTTTATATTGCACCATAATGCTCCATAACGGCAACAGAAGTTGTGAACTAACTGCTTTGCCACAGTGGTAACCTCCTGATTTGGAATTGCGTAGGCTTCCACCCACTTAGTAAAGTAGTCACCTACAACCATGATGTACCGGTTTCCATCGTCAGTAACTGGGAATGGTCCAGCAATGTCTACGGCTATTCTCTCGAAAGGAGTCCAACGTTATACTGTCTCATTTTTCCCCTGCTTCTGGTTTGTGGGCCCTTGCTTGCAGCACATATTTCATACGCCCGAACCCATTCCTCTACGTCGTGGCAAAGATGAAGCCAATAGAATCGCTTCCGTATTTTGTCAAGGGTTTTGTTAACGCCAAGATGGCCTCCAGACATCCCATCATGCATCTCATTCAAAACAGACTGCACTTTATTTCGGAGAACTATCAACTGCATGACCACGTGTCGTCCATCTGCACTTTCCCAAGCCCTTTTCAGCAATCCGTTCTTAAGGTAAGGTATTCCAATTGTGCCCAGTAGCCCTTCAGCACTTCCGAACCATGGCAGATATCTTGCCAATCTGGGCGGCGACCTTCCTCTTTTGCCGTCAAGAACGGTACAATCATCTGTTCTTGTCAACAATCTTGTGTCGTCCAGCCGTCTGCCAGAAAATCTACAGTCATGGCTTGAACATGTTCGCTGGCGTTTTGTTCTTCCTTTCTGTGGCGATGTCGGCAGTCTTCCGGGCACGGTCTTCTTGATAAGCCATCCGCATTAACATGCAGGCGCCCTCGCCGATGTTGCAAACTTGAAGTTGAACTCTTGCAGACGTTCGAGCCACCTTGCCAACTGCCCTTCCGGATTTTTAAATCTCAAGAGCCATGGTCGGTGCGTAGTGAAAACTCGCTTCCATAGAGGTATTTATGGAAGTGCTCCAAAACTCGGATGATTGGGAGCAACTCTCTCCTTGTAACGCAATAATTTCTCTCTGGTTTAGAAAGCGTCTTGCTGTAATACGCTATTACTCGTTCTTGACCGTTTTGAACTTGAGACTAAACTGCTCCTAGACAAGTATTGCTTGCGTCTGTGTCTACGATGTACTTCCCTTCGGAAGCTGGAAAAGCGAGAATTGGCTGCGAGCATAATGCAATTTTCAAAGTCCTAAATGCTTGATCACGCTCTCTCGAGGTCTGGAAGTTTCGTTTATTTCCCGTTAGCTCATGTAGTGGTTTGGCAATACTAGCGAAGCCTTTCACAAAATGTCGGTAATGTGAGCATAACCCCAGGAAACTCCGAACTTGGTGTTTACTCTTCGGAACTGGCCAGTCTCTTACGGTGTCTACTTTATTAGGATCCATGCTAACACCCGCTGCCGAAACCAGATGGCCCAGATACTGTACTTCCTTCTAGAATAGAGAACACTTCTTCGGGCTCAGCTTCAGTTGTGCACCGTGAATTCTAGTTAGAACCCTCTTAAGGTTTTCCAAATGGTCTTCGAAAGTTTAAGTAAATAAGGCACGTTTTCCACGTCAGGCCTCAGAGTACCAGGTCCATCAATCTTTCAAATGTTGCCGGTGCATTACAGAGTCCAAATGGCATGACGTTAAATTGGAATAAGCCACTTGGGGTCGAGAAAGCGGTATTTTCCTTGTCTTCTTGATGAAGACCCACTTGCCAATATCCACTCTTCAGGTCCAATGTGGAAAACCACTGTGCTCCGGACAACGTGTCGATTGTATCGTCAACGCCTGGCAATGGATAGCAGTCTTTCTTTGTAACGTTGTTTAACCTCCGGTAGTCTACGCAGAAACGAAATACACCATCCTTCTTCGCTACCAGCACTACCGGAGAAACCAAGCACTTGAAGAAGGCTCGATTATTCCCTCTGTCAACATGTCCTGTACTAACTTAGACATTTTCTCTTGCTTAGATAATGGAGGCCTTCGAAGAGGTTGGAGTATCGGCGTTGTGTCCCTGGTATTGATGTGATTTTGTACAAGAGAGGTTCTTCTCAGTGACTGTCCTCGAACTGCAAAACAATCTTTGAATTCATGTAAAACCGTTTGAGTTCTTTTACCTCACCACTTTTGAGGTCGTTAGAAGGTCTGTTCAACATTTCCTGCAGTTACTCTGGTAATTTGGAATTATCCGAAGCACTGGACCTTCGTTGCGTCATTCCGGCTATCCAGGCCACAGGAGTCAATTTGCCTAGGCGCGTATTGCTTTGTAAAGTGACAGCTTGATCCAAAATATTCGCCACTCTATTAGGTACATTTCCGGCTTCGTCAGGTTTTACTAAACTTCTGACAATCGGGCTGACTACCTGGGGTTCGAATACAGAGCACTGGTTGCCCGTAGTATCTACCTCGGTTGTAAACATGATGATCTTTTCGGAGTTTGGCGGAACAGTTATGCCCAATTGGTTTATGACGTCCATCGATTTTTCTGATGTAGTCATTGTGGAGAGCATTACTTCTTCTCCTCCGATTCTCAAGACATTGTTTTTGAAGTCGACTATAAATCCGTATGCGATCATAACGTCCACACCAAGAATTGCTTCATCCACAATGTCTGCAACAAGTACTTAATGATTAAACTCAAGTCTACCGAGGCGTAGGTGTATCTCCACTTTTCCAAACACTTTTACATGCAGTCCAGTAGCTGTTCGCAAGCTGCAAGAGCACCAGATTGGCTTGAGATCTTTCACCACGTCGGGGCGCACAATAGAAACTGTTGCGCCTGTGTCAACTGTAATCGAGGTTGGCCTTTCTTAACGAATCTGGTAACCACCAAGCTCCCGCTGTTTTACTGAAGTGTAGAAATTGCGTATTGTCTAGGGACTTCGTTCCTCCAGTTAGTCAGCACAGTCAGTTGTACCGAATATTGCTCGTTTCCCTGCTGCTGAATTCTAACCCGACAATCGCGTTGTAGATGTCGAGGTTTCCCACATCTATAACACTTCGGTCTTCCATCCTTTCTTATTTTATTCTGTGGCGGCGACCGTCGAGTTCCTTGTTCTTCTTCCTAATCGTCTGTGCCGTCGCGATCTTTTTGCGCGCACTTTATGACTTGTCCAACCAGATTTGGCGGCCTCAAATTGGAAAGGATGTACCAGGGCGTCCGCACTGTTCTGGTATCTTGCCATTCGTAACACTTGCTGTAGTTCGTTATCTCGGACACCGGCAGTAAATGTTTGCATCTCAAAACTCGTTCGGAAATATTCTGGCGCTTCAGGATAGGCCAGTCTAATTAGTCTGTCGATACTTGCTTCAAACTCTTGAAGACCCTCCCCGAAACGTTGTCGTCTTGTTCTCAACTGAGCGTAGTTACACATCTCGCAAAAGATTATCACCATACCGTAATTCCAAACGTTTTATCAATTCGGCATAGGTGTTTTGGCTGTCAGGTGGCACTTTCTATAGTAGTTCTGCCGCGGGTCCTTTTAATGAGAGAACGAGTGAAACTGCCATGTCTTTCTCTGTCCATGCGCATGCAGCTGCTTCAAATTGGCGGAGGTACGTTGCCCAGTGACTACTTCCGTCAAAGGTTGGAGCTTTGACATGAACTGTCCCTACTGCACGCTAAGTGACTTTCTCTATTAACTTATTTTCTGCGTCTTTTTCTGTCTTTATCATTGGTACAGTCTGTTCACAAAGTTGTTTTGGTTGTATATTCAGGCACTGCTCAACTTCACTTTTAATTTGTTCTCTTATGTTTGCCATTGAGTATTCTACTGCAGATATTTTATTTGACACGGATTCTTCTATGACAGATATTTTTGTAGACATCGATTCTTCTATGACAGATATTTTTGTGGACATCGATTCTTCAACTTCAACTTCAACTCGAGACAGATTTTTCAACTTCAGGTGTTTTTAATGTCATTGATTCTTGTACCTCCGATATTTTAGTAACTTGTTTATTGAGCTCACCTCGCAGTAGACCCAATTCTGCGGTACTATGATCTTGCATCTGTTTCTGCTCCTGTATTGATGCTTTGATGTCTTCTGTTTCACGCTTCCGTTCCTCTGCTTCCAGCAGGAGGGTTTTCCGTCTCGCATCCGTTTTCTCATCTTGTCGTTTTTCTGCTTATTCTCTTTCTTTTCTTCGTTCTTCTTTTTGTCGTTTTTCTGCTTCTTCTGTCTCTTTTTGTCGTTCTAATTTTTGTTGTTCGTGTGTCTGCCGCAGCAGCGATTGGAAAGCCGTTTTCCAAACGGCTCTGTAGGTTAACGCTGGGGCGCTCTGTATAACAGTACCTATTACAAGTACTAATATAATTATATAGGCCTATAATATAGATACATGTCTGTATCTCATCTATTCCTATCCAGGAATATACCGTATGGAATTTTCCCCTGCAGTTATAACTGCAGTATACGGGTATATGCATGTTCATAATACTGATGCTTGTATCAACATCTCGCGAAAGATAGGCTATAACACGTGTATGGTGTAAACATAGGGTTTCAAAAGTACGAAACTGTTTGTCTAAACAACTTGCACATTGAAGTTTTGTTTGAAGTATGTTGTGCATTAACACAAAGATTGTATAGCCTACAATATAGGCTACAGATCGATCCTGCTATCTGACCAGAGTTAGTGCGCAACACGTCTTGCGAAACCGACACGTCCGAGCGGTGAAATATTGTCTTCCACAGGGTTTGGGGTATCACGGAACCACGTGGCGCAAGGGCAGACGCACGCGCGCGCGTCGTATACAACAGCGGCAGACTGCTTGCCGGCCTGGGCAAACAATGAAATTGTTACAACTCAATGGGTATCTTCTCAACACATGTTGTTTACCGGCCATCTATTCTGAGTAAACATGCACACACACACGCATACACATCTGTGGTAAACATTTTTATTGCCGCTGTGGAGGTCAAATTGTTCTTTTTGTTAGCGCTGATTTCACCGCAAACAATGTTTTTATTTTTACAGTTCATCGGTCGAGAAAAAAAATTGTTTGCTTTCATAACTTCATAACTTAAATTTTACTTACGTCTGTTAGTCGCCTGTGTTCCTTACGTTCCTCTGTTGGAAACATTACGCGAAAGTCAGATCCCAGGAATACTTAGCGAAAAAAATGATCGTGTAACTTTATCACAGTAATTTACTCTTGTTCCAGTTGATCTTCATATCATTATTGTACTTTCACTATAATATTCGCCTCAGCTGATTCCATCATTTTGATAGCGGTTGCGTGATTATCACACAAATCAAAAGAGCTTCTAGTTGAACACTGTCTCGCCAACGAAGCATTGGTGTTCTCCTGTATCTGTTGCTAATTATCTACCGTACCTTTTTATGGGTTTCAAACGAATTCCCTCTACGTTTCTTACTCACCTTGACGTTGTTTTCTAATGTAGTCTCAATGCTGAGGGTTCTGACAGTTCAGTAACTCGTGGCAATACCTGATTCACCATTCGTTGTCATATCTTACGGGTACATGTATTCATCTGAGCACTCCGCGTTTGAAGACGTACGATATAATTTCGATTCTTCTCTTCAGGGTTATATTCACAAAGGGATATATTTACATCCACATTGGCACAACATAGTTTTACATTTGTAATCAGTTCCCCTATTTTAAAAAATTGAGTACGTAGTTGACGATTTTAGGGAATTTTAACTATGATCTTACAGCACAACAGAGTGTTACAATGTGTAAACACAATATTTTTAGAAATATAAAGAGTTAATGCAGCATACACGCTCACACATTCGCGCACGCGATATTGAGATATTGAGGTAGTGAAGATTTGAACCACCACACTCCCGTCTATTCACAGAAATAAAATTTTCGTTGTAATAATAAATTATCACACTCAATATAAGAGGTGGGCACAAAAGCGTAGGCTAATTTGATTTAGGCATACAATAAATAACAAAAATAAAATTTAATGTCATGAAATTATGAAATTTTAATTATGAAAGTCTTTACATGTAACTACAAAAATAAATGTTTCTACTGAAATAAAAGACAAATTTAAAATTTAACTTGTAGTTACAATTTAATATTTACAGTACTTTCTCTATGATTTTTAATATGAATCGTGACTGTACACGATTAATTCAGCAAGAGTTTAGTTTCTTAATAAAAATTCAATTTATGCATACATTCATAATTGTTTGGACGACGTCTTCATACTAAATCTCTCCTCCTTGATCCGGTCCTCCAATCCGATGTCCTGCCTGTAGTACCGCCCCTTTATGAGCTCAAGATAAAGATGCGAAATTCTTCTTCTACTGCACCTGTGCTCGTTAGCACAGGGAACGTAGATATGAACTTTAAGTACGAGAACTTTATTTTAAACGAAACTGTACGTTTACCTCCTAGAAGTAGTATCTGTCACAATTCCTCCAATACGTAACCGGGTGCCCCGGTTGATGTAACACGCCGGAGAAATTCAGAGCCGTTTTTACCTATGGGCAAACCCGGCAGATGCCGGGGGCCTCGGCTTTAAAGGGGCCTCAAACCAAGGCGTGTTGAAACAAAAACAAAAAGCGCTAAAACCTAAATGCTCGAGGGACAGCGCACTCTACGCGTGCTAAACCAAAGACTAAAAGCATTACACCCTAAATGCTCGGGGGACAGCGAGATCTACGCGTGCTTAACCAAAGACAAGAAGGTTGGTTGGTTTTTGGATAATACAAAGTTATAACTTGTGTAACTAATAAGATTAAAAGTGTAAAAATACTATAGATTGGTGAAATTATAAGGCACTTCGTACCTCGTACGGTCGTATCTATAAAATCGTTAAAAGTAATTGACTTGTTTCAGTTTATATTCGGTACTTATTATCAAATTTATAAATCAGTCCCCTCGTCGAGAAATTTTGGTAATGTACATGACGCATTTACTTTCGGTAACATTCCCTATACGCAGACGCGCGCAACATAAGGCACAAGAATCCCAGTAAAGTTGGTAAACATGATACAGCGCTATCTGCTGATCTAAAATCTAAATATAATATACTAGGATATTTGCCATTGCCGGAGTTGTTTTTTATTGCCTTTCATGTTTTTTGCAACACAACTGTAATTGCATTTTATTGACATTTTATTAATTAAATGATGGTTGAATAAGAGACAATGACTTTGCATTAACCAGATATTAGTTTTTTTATACGTGCTGTGAATAGAAAAATAAAATTAGTTGACTTTAAACTAAGGTAAGTAAAATGGTGTATTATTATTAAATATTTTTTTGTGCTTCTTAGGTTTTATCTTATTAGTATGTTTTTCAACGCACTCTAAATTGTTCGTATCAATACTTCATTTTAAATTCGCTAACGCTTAGAAACTAACCTCAAATTAGACTGACAGTGATATTATGCTATTTACTTGGTCCGAAGTAAAAAAGATTTTGGTTCGTAGCTCTGAATGACATATCAGAAACTTTTAAACATGTATATCTGTAAAAAAGTGGATGTATGCTTGAATGTAAATGTAATGCGCACCTTTAGAAAATGATGTAGGGCTTTTAAAATTTTGTTCTGTATTGGTACGTTATCAGTGTAAGGTTATGTCTCATAAATTTTGTAAGGTCGAATTTTAGGTCGTAGAACACACAAAAATATTACATTTCTGGTATGTCAATTCGAAGATTATCAAAAATGATCTATTTACATAATATTATGCACCATTAATTCATTCGGATGTGTCATTGCTTAACTGACTCATTTCTTATAAAAAACATAAAAGTCACTAGTTGATTTATTTTTTTTTTTAATTCTAAACTGTTCTAGATCGAATTTGATTCTGAAAGAGAAGGAATTTTGAAACAAAAAATGAAGCGTTTTGAAAGTGGTGCTCATAAACGCCGAAAAATTGAAAGAGAAAAAAATTTAATTGATAAAACTCGTAAGGTATCGTCTTTCTTTCATGTCGTACCAAGCCAATCGGAAATTGAAAGAAGACCCTGTAATTCACCTTCATCAACTGAACCTCAGAATCATCTATTTCATAGACAATAATGGTCCAGCTATTGAAGTATCACAGTTCTCTTCGTCTACATTTTCTGAACAAGGCGGTCAAATAGTTTGTAATTTGGAAAGGGAATCACTCGTTTCACAACATATTCAAGAAGAGTTTTCACATAATAATCATTCGAAACAGAATAGACATGAAATGAACACACATTCAATTCAAAATGATAAAGGTGAACAAATAGAGGTTGAAGAATTTATCAGCTTAGATATTGCATTATGGGATTTAAATAGAATTTCAAAAACCCAACTCCAAGAATATTTTATTCGAAAAGGGCCTTCATGCTATCAAAATTTAGATAGTGATTTCAGTAAATCTATTAGAGTATACGCATTTTTAGAAAAGGGAAAAAAGGTTTCTCAAAAGCGAAGTTGCCAATTGACATTTTTTTATAAAGAACTTCAAAATGGAGAAAAAGTAAAACGAGACTGGTTGTTATACTTTCCATCTACCGGTATGATTTATTGTTTCGTTTGCAAACTCTTTGGTTCTACTTTGATTCCCACAAACCCTTTCAATTCCAACGGTTTCAACGATTGGAAGCATGGTGCTCAAGCTGTTTCATTTCATGAAAACAGTCAACAGCATCGTGCTTCTTTACTGTCATTTCTTAACCGTTCTTCTATGTCTGGGAGAATAGACTCTGAGATTCAAAAGCAAGTGAAAGAGATTACTGGCGTCAGATTTTAACTAGAATTGTTTCCGTAGTAAAATTTCTTACTGGACGAGGACTTGCTTTGAGGGGTGATGTTGAGGAATTTGGGTGTATAAACAATGGAAACTATTTAGGACTACTTGAATTAATTAGTGAGTATGATCCGATTTTGAAGAGCATATAAAAAAGTATGGTGGTGCTGGCAGTGGTACAACTTCTTACTTATCACCAAGTACTTGTGATGAAGTTATTCATATTATGGGAAAGCGAGTGCTTCAAGAAATTATAAAAGAAGTAAAGGCTTCCAGATATTATTCAATATCAGTAGATTCCACGCCAGACGTTACACACATCGATCAGTTAACATTCATCATTCGATATGTTTTGTTTGGAGAGCCTACTGAAAGATTTTTAAAGGTCCTTCCTATATCTGGACATTCAGCAGAGAACTTATTCGATGAAGTAGTTAACTTTTTGAATGAAATTACCATACCAATTTCTCATTGTCGGAGTCAATCATATGACAACGCATCTAATATGAGTGGTTGTTACAATGGCCTTCAAGCAAAAGTCAAAGAATTAAACGAATTAGCACAATTTATTCCTTGCTCAGGTCATTCGTTAAAGGTCGGAGTTTCCGCTGCTGAAGGCATCCCAGAGGCCGCTAGATTTTTTTACTTCGTACAATCATTGTATGTGTTTTCCTCATCATCTACATCTAGATGGAGGATACTGTTGGATTCATTGACAGGAAAGAAGAAAGTTGTAAAGGCCTTATCTACAACTCGTTGGTCTGCTCATGCAGATGCAGTTACTGCACTGCATGATAACTATGCAGAAATAAAATCAGCGTTGCAAAAAATTGAGGACGATGATGATCAGACAGCAGAGACAAAAGTTAAAGCTTCAAGTTCAATTGCATCCATGCAAAAGTTTGAGATAGCGTTTATAACTCTCGTGTGGAACGATATTTTAACTCGGATAAATAACGTAAATAAAGTTTTGCAAAAACCAACATTGACCCTTTCAACAACGGTGACGATATTGAATTCCCTGTCTGAGTATATTAATAAGAAAAGAGATAGCTTTGAAATGTGTTTTACAAAACAGAAAAATTTATTGGATCTACTTTGAGTACTTTCGAACAATGCACTAAAGAAACACGCGTTTCCAAACGCAATTCAACAATTAAGTTTTTTGACAATTCTCAGACGCCTGATACTGTTTATACGCCTAAGGAGAATCTGAAGATAAAAGTTTTTTTACCTATTATAGACAAATTAGTTAATAACTTGAAAGACAGAGCCTCAAAATATTATGTAATAGCTGAGAGATTTAGATTTTTAGAAAATTTGGTTGTTCTCTCTGAAAGTTCCTTAAAGACTCCCTGCAATACTTTTTCGAGAATATATAAAAATGATGTTTGCGAAAAAGAGTTATTTGAAGAGTGCCTCCATCTACAAGGTTTTTTAAAAGAGCATGTAGACTTGGAGAAGCTTCTTTTAAAAACAGAAGACGACGATAAAGAAAAGGATGAAGAAAAGGATGATAAAGATGAACTCGATAATCACGATGAAGAAGAGACTATCAAGGATGATGTTCATGATAGTGGGGCTTCATTTATATCCAAAAAACTAAATCTTAAGAAAACTTATAAATATTTGTATGATAATGGACTTTTATCTGTTTTCCCAAACATTGAAATTTGCTTGAGAATTTTTTTATGCTTGATGGTAAGTATTTTCGAAACTTAAACTTGTAAAAAATTACCTTAGGAATAGTATTAAACAAGAGCGATTAAACGCCTTAAGTATTCTCAGCATAGAAAATGATATAATGAGTAAAATTAGTTTTGATGAAATAATTGATGATTTTGCGGAAAGAAAGTGCAGAAAAAATTGTTTTAAAGCAATTTTATTTATTTTAGCTTTTATTTTTTGATCATTAATTTTTAATTTTATATGTGAGTGTATTTATTTATTTATTTATTGAATAGTCTCATGCAAAAAGGGACATATGAGAACTTAAAAAAATAATTGAAAAAATGAAAATCGCCTTATTTTTTTTGGAATACTTAATATATTTTTTAATTAAAGCATACACATTATATCTTTTAGTTTAAAACAATAATATTCAAGGCTCAATTTTTCAAAATCTAGTATTCTAAAAAAATTAAGTTTATTTTAATTTTTCCAACCATTTTTTCAAATAGACTTAAGTCTCTTTTTGCATGGGCCTATTTGTTACTTACTTACTTATACATCATTTTCTATGTAGACGATTGTAGTATCTATAAGCATATTCTTATCTGTTAAATATAAATAAATAAAATCATTATTTAAAAAATTTTGAGTTGTGATTTTTGTAAAGCAGCCTGTATTTATTAATTTAATAAACCAAAAAAACTTAATAATTTGTATTTTTCATTGCAGTGCGTGAAAAATACATTTTTACTGCCATGTGATTTTTTTTTAAATTGCATTTACATTTTACGCCCACATGCAACGAAAAATATCGTATATATCTCGGACGTTTAATGTAAAACTCTTGTGTGCATAATATACTATTGGGGCCTCATTTTCGGGTCTGCCGGGGGCCTCTGAGGTCCTAAAAACGGCTCTGGAGAAATTATCTTACTAGAATAACATTATTTCTACTCAACCTCGCTACATTCCTCCATCTGCGGAACACTACACATGGGCGTATCAGATTGGCCAAAAAAATTTCATATGTGGTTTTAACAGGTAAGTAGACGCTAGTGTGATCCGGTAACCATTTTAGACGGACAGGAAGAGTCGTGTAATAAATAGGTAACAATGTTCCTAACACCCATAGAAAACAATTTTTTACACGATTAAAAGAAACTGTTCAACTGTCCTTTATGCAGGACAATTATTATTCGAATACGGTTCAGTTTCAACTTAATCCATTTCGCAAAAAAAAAACAAATATTATAGAAACTTTATACAGAAGAATTACGTCACTCATGAACTGAATAGGCTACAGGCCGGCGGTAGTTTCTAAAGTAAAAATCAAGAAGTATTTTACATATTTATATGTAGTGTATGCGTTATGTCGCACTTTACATTTGTGTATATACTATACAGACAATACACGCTATTTATTGTAATGAGAGTGGGACAATGAAAAAAATAATAAAAATAGGCGAATGATAACAATTAGATGTATTCGGCACTTAAATATAATAATAAATGTTGTTCGATAGCCTATGGAGATGGAGAATTTTCTTATCTTAGATGTTTTTGTAGGTTTATTGTAGGTTTTTGTAGGTACATATAACTATGATGAAAACTTGTAAGTGACGCTAGTCAAGTTTTTAAGACTATCACGATCCAGTATGCATGACAACGTGGCTGATGGGTTTTAGCTTAGGAATCAATCCATACTATACAGAATTTCTGATCTAATTTTGTAAATCGTTTAGCAATAACGTGGTGAATTAGAAAGCTTAATCTTAGCATGTAGGCCTACATAACGTGTATTTCTCATTATGTACTTACTTTAATTATGTCTTTAATTATACATGTTTACTTTTAACGTTTCCACTCTCTGTTGCGCTTTATAAGTGATGTTTTATTATTCACGAGGTTGTTAGCTGTGTGTAACCTGTAGTAATTTGTGTAGTAATTCATAGGTTATGTTACTTGACAGATGTTTTGTAATCGTTCGGTTTCTTGGCAAACTGTGAAAACATTGATAAACCTAGCTGAAAAAAACTCTGCGGCTAGGAGACAAAAGATACGTTTACTGACATATGTATTGCAAAGATCAAATAGGGAAATTACGTTACTTCTAGTCCCCAGTTAAATCCCGTCTGGTCTTTAAGATCGAGACAAAGCCACGTAAGACTGAAATTAAATTTGCTACAGTAGTACCTAAATTGCCTATTTCGTAGTCATGAAATATTGTAATAAGAAATAAAAAGTATTATAAAGCTCATATTTACATTAAATTAGATTCTAAACAATACCACAGTTTCCTTTACTGACTTTTCAGAACTAAATTTTGCTACAAAACTATTCCAAAAAAGAGTGACAGATCTTAAAAATGAGTAAAACTTTTTCAAAAGGGTCGAGGAACTATAAATCAGACTTGAGAAGAGGAAATATAAAATGAAAGAGGAAGCAATAACTGTTGATGCAAAATGAAAAACTTATCTGTATTTTTTCACAAACATCAACTAAAAATAAACAAAATTTTTATGAACTGACTAAAGGTTTTTCGACAGGAAAACATGCTTCAGCATGAATGTTTTTATTTCGCTTTTGGATATTACGACCAGCGAAATAGTGAACTCATGTACACTTTTGGAAAACGCGGTAGACAGTTTTCCATATTGTTCCTGACATTTCTACTCCAACTGCCAGACGATGTAATTTTTTTACAGGGCTGGAAAACTTCAAAAAGTATGAAAAATAAAGACCCATATTTTTTTGTAATTTATCTCCTTTTGCACAGAGCTAGGGAGTCAAATTTTAAAGCTCAATAAGTTATTTGAATTGCCAGCTATTGTTTACATTGGGTTCGACCGCCATCGGTTCAATTAATAGTTATTAAATAATCTGGCTTTATTCTTGACAGTTCCTAGAAAAGTATTTAAGAAGTTTAATGAGCACGGCAGAGCCGTTATGATCTGGAAGCCTTAACCACACGGAAGTCTCAGCTTTTGATAAGATAGGACTACTATAAGAATGTATGTATATGAACTCAATGAAGAAGGATTTTTGTTAAAGGTTTTTTTATGATATTGATTCGTAATATGATATCTTACTATTCTCTCTGTAAAAGTATTCTAATATGTGGACATATTACAACACTGCACTACTGACTGTAAGCACATGTAACGATTTACGATTTTACTGATTCAATGTAACAGTAAAAGTTAATGTTAGTAATCTCTCCTGTTATTCTCTGATTTTGCACTAAAAATACTAAGCTGCAGACTGATATATATGTATGCATGCATACAAATATTTTTGTTAGAGTTGTGTCATGTCGACGTTCTGTAGGAGGGCCAAAAATTTGTAAATTCTGGTCTAAATAATAGTATTAACATAAACACTCGTAAACACAGTTGTAAAGTACTCTAACATTTTGAAAGGAATCAAATGAAAATACAGGTGTAATAAAACCTGTACAAAAGACTGTATTAAACATAAAACAAACAACCTGCAACTGCAACACAGATGTAATCAACGTATACAATAATTAATTAGTTATTATCAAAATGTGTTTATACAACCCTTTCGAACGAACTTGTAAGCGCACGGGTGTACTATTGCAAGATAAAATGTGTCTCATAAAAGTGTGTGCGCGTGTGAATAGTCCCAAACTTACATCATCATTAGATGGCTTGCAATGATTGGTTTCACACAAATGTGTGTTCCAGTGTATGATACGATTACATACATTTTCGAAATATCCGTACACTAATTAAATAAAAGTTTTATTTAAATCAACAGCCTCTGTTAAATCTGTTAATTTAGATTTGCAATATTATTACGTTGCAAAATTTGAAGTGAAGAACAGGCGGAAATTATTATCTAAGCTAAATACCAGTTTATTTCGAATTTGTCGAGTTAAGTAAATGTTGGCTTTAAGATTACACAACCATATACGTCAGACTGTAAGACACGCATCTACACATGCTGTACGTATAATATGTAGGTTCCTTTGCTTTAATACTAGACACGTTAATGTTATATAAAGTCGTTGTGCAACTTATGTACGCCGCGCGGAGGAATCAATAAAAGATCGCTTTCGTGGAACGTTTTTGTCTGAAACATCAAATAAGTTATTATTTTCTCCTGCAGTCTTCTGATGTTCGCACAGATGTAAATTATTTACATTTCGTCGAAACATTGCTTTTTGATTTGCTATCAGGCTTCGTCGAATTAGTGGATACTATTTAAGATTTCGTTTCAAGAATTTTTATTTGAAATTAATGAAGCCGTTTTGTGCGTACATGTGGCGGCAGATGTCTAGCTGAGTTGTTGCGTAAGGGAGTTTCAGACATTAAATATACTTTAATGCCGTCGATGACAACAACCGAGGGCTTTGCAAGTTCGTCGCCCGCAATGTCGAGCTTCTGATCAACTCCCACCGCAGGGAGACAAATGAAAGGCGTTCGAGTTTTTAAACAAGGCCTGCTGCCGTCCGAGAGTTCAATTAAACTACGCCTAATTCAGCACGAGCGTCAGGGTCCAAGATTAACTCGGCTCTGACAGGTGCTGATTGATTGCGCTTATATGGGAATTGCTCTGCAAATGGTCCCAGCAACGGTAGAATTTTCGAGAAAGTGTCCATATGGTGCCGTTCAGGGAAGGGGCACCAAGGACAGTGAGGATGGTCTGGTTGTAGGTGAGATAATGAGCTTATCAGCTTTGGAGGCCCAGCGTAATCCTCGGTCCATAAGAGGCTGGAGTTTACGCTTATGGATTTTTGCCAAGTAGCATCACACGGGGAACGCGTAGGTAACCGTCGGAATTACGTTCGTGGTAACCGTGAGTTTATATAAGCGGCGGGTCATAGTAATGATGCATAGAAAGAGACGGAGTTGGTAAGCATGATGGATTACAAGTTGGTTCTGCGGTTTACAAGATCGGGATCGCCAGCTGGGAAGTCTATCAAGGAAAAGCCCTGGGGCACTAGATACTTCACACTGGATACCATAGGAGTAGAGTATTGTCTACGTAAAGTCGAGTATGGAGCTTTCGGCGTCTGGAGAAGACTACAGCTGTACTCTTGGCAACGTCAATGAGGACCCACCATTTGTCCGAGCACTATTCGTCCAGGTGATTCTGAAGCCAAACTACGACCATTTTTCAGCTCTACTATCAGCAGTATACACTTCCGTGCCGTCGGCGAATATGACTGATTGAACGAACTTCAGGCAACTTGGACACGTCGTTGACGTAAACAGAGAAAGGCAAGGGACCTAGGACGCTCTCCTCAGTTCCTCCAACGGTAAGGGCTCTTTCCAAAGAAACAGTTCTGTTCACTTGTATTATCACGATGTTAATTGACACCTGGACGCTTGAATCTTGGAATATTATGACCAAACATTATGAATTAGCTCCTAAAAGGCGTTTTATTCTTTTAACGATGCGCCAAGTAAGAACAGCGATAATTTTCTTAGTACAGATAACGGATGCCACAATCTTCGAAAACAGTTACTTGTAAAATGTATAGTTAAGAGAAATATACTGCCTCCGCTACTTAGGCATTACAGTACCATATAGATATGTTAGATAATTTCAAATTAATCTCGACTGTATTTCAATTTTATTCATTGCTTTTGTAATTGATAGCTCCATCATTAGGATACACGCATCTGTTGTGTACCATATTGTTTGCTTTTTGGTTTGACACAGAAATCGATATTTTCAGACTTTCGTGTAAAACCACGTCTGAAATAACTTACTAATCAAATAACTCAATGAAGGGTCATGTTATTGTTTATGTAAAAGACTTGGATCAGAGCAAGTGTTTGTGAGTAAATGGGAAGACCACTAAAGTGTATAGTTGATAGTTTTCCTCATCAGGTATCGGACATATACCCCTACGCAAGGTAAAACTACTTATGATTTAATTCTGTACTCCCCAAGAAAGGATACTGTGTAGACATAATGGGCCCTGCTTTTCGCTCCCAGAATTGCGGAGACTGCCGGTGCAAAAACATTAGTATCATTAACAAATTACTTAATGTCTCCGAAGAATAACATGCACACATGGCATCAAACATTTGTTTAACTTATATGTACATTATAAATTCAGTTCAAATAAATAAGTAATGTTTGAAAAAATAAAATATGTAGCCAAGAATGTTTCACCGTTTAAAACCACAAAGCAAGAAGGTAGCGCTTATACGAGTGACCAAGGCGGACGCTGTGAACGTCATGCTATTGGTGTTGGAGAAGATGACGTTCAACGGAGCCGGAGCATCACTGGGAAGAAAGAAATTTAGAAAAATAAAGGATGCATAAAATCAATTTATAAATACAGAACACTAAAATACCCCATGAAATTAATTAGCATTCACCTCGCATTCTTTCGCCGGAAATCTTTCTCCACCGAAACAATTTTGTTTATCTTAGGAAATAGATAAAAGTTGCTCAGGACTAAATCTGGCAGCTATGATGGGCGAGAACACAAATCGATTCTTTCATTTTTTTGACTTTAGCTACCGCAGTAATCAGTGTACTTGCACTTGTCGCAATCTTGAAGTGTTCTCGCGTATGCTTAAGTTATAAGCATGACTTAAATGAGATATAAAGTTAAATGAGATATAACTTACCTAAGCGCATATCTTCCTCCCACACGGGCGGGACTAATTAATACTGGTCCGTATTATTAATTTTATTTTTATTATCATCACAACTTCTTCTTCTCCACGTCAAAGTATAGACTTACAGCCTGTTTCCGACTTCACTGAAGCCATCTCTTCCTTGGTCTACCTATATCACGTCTTCCCTGAAGTCTGTATCGTATTACTTGTTTAGGTAGCCTCATATCTTCCATTTTCTCGATATACTTCCTCCATTTTATTTGTTCTTCCCTTATTCTGCTGGCCATAAAATATAAATTTAGCTCAGTTCTTATATCTTCATTTCGTATTTGATCTCTAAGAGTGCAACCTTTGGTTTTCCTCGAGAACTTCATTTCACTTGTTTGTACTCTTCGTTCATCATTTCTCGTCATCGTCCAAGTTTCACTTCCATAAGTTAAAACAGGTGTTGCCATTACTATATAGAATTTTATCTTGATGTCTCTCCTTGTCTTATTTCCAAGTGTTCTGTGTATTGTACCACATATAATTTGAAATCTATTTGTTCTTATATCGATGTCGCTGTCATACTCATAAGTAACATCCCACCCTAGAAAATTGAAGAGATACCTATTCTATAGCCTGATTGTTTATAATTATCTTGGAACGTATCGGATGCTTTCCTCTAAAGGCCATAACTTTTGTTTTCTGGGTTGACATTCTAAAATTATATCCTTTGCATATTTGGAGTGGGAAATTCCTAAATGGAGACCTTTTTCTGTTTTTTGCATAATAACCTGATCATCCGCAAATAACGTATCGATACACTGAGACTGGATGGTGTCAATTTAATTCCGGGGTTTATTTTTTCCTTCCATTGTCACACAACATCCACAACATCGTCTCTCTCTCTCTCTCTCTCTCTCTCTCTCTCTCTCTCTCTCTCTCTCTCTCTCTCTCTCTCTCTCTCTATATATATATATATATATATATATATATATATATATATATATATTGCAACAAAACACAGGATGATGAGCTATATTAAGTATATCAGAGCATGGATGACGGGCATTAACAGGTTTTAAATGGATTTATACAATTGTTTGTCAATTAGCTATAAGTTTTGTACTTAGTGATGGATAAGGACTTATGGTATATCAAATTCTTTGTACAATTTTGTTCTTTTATGTCATGTACTTTGTGTGTGAAATTGTGGGCGCGTGCGCGTGTGATAAACCTTTTTCGCTATATCTTCCGTGTTAATTAACCCATCGGCTTGAAACTTGGACAGTGAATTAGTTAGGGTAATAGCTACAGTT
This sequence comes from Magicicada septendecula, assembly GCA_034769895.1. Classification (NCBI taxonomy): domain Eukaryota; kingdom Metazoa; phylum Arthropoda; class Insecta; order Hemiptera; family Cicadidae; genus Magicicada; species Magicicada septendecula. The sequence goes on from CM068371.1 coordinate 245,497,467, forward strand.
TCTATATACTCTATGGTTCTCAGCTAGTCTATAAATGTGTTTTTTCTAATAGTTAAAACATCAACTTTTTACTCTTATCTATGGAAGAGTAATACAATTTCGAGATTAAATCTATGCAGGCTCTCGCCAACTTATACAAAGATTTGCCTGCAACCCGACTATCTTTTGTTTTATCAACCACGTGGACAGCTGATTGACCAATCAGAAACCCCTAATTTCAGTAAGATCCGTACGTCGTATGGCATGCATCGGGGCAGTTCATCGAAAGCATTTGCCTAGTGAACGTGTGTTCCTCTACAAGAGTTATTTTTATGAACTAGTATAAATCTTAAGATACGCTAAAACTTGGAACTCTTTTCGAGTTATTCGTTAAGAACCAAGCTGGTGAAACCCATTATAATATTATATAAAGTGCTATTCGCGTTTAGGAAGATTTACTGACTGCGGTAAATCTGTAGTTTCGCGGAACACTTCAAGATTTGCCGGAAGGTGTAAGCCCAATACACCACTTTTAAATATTACTCATTATCACCCTGAGATTAATAATCAATAACGTTTTAAAATAATAATAACTTAGTTCGAGCGAGAACGCTAATAAATTCCGAGAGTGACAATTGGTGTATGTGAAATCTGCTTTGGTGTTATCAGTGTTCGACGGGCTCATCATCAGAGAGCGGAAAGGAGAGAGAGAGTGGTGGCGAGACGTGCAGAGGAATTGCAGCAGGGCCGCAGGGAGCGAGGACGTCACGCCAAGAAATAAGGATTTCGACAAACAAGTAAAACCGATCTAAATCATACTATATAAACTCTAGTACATCAAATATAAAATCTGCATGACATTTATGTAAATTAAAATATATCGTATAAACTATCATTTCTTGTGTGCTAATAAATAATTCTTCATTACCTCCAATATAGACTTGTTTGTAAAAGTTATTTACACACACAATATCCTATGCGAAAATATTGAGTTGTATCGTTGCAATAGGCTATATATATATTTATTTAATAGAGTGGGAGGTAAGCTATACCCTTGTCGAACCCTTCTATTAATTATTATAGGCGCAGTTTTACTTTCTTCAGTATTTATTACAATTCTAGTATGTTGGTATAGGCCTTGAATATCTCCTATCAAGTGTTTGGGATACACTCGTCTATCCGTAATTTCCCATAGTTTTGTTCTGTTGACCCGATCGAAGGCTTTCTCGTAATCAATGAAACCGATGTGAGTTTCCAGATTATATTCCCTTCTTTTTTCTATTATATGTCGTATTATCGTGACATTGTCCATACAAGATTTTCCTTTCCTGCATCCGTTCTGCTCTTCTAGGAATAGGATGCCAGCTATCTTCTTTAGTGTATTATTCACTATTCGGGCCATATACTGTTTTACGCAGCATTAAGTAAACAAATTCCTCTATAATTCTCACATTTGTTTCTATCTCCCTTTTTATAGAGTGATATTACCTCTGCTGCATTCCGTGCAGTCGGTATTTCTTCCCTTTTCCAGCGTTGATTTAAGAGATGCAACATTCTAAGTTGCAACATATGGCCACCATATTTGACCAGTTCTACAGTTATTTCATTTGAACCTGCAGCTTTTCTATTCCTCATTTGCTCCAAAGCTTCCTTCAATTCATCTAGTGTTATTTTATCCTCCCTGTACACACTTCTAGTTTTATGTAACCGTGGTTGTTCTTCATCGTCTTTCCCTTCTCAATTTTCTTCAGTCCAGAGTTCTGTACAATGCTTTACCCACATATCTTTATGTATTATATGTAATCGTACCGCTTTTTTTTGATTAAGGTGTTTCAGTAATTTGTATGCTATTTTCTGTCTGAGGTGGACATCTGTCTCTATACCGGATATTAATCTATCCCAAGATTCCTGATGAGCTCTCCTTAACACATCCTTCGAATAGTTACGAGCCTCTATATATTTTGACTGGTTTTGTTCTGAATTACATTTTAGATAAACTATGTAAGCATTGTTTTTTAATAATAGCTTTTCCTATTTCATCGTTCCATATTTTGAGACTGTATTACTTTCTACAATTTATCTTCTTTCCTATTGCATCTGTTGCAGCTTGTTTTATGCAGTTTTCTGTATTGCTCCATTCTGTATTTATACTGTAATAAGGTGGCTGCTTTTATAAATATATTGTAATAGTCTCCGTTGTTAAAGATATCTTATACTGTCACCTTGTAATAAATATATTTTAAACACTTCATCGGTTGGTTTATTTTTCTTATTATTGATCTTTTTCTACCTTGTTAACAATGCTATTTTAGCTATAACCAGGAAATGGTCAGAGCTGATATCACTGCCTCGATTAAGTCTGACATCCTGTACAAGAGATGCAAGTTTTTTATTTACAATTACATAATCGGTGATTGATCTGATGCCTCTCGCACTCCAAGTGTACTTGTGCGAGTCTTTTTTATCTGAAAAAGCTGTTTGTAATTTTCAGTTCGTTATATGCAGCAAATTGTCTTAATGCATGGCCATTATTATTTAAAGTACTTTCTCCGAATATTCCTACTACTTCTGGAACCGATCTCTGCCCTATTCTCGCATTTACATGTCCACTTATGATTAGGTGTTCACTTTTTGTCACTCTATCTACTTTATCTAGAGGATCCCCACTCTATTATTATCCCAACAATAGAGGATTTAAGCGTTGTCTGTTAATCTCAGACTGGTATTTGAAAATTTAAAGAATAATTGATATCCCACATGGCACTTAGGTTGCGGTACCTCGCACGAAAATCTCGCATGCATGGAGGGTTCGTTTTTTTGTCAATGCTTTCTGAAGAACTGCCAGACCACACCGCATAATTTCGCCATGTGACTGATCAAGGATTCTGACTGGTTAAAATTGCGTTCTACGTCACAGATGAAAAATTGATAATTAAGAGCTCTGGTAAGGCTTTACACAAGACCACGGAATCATGTCTGATTGCTATCTGCAACATTTATGACCTAATATAACTTATAAAACTGTATAAAACACATTAAAATGTGTTGAATAGTTCATACGATACTAGAAACCTGTAGCGTTAAATAATATGATGCATAATCTGACAAAGTTTCATTTCGATACGTTAATAAATAACGGAGTTATTCACTTAATATCATTTTTTCCCGTACACGCGCATTCACGCACTAGGAATGCACATATATGGATACAGGGACAAGCTATGAACAGTTTGAGGTGCCTCACTTCACTAGTACAATACAGTACTTATGCCTAATTTTCAAATTTGGACTAACTTATAGTTAATACCTGTTTGTACGCATACAAAAGGAATCTATACTATTTCTAACTCACCGTTTACACTGTTATATATATATTGCAACAGTACACAGGATATGAAAGTCATTTTAGTGGAATACTACTGCTGTATAACATTTTCTGATGGCCATAGACATGTTTTAAATTGATTTTGTTCGTTCTTTGTAAAGTAGTCATAAGTTTTGAACCAATCTATGTTTTAAAAATTATGTTATGTCAAACGGTTCACAATTTTATTCTCTTTTATGTCATGTGAAATATTTGTGTGTAAGTGCGCGGGTGCGCGTAGAATAGTTTTTATGTTTTATTTTAATTATAAGAAAAATATGTACGATATGGTAAAACAAAAGACACCAAAGTGTATAGAAATTAAAGGTGAACAAAGGGTTAAAAGACCGTGCCAAAGTGACGGAAAATGCAATTACTATCCGTAAAAAGTGAATAGCTCTTTGTGTAATTACAATAAAAAAGTGTAATTTACGTATAATAAACATATAAAAATTAGCGATCGATTGAGCATCGAGTGGTGTGAAACAGACTTCATAATTCGCGAATATAGGCGAAAATAGTGAATTGAACCAGAGTGGGGGAAAGACGCTTCGACAAACTGTGACAAGTTGAAAATTGTTCAGACCTGAGCTTTTGCACGACCTGGCTATAAATACCAGGTCGCGCTAATAAAGTTCCTTCTTCTCTATTCAACCGTTGCCACAGGACGCTATGTCAGTCAGAGACGCTATTTAAATCTACAGTGAGAGTCACAGGACAAACTGGAAGTCCAACCAGAGCAGCAGAGCACATACGAGGAGGTCTATGGATACACCTGCACCATATGATGTGAGGCGAGACCACTATTAAACAGCACATGCAGTGGAATCCGGGAAGAGGACCCGAGGACGGAGACAGAGGACCAAAGGAGGACATACGGATGATTAACCACGTCAAACGAGGTGATGAAAAACCATAGTACTTACAGACATTTGAAAGACACTAATTAAAGTTAGAATGAAAGACATTCAACCAGTTTATTAAAATAACTAAATTGTACATAAATGTAAAAGCCGAGTGAAATTTAGACTAATATCTCTTGTATAAAAATTAGTAATTGAGAGTAACGTAAATGATAAGAGAAATATTTGATTTTGAAGTTAACGTAATTAATAAAGTCTTTGTTGATAAAGGAGAATGCATATGCAGTAAAAGGGTAAAGCCAATTAATATTAAAGAAATTGGTATACAAGTAAATTCATTATTGAAGTAAATTAATCAGCAATTGCAAAAGATGACCACACAATGAGTAAGCCGAGAGCACATAAATATTTAATTAATTAAGATTAGATAATAAGATTTATGTATAACCTGTTGTATGTAATTCGTTAGCTATAAGTCGTATGCGAAAGAGTCGTACAAACGATATAATATGAGTACTATTTCAATAGGCGAAATGAAAGATTTTGTTTAATAAAAAAATAAATAATGGAACAATTTTAAACTTATATAACGCATCATCTTCTTATTACGATTACACCCATGAATGCATCCAATTTGTTTGTGTTGTCGTATAAATTAGACGCTCCAAAAGCGTGGGGCTCCACACATTTAAATTACATTAAATTTGTGTGTTGTTATGTTATAATATATATATATATATATATATATATATATAAAACATATAATTTATTATATTTTTCTTTTATTTTGGTCACCCTAACTTTTTTATATTTAATTTCTAATGCGTTTTATTTAATTAATTATTTATTTCTTATTATAATGTAACGAAAACTATTGTTAGTATCATATTTTATCTGTCACTGGTGTTTTATGTGTGTATGTGTTGGTTTTCAGTAGAGATTCATGTCGAATTCACTGAACAAGTGAATTCTCTGCAAAGTTTCATCAGATCCTTCTGTGGCCATTCCAGGCTGAAAATTCCTCCTTACAATATCCTAGCATAGAATGGTCTGTAGTTGGTGGGCAGGGCTATGCGGTTTGCACGTGCCGGAACGAACCATACGGTATGAGTATCGACCTCCGAGCTGCAATGTCGATTTTCTGCCTAGTTTTATCTCTCTCCAAGTAGGACGAATTACTTGGCCTACAACAATGTGTACCCTACTAAATCACTTTAGTGCAATACATGTTTAGATCGTTTTCAAGAATCGCCTGGTCGTGTACGGCCCCTGCTGAGTATCGCATTATGCCGTCTTCCGAGCACAGTCTCTCGAGCTCCTACAACGTGGCCTTATCCTAGTAGGATGGTCTGTTTTTGCTTAATTTAAACGACAGCACAATATATTACGAGATCGTTCTCATATACCACCTACACGTATACAACACCCTACGCGTCCAGCCATGAGGGGTTTTCATGGGCCTTTGCTGTTCATACGTAAGACGAACCGATTTACATAAGTCATTTCTTGAAGCCGTCCAAAAATCGAATAGGCTATCGAGTCCGCTTCTCAGGAAGTAAGAAGAGACAACGGCTGAGGACTCTGACCGCTATTCCAGAGCTTCATGTTATAACAAAACAAGTAGTGTAGTGGGTGTTGTTGTTTGTGTTGTAATGTGTCGGGCGTTACCTCCGCGCACTTTTGTTACTTACTCTGTTGACTGGATCCTCTGCAGTGATGTAGTCCTGTAATACGACTTAATACTATGCTTTTTGTGGGCGCCACTTGGAAACGTTTGTTCCAAGAAAAAAAATTAAATGTGATTGATAAAATTTTTAAATCTACGAAAAAATTTAAACAAGTCAGTTTAGCTTTGAAAAATCAGTTAAGTTTAATGGTTCTTTAAAAACAAACAAATCGTCTGAAGGACTATCATTCATAAAAAATTATAAAATTGCAGAGAAAAAATTTTACAAGTTATTATTATTGACAATTTTTTTTTATATGTCCAATCAAGTATCGGCTAGTATTTCAGATTCTGACTCAGTTGAAAAGCATGAGTTTAATATGTGAAAAAATCTTTACTCTCAGGACGTGACTCCTTTGAACTACCAAGACATATCAATTAGATGCCTTACAAGAAAAAACTAAGTGATTTGAAGGTGTATGTGTGGCGTGTAAAGTACAACTGTGTGATAAATGTAACCAGGTAACAAATGACTTTAATTTTGGTAACTCACGTTCCAATGGTCGTTTATTCTCTCACTGGACACTTCCTTCGGGTAATTTCTCAATCTCGCCTCTTCGGGTGTACACTGAATCTATTTAAAGTCAAATTTTGCGATCATTACTTTTTCCGCACTTTATGTCAAAACGTTTGGCAGTAGAATCTCGTTCAAACGCCGCCGCTACGAATCATCTGTTTAGCGTTGATTCAGAAATCTGCCACCGCAGCGCTGATTCCCATGCAGTGTTGAGGAAGGCTTAGTGTATTGTTTGTTTACGTTCGGGGGAATTATTTGTCACGTTAGTCAGTCAATGCGAACACAGCAGAATTCGTTCTCTATTTAAATGTTTGGTCCCTCCTGGGCCGTCGACGTTCTGGCTGCGTGATTTCTATTAAAATTTGCCGTATCGCTGCTCTATTTCAGCGATACTTTTTGGCGTAGACTCTCGTTGAGGTTAAGTCAGTCGGTTATGTCTATGTACGGGAAAAGCCTTCCTGCCGTGTCTTGTCGATTTCTCGCCTCTTTGGTTTCGCCTTAGCTGCGTTGATCAGTGTTGTGTGAGATGCATCAGTTCTGGAGTTCAATCTTCAAGTGTTTTTGGGTCGAATTTGGTCTCGCTTTTATACTAAATCAGGTAGACTGTTTTCATCGACTTCCGGTATATTTGTGTAAAAATTCTTTCTAGATTGTTCGAGAATAAACGAAATGGAATGTCATAGAACAATTTTCACTTCCGTAGAAGCTTTTAGAACGAATTTCTTATTCTTCATACAAAGGATATTTCAAAATTTACACTGGTATTTATCAAACAGTTTCACATTAGTACTCACAATTTGTATGCCATTAATGCATTTAGATTCCTTGTTTTTTACTGAATCTAGCGATACTAAATATGATTGGTATCTAATTAACTTAAGTCTAATAAACAATACAATATACAACCCTCACCTTGAGTTGTTGTCATTGAAAACTCAATTTTTATAACAAAAATTGTTGTGGAGTTACAAAGTTCCTTCCACAAGCTAAACATCTACTACTACTACTTTCCTACAACAAAATAAACAAATTTTAACATCAATAAAACACAAATAAATACAATTTTATATGGCCTCTGCTCATGGCCTAGATTCTTGTCAGTTTTCTAATACAATGATTAGTCTTTTTCTTTAATATATGTATTATTTCACTACTATACACACAGAGTTTATTATTTTGTCTATCTTTTGTGATACCTGGTTACTCTGTACATATATTATATTTATCACAAGATGACATAGCATCATTGATTGGTCTTGAGATGTCATTTTTTATGGTGTGACAAATCTCACTCTAATTAGTTAAATTCTTTTAGAATTGACTTTACTTTCAACTGAGTTTGTTTCTTATTAAGGTATTCTGATGTATTGTACCTTTCTATCTTATTTTTGTTAGTATTATGTAAGTATTTAGCCAGATATGATTATTTTTGTACTGGATAATGGCTTCAGCCATACATGGTATAAGTAAATATTTTGCTGACTTGACTATTACAATGTTAAAGTCAGTCAGGTATATTAGTATAGTTGCTTTATATCATATTACAGCTTTCTAATACAGTTTGGTTGCATCTTGGCAACATTAAATTCATAAATTATACAATATTAGATGCCTATTACATGTTTTTAGTTAACACTGTTTTTGGCTATTTTGGCTGCTTTTTATTCATTTGACAGCTTCCTTTATTTAAGATAAATTGTTCACTATTGTCTGCTTGACAATTACATATAGTTTTTATTTAAATCTGATAATAATTAATTTTTTCATGAAATCTTGGTGTATGGTCTCAAATCCAACACATTAATATTTTTTTGTCATTGCAAATATACAATTTTTATTTTAACTTAAACTCTTTCTAATAATGTATTTAAGTCATTTAATACATTTATTTTATTTACATCACATAATATAATAATGGATCATGTCCATTTATTCACAAAAAATAGTTTTTAATACCCTATTCATAGTTATAAAACTTAATAATTATTGACTTTATTCTGGTGGATTCTGACATTATTTCTCTCTCTTATAGTGTCTTATGGTTTTTTCACTCTTATTCACTTTAATAATATATATGGGGTTTTGTCTTAGTCATAGTTTGGTCGTTTTTTCAAGTTGATAGAAATAATTATTATACAAAATTACACAATTTTTTGGGACTACTTGGGTTCGATACTGTTCACTTCACTTTCCTCTTATGCTAACTTACTATATAAATGATTTCTTTTATGGAACGTTCTGTGACGTTACATATGCCTCTTCGTTAAAGTTGATAATTTTGGAAAAACATATCTTTGGTTTTGATGAAATTATCATCTCTATAATAACCCTTTATTATTAGCTTCTTTATATTTCATTCTTTTATCTTATAATTAAATTCCTGTACTACTCCTTTAATATATTAATCCAACTCAATATTCCTAGTTCGTTCTTTGTCATATCACCTATTCCTTTCCTTTTTACCTTGATGTTTTATAATTAATCTTTGATATAATTCCCTATCAATTCCCTAACTTACATAGAGGGTTGGGAGTCAGAGTGGCTCGCTATGGCATACATTCTCTGTCCCTTCCTGACTATCACTACTGAAATCAGAGGCAACACATCCCTGTTCAGAAAATAATAATTGCACCTTTGCAACAAATAATAATAATAATAATAATAATAATAATAATAATAAAAAAAAAATACAATATTCAAAGATCATAGGCTCCTACACATAAATTCCCTTTCTTAAACTCTTCTGATTAATTCACAATTATATTAATATATCGTTCTCCGCAGGTTAAAATTATCGTTTAAAATCATTCAATGTTAATAGCTATATTCATATTCATCATTACCTCCTTATGTAACACACTGTTTTCCTCTTTTTTTTTTCCATTTATCATTTCCATTTAGTATCAAATATATGACAGTATTTCTCCCTCTTTTCTCCTTTACTAAGTGCCCATCTCGTAATATTTATTAATAATAATCTCTCTCCTTCTCTAAGTACGGGTAAGCTGGTAAATATACGTTGACATGGCTATTGGAAATAAATCTTGCCTATGATGGAATGTGTCCTTCTCGTAATATTTATTTAATAATAATCTCTATACAATAATATTTATATTTATTTAAAAATCTCTACCTCCTTTCTAATTATGGCTAAGTTAAAAAATTCACGTTGACATGTTTAGTCAAGGTACCTGGATGGATGGATGGGTGCACGGGCGTCTTGCGCCCTAATTTGTGTGCGTTGTCCAGACCTAAGCCTGATGAACGCCAGGTGCCAACAGTTCAGCGCGGTCGTTTGCTCTGCTCAAGGATGTTAAGGTGCAGTCCGCGGGTCCATGATGAATTAACATGGCCACCACGGTGGCAAGCTAGTGCTTAGCTTCAGCCAATTGTCCGGCCAAGGCGCGACACCATGGTCCCCTCAGGCTAGCCTTTGGGAACGTGGTGACACACTGGCGAGGACAAGAAGCTCGAGCGCCCTAGGGCGTCGGCCGAAATGGTGGGTAATGTCACCGAGACAGCCAGCTTTCGCAAGGAAGGCACTTGCACAACCTCGCGGGAGCTCATGTCTCAGGTCATTACCTTACCAAATCAACAAAGCAGGTGCTGGCGGGGAACTTAATCGTGATCAAGGCTTCAGCCAATCGCAACGCCTGGTCGCGTCTCATTGGTCGCCGGGACATAGCCCACGGAAACTCAGAAACGCGCCGGCGAATACAAGAGGCTCGTCCGCCCGAAGGCAGCGGCCGAGTCGGCGGAACTTGTCACCGGGGCAGTCGGCTTTCGCAAGGAGGCATTTGCACAACCTCGCGAGATCCCATGTCCCGGATCGAGGCCCTGCCGAATCGGCAAAGCCGATGCTGGCAATAAATCTATCCATTCAATCCGCCGCAGCATGATTGACTACAGTTTCGGCAGGCGCAGGTGGTGATTGATGGTGATCGGTTCAGATTTCCAGAAGGTTGGGGGGATTCGTTTCTGGGGGTTCATGTGATGAACTTAGGGGGGGTCGTCTAGCAGCGCCCTAGGGCGCCTGACGCGGCGAGGAGGCGGAGCATTCTCCATGCTGTTAAGCCTTCGGAGGTGCGGGTAAGAGGACTCGCCTGCCTTGGCGAACAAATTCGTTGCCAGGGACCAGACGAAGACCTCTAAGGTGGGAACACGGAGACCCCGATGTATGGCGGTATTTCGCACATACCACGGGGACCCCGTGAGGGAGCGTAGGGTCCAGTTCTGAAATGTAGTCAGCCTATGCCTGTTGGTGGCCGACAGGAGAGGCCACCAGGCGGGTGCCGCATAAGTGAGTACTGTTCGGAGGAACAGTAGATACAATGTCAGTTTAGTACGGACAGCCAGGCAGCTGTTCCGCGAAAGCATAGGTGATAGTTTGGCTCTGACGCCACGAGCCAAGTTGAGGGTTGAGGTCACGTGAGCGTTGAAGTTTAAGTGCCGATCAAGCCGAACACCTAGGTACTTCACCGTCTCGGTCCAGTTGATGGGTCTCCCCTCTAAGGAGAGGGATTGGCATCGGGAAATGGACTTATGCGTAAAGCAGATCGCCTCGGATTTCTCCGTATTGATCGCTACCCGCCATTTCCTTAGCCAGTCCGGAAGCATATCCAACTGGCGTTGTAACATTACGCTCGTCCGCCAAGGCGAAAGCGAGCTAAAATGAAACATCGCGTCGTCGGCAAATAGAGATAACGTGACCCCAGGATAAACAGGCAGATCGTTCGTGTACAGTACATACAGAACGGGGCCGAGGACAGATCCTTGTGGGACGCCGGCGGAGACAGGGCGAACCCGAGAGAACGCCCCATCTACGCTGATCCTGAAGGTGCGATCCGTCAGATAGGATCGGAGCAAGTGGACGATAGATGTCGGGATTGGCGAATGCGCCAGTTTGTAGAGCAGGCCTTCGTGCCAGACTTTATCGAAGGCTTTGCTCACATCCAACAGGACAGCGCCTGTTGCCTGATGATGGTTGGCAGCGTCGGCTAGATAGGTGACAACCCGTACTAGCTGAAGAGTAGTCGAGTGCCTCGGCCTAAACCCAAACTGCTCCTCGCGGATGAAACCATCCACCAGGGGCCGAATACGGGCCAGGAGAAGACGCTCGAATACCTTCGAGATTACTGGCAATAGTGATATTGGGCGGTAGCTTCCAGGTAGCGTGGGCGGCTTTTTAGATTTCTGGATCATGATGACGTTGGCAGTTTTCCACAGGCGAGGGAAGTAACTCAGCCGGAGACAGGAGTTGAACAGCTCAAGAAGAACGTCAACTGCCGAAGGCGGGAGATTCTGCAACGCAGCGGCGCCGATGCGATCGGGGCCAGGGGCCTTTCTCTTCTTCAGTCGGCTTAGGACAGACGCAAGGTCATCCTCGTCGACCGAAATAGGAGGATCAATGGGGGGAGCAGAAAAGTATCCAGATAGGAAATCCCTGACGACGGCCACATGAGCCGGGTCAGAGATGCCTCTATGGACGGTGAACTGGTCCTCAATGCAGTCGGCGAAGACCTCCGCCTTGCCTTCTGCAGAGGATACAGTGCCGTCCGGGGTATTCAAGGGATGGCGAGTCCTCTTTTCGCCTTTTAGTCTACCAGCGGCTCTCCATACGGAGGCGTGGTCGACTTCCAAGGACTCCAAATAGGAGTCCCATCGATTCGCGTTTACGTCAAGCAGAAGCTGCGAGACGTGTTCCGACTGGGCTCGAAAGCGCCGTCTAGCGGCAGGATCACGGGTATGGTGCCATCTGCGGCGGAGCTGGCGCCGTAAGCGGATGGCTTGGAGAACTTCCGCAGGAAGGTCGGAGCGTTTATTACTCACCGGAACAGTGTAGGTGTTTTTATCCATTGCAGACTGGACAAGGTCCTGGAGCTGATGTACCCGGAGATCCACATCGTCACAAGAGACGAGTGGGTCCGGAGGGACAGATGGCAACTGCCTGGCCAGATCATCGTGGTAGGATCGCCAATTGACTCTCCTAACAGGATGATCGGGAAGTCGGGGTGAGACCGACGGCAGCAAGACAGTTACAAGTAGGGGGTCGTGATCGGACGATAGGTCCGACACCGCGCTGACTTGTAGATGAAAGGGGATGGCCTTGACAATTACGATATCAAGGACATCCGGCGGATAACCCGCAGTGGGAAAGTGTGTCGGTTCGGACGGGCCGATGATGAGGACGCTGGGATCATCTTCGACAGCCCTACGGAGAGAATTGCCGTAGGGGTTTGACGTTCTGCTGTTCCAAGAGGGATGCTTGGCATTAAGGTCTCCGGCTACGATGGTTGGGAGATCGCTGTCCAGGAGGGCGTCCCACTCCTCATGCGGTGGAGCTCGATGGCCGGGCGGGAGGTACGCAGAAACAATGCGCACCTCCAGGCCGGCTACATCCAGCGCCACAGCACATGCTTCGATGAGGGTAGTTTCAGGGGCAGGGAGTTCTCTATGAGAGTGTCGCCTGTGGACTAAGATCGCCACTCCGCCAGATGCTCGGTGGCGATCGGGACCATTCCTGTCTTTCCTGTAGCAAGCATAGGCTGGCAGGGAAAATCGCCGGTTAGGGGCAAGATGAGTTTCGGAGAGGAGTACGACATCTGCGTCGTACTCGACAAGGAAAGCTGCCAGTTCGGCCCGACGCGCCGGAATGCCATCTGCATTCCACGCGACGAACCGGAACTGTCTAGCCATGGTTAGATGAGGGGACGATCAGGGCGATCAGCGATGTTAGGATCGCCATGAGCATTGTCGGGACATCCCGAGCAGCAAGAATTTTCGGAACAATGCCGCTGACCCAGGCCATCAGCTGAGCCTCAGTGACCAGTGGTGATCCACCGGCCTCAGGGGCCTGACTAGCCGGCTCTGGGGCCGCGGAAGGTGCAGATGCCGCCTCCAGGGGAGGGTGGGCAATTGGAGCTGGCTGCTCGGGGGCTGGCGAGATTTCCATGGAAATCGCAGGGGCCTGGTCAAGGTACCTTCTCTATGATGCTGTATTTGACTTGGGTCTTTGGTCATGGTACTTGGTTACTGATTGAGTATTCGACTTGCGATTTTATTTTTTTTTTTTTTTTTTTTTTAATCATGGTACTTTTTTAATGAAGTCTGGTTATACGTCCCTTTTACCTTGTTCCTAATTGTGTCAGTTACCTCGTAGGTATTGTTTTCATGTTTGATAATATTTGAGTTATATTTGTCAGTTTGGGTTAATTACGTTGATTATTTCAACCCCTTTTGGTTGTGTTCCTTATATTATGTCCTTATTTATCATTCCCATTCCTTTTTAATTCCTTCTCTTTTCAATATTCGACCTTCGATGTTTATCACCTCTACTCCTTCAAATGCCTGGTCTATGACATTTATTCTGGATGATTAGTTTCATGGCCTTACCATCTCATCACATGTTTGGGCCATAATTTTTTTTTTTTTTTTCTGCATAGCGGAATTCCTCCTCTCTCTCACTTTCATTTTGGGGATCATTATCTGGTTCTCGGCCAGTTTCTGCCAATACATGGTTTACATAAAATACTCGGGGTTTTTCGTCATTACTTGCCTGATTATGCTGTAATGAAAAACCCGGATTTTCGTGAACTGTTACCCGATTCTCATTATTATTTTGATTAGCGTTTGGCTCTTGTTGGTTGTTACTTTCGTTTCGGGGTGGTTCGCTACTCCTACCCTCTGAAAACTGCTGACGGTTATTCGCCGTATCATCCTGGTTACCTCGCATCTGTTGAGTCATACACCCGTAACTTGGTAAATTGGGTGGATATGGTCGTCGATTATCGGCCATCATATAATTTACCTGGGGCCTATATTCATTTTGGTTTCTCCTATCGCCTCCTCCTTGGTTTCCCCCGTTGCGATAACCATTACGTTGACCATAATTACTTCCTCTATAATTATTTCCGCGATAACCGTTTCCCTGGTGGAAGTTCCTACCGTAGTTATTCCCGGTGTAATTACCTCTGTTTGGTCCCGGATAGTTGCGGTTAATTGGGCCCTGAGTGGTATCATTTCGGCCATTTGGTGGGATATTATTATTCTGATTATTGGTGTTTAGATTATTACTGTTCCCACCTCCATTCCGGTTTGGTCCGTTATTATTGTTGTTGTACTCTACCTTACAATTGGGGGGTTGGTAATCCTGGAACCTTCCTGTGGATTCGCAATTTTCCAATAATTTGGCCAGATCGGCTATTTTACTAATTTGTTGGTATAATTGGGCATCCTTGATCCCATAGCTGTAATGTCCAGCTAACTGCCTTACCAAACATTCTTCTGGGATCGGCGGTATCAACTTCCGTGCTAAACATACCTTTCCCAGGAAATAAGACGTCGGGGACTGTCCATAGGACGCATCGTATTTGCCATAGAAAATGTCCATTCTTACCCTGTTTTGTGCGGTCTCTGACCAATACTTTTCCTTAAATTGGCGTTTAAACTCTGCTAAATTTGTTATTTCGGGTCGTACCGCTATCCACCAGTTATCCTTAGTATTTTTAAAACGTCTCGTCAAGCATCTCTCGTATCCTGTCCCACCTTGTTTCTCTACTTCTCCCAATAACCTCCTCCATTCTTTCCAAAAATTCCATTGGGTTTCGTCGATAGTCCTGGAAGTTGATCACTTCCCTGTTTTCACCATGACACGTATGAGTGTTTAGTATTGGTGTGTCTCTCAGCGCCTCTAATCTTTCCTGCAGGTTTTTCTCTCTCTGGTCTATTTCCAGTATGCTATTTTTGTTAGTTTTTATTTGTTCATCCAGCCTGTCAGCGATGTCATATGTTTCCTGCATCCTCTCGCTAACGTCTTTCTGGACTTCCTGCATGATGGCGTCTTGGTTCTGCCTTACCTTGTTTTCGAGATTTCTAACATCTTGTTTGGTCTCTACTGCTTGCTCCTCTATACTTTCGAAACGTGTATTGTTTCCCTCCCGTAACCTTTCCAACTGTTTCTCCATATTCTCGACCTTCCTGTCACTATCGATCTTATTATCATCGATCCTTTTGTTTACTATTTCGTATTTTATGCTAATTTCTTTTTTCAGGGACTCTATGCTTCCTTTTATTTCCTCCTTATCTTCCTGTCTGTTTTTATTCAGGGATTCTATATTTTTGTTCATACCCTCCTTTAAAGATTCCATCCTTTGGAACATTTGCTCATTACTTTTTTTAGTATTTTCGTTCATATCCTCCTTCAGGGATTTTATTATTTCCTCCTTATCTTCCCGTCTCTTTTTATTACTCTCCTCCTTATCTTCCTGTCTATTTTTATTCATATTTTCTTCCATTTTTTGGAGCATCATCATTAATATATTCGTGTCAGCACTCCCTGTTATTTTTTCTGGTTCGGGTTTCTCTGTCTGTTCTACCATTTGTATGGGTTCTTCTCCCGTTTGCTCCTCTAATTCGTCTGCCGTTTGTACCGGTCTTTCCATTTCTAGTGTGGGCGGTTCTAATTCCGTTTCCTCCATTTGTACTGCCTCTCCGTCTTCCACACTTAACTCGGGTTCCACAGTCTTCTTCACCTTTTTTCCCTTTGGTTGTGGCATCTTAATATGTTGGTAGTTGCCGGGCTTGTTCCGTCTTTTTCAAGCCTCACTAGTTGGGCTGCCAATTTATAACAAAACAAGTAGTGTAGTGGGTGTTGTTGTTTGTGTTGTAATGTGTCGGGCGTTACCTCCGCGCACTTTTGTTACTTACTCTGTTGACTGGATCCTCTGCAGTGATGTAGTCCTGTAATACAACTTAATACTATGCTTTTTGTGGGCGCCACTTGGAAACGTTTGTTCCAAGAAAAAAAATTAAATGTGATTGATAAAATTTTTAAATCTACGAAAAAATTTAAACAAGTCAGTTTAGCTTTGAAAAATCAGTTAAGTTTAATGGTTCTTTAAAAACAAACAAATCGTCTGAAGGACTATCATTCATAAAAAATTATAAAATTGCAGAGAAAAAATTTTACAAGTTATTATTATTGACAATTTTTTTTTATATGTCCAATCAAGTATCGGCTAGTATTTCAGATTCTGACTCAGTTGAAAAGCATGAGTTTAATATGTGAAAAAATCTTTACTCTCAGGACGTGACTCCTTTGAACTACCAAGACATATCAATTAGATGCCTTACAAGAAAAAACTAAGTGATTTGAAGGTGTATGTGTGGCGTGTAAAGTACAACTGTGTGATAAATGTAACCAGGTAACAAATGACTTTAATTTTGGTAACTCACGTTCCAATGGTCGTTTATTCTCTCACTGGACACTTCCTTCGGGTAATTTCTCAATCTCGCCTCTTCGGGTGTACACTGAATCTATTTAAAGTCAAATTTTGCGATCATTACTTTTTCCGCACTTTATGTCAAAACGTTTGGCAGTAGAATCTCGTTCAAACGCCGCCGCTACGAATCATCTGTTTAGCGTTGATTCAGAAATCTGCCACCGCAGCGCTGATTCCCATGCAGTGTTGAGGAAGGCTTAGTGTATTGTTTGTTTACGTTCGGGGGAATTATTTGTCACGTTAGTCAGTCAATGCGAACACAGCAGAATTCGTTCTCTATTTAAATGTTTGGTCCCTCCTGGGCCGTCGACGTTCTGGCTGCGTGATTTCTATTAAAATTTGCCGTATCGCTGCTCTATTTCAGCGATACTTTTTGGCGTAGACTCTCGTTGAGGTTAAGTCAGTCGGTTATGTCTATGTACGGGAAAAGCCTTCCTGCCGTGTCTTGTCGATTTCTCGCCTCTTTGGTTTCGCCTTAGCTGCGTTGATCAGTGTTGTGTGAGATGCATCAGTTCTGGAGTTCAATCTTCAAGTGTTTTTGGGTCGAATTTGGTCTCGCTTTTATACTAAATCAGGTAGACTGTTTTCATCGACTTCCGGTATATTTGTGTAAAAATTCTTTCTAGATTGTTCGAGAATAAACGAAATGGAATGTCATAGAACAATTTTCACTTCCGTAGAAGCTTTTAGAACGAATTTCTTATTCTTCATACAAAGGATATTTCAAAATTTACACTGGTATTTATCAAACAGTTTCACATTAGTACTCACAATTTGTATGCCATTAATGCATTTAGATTCCTTGTTTTTTACTGAATCTAGCGATACTAAATATGATTGGTATCTAATTAACTTAAGTCTAATAAACAATACAATATACAACCCTCACCTTGAGTTGTTGTCATTGAAAACTCAATTTTTATAACAAAAATTGTTGTGGAGTTACAAAGTTCCTTCCACAAGCTAAACATCTACTACTACTACTTTCCTACAACAAAATAAACAAATTTTAACATCAATAAAACACAAATAAATACAATTTTATATGGCCTCTGCTCATGGCCTAGATTCTTGTCAGTTTTCTAATACAATGATTAGTCTTTTTCTTTAATATATGTATTATTTCACTACTATACACACAGAGTTTATTATTTTGTCTATCTTTTGTGATACCTGGTTACTCTGTACATATATTATATTTATCACAAGATGACATAGCATCATTGATTGGTCTTGAGATGTCATTTTTTATGGTGTGACAAATCTCACTCTAATTAGTTAAATTCTTTTAGAATTGACTTTACTTTCAACTGAGTTTGTTTCTTATTAAGGTATTCTGATGTATTGTACCTTTCTATCTTATTTTTGTTAGTATTATGTAAGTATTTAGCCAGATATGATTATTTTTGTACTGGATAATGGCTTCAGCCATACATGGTATAAGTAAATATTTTGCTGACTTGACTATTACAATGTTAAAGTCAGTCAGGTATATTAGTATAGTTGCTTTATATCATATTACAGCTTTCTAATACAGTTTGGTTGCATTTTGGCAACATTAAATTCATAAATTATACAATATTAGATGCCTATTACATGTTTTTAGTTAACACTGTTTTTGGCTATTTTGGCTGCTTTTTATTCATTTGACAGCTTCCTTTATTTAAGATAAATTGTTCACTATTGTCTGCTTGACAATTACATGTAGTTTTTATTTAAATCTGATAATAATTAATTTTTTCATGAAATCTTGGTGTATGGTCTCAAATCCAACACATTAATATTTTTTTGTCATTGCAAATATACAATTTTTATTTTAACTTAAACTCTTTCTAATAATGTATTTAAGTCATTTAATACATTTATTTTATTTACATCACATAATATAATAATGGATCATGTCCATTTATTCACAAAAAATAGTTTTTAATACCCTATTCATAGTTATAAAACTTAATAATTATTGACTTTATTCTGGTGGATTCTGACATTATTTCTCTCTCTTATAGTGTCTTATGGTTTTTTCACTCTTATTCACTTTAATAATATATATGGGGTTTTGTCTTAGTCATAGTTTGGTCGTTTTTTCAAGTTGATAGAAATAATTATTATACAAAATTACACAATTTTTTGGGACTACTTGGGTTCGATACTGTTCACTTCACTTTCCTCTTATGCTAACTTACTATATAAATGATTTCTTTTATGGAACGTTCTGTGACGTTACAATGTTGACAATTTTTTTCATGCTGTTTGAAGCTTGTCCTGTTGACAAGTCTAAGGCTGTTTGGGGGATAAGACCCTTTCAGTCGGTTTGGATTTGGATTTTTGGAAGACGAATACTAGTGCAGGCCGGCCACTGAAAAGGTGTAAGAACCGAGAAGAAGAAAGTGGGGGTTTTGTGTAGCTGAGCGTGTGATTGTAGTGTAAGGACAGCCAATTAGGGTGTGGGGGTTATTGTTTGCATTAATGCCAAACCAGAATAGTGAAATCGTCAGGCCGAGCACCGCAGGATGCTAAAGATGGAGGGTAGCGTCAAAGTGGCGTCAAGGATTCGGCGGAGGACTCATAAAGAGGCGTAGTTGTCGGGTAGTGGATTTTGTGTATGACCAGATTAGGAGATTAGTGTAAGTAGGAAGCTGTTTTGATGTGCTGTTGCCAGGTTAATTTGGAGTCAAGGGTGATGTCAATCACGCTTCGGAGTAATGAGTGAAGGGCCTATATAGGCAGGGGTCTGAAAGAAGTGTCTCATATTTCGTCCCGTGGCATTAAAATGGCAGAGTTGGGGTGTCCGCGTTTACTGAAATTCTTCGGGTGTTATAATAGTCAGAGAATGGCTGTAAAAGTTCTGGAGTCGGACCTGCCGGTGAGTTTCAGTGGAGGCCCAGTAAGAACATCTGCGTACTGGGCCGGGCCCGCTGTCGGATGTGACATATGCTGGGCAGGGGGAGTGGTGGAGTAGGCCAATCTTTAGTGAAAAGGATTACAGTAACGGGCTAATGGCGGAGCTCTCGGGGACACCGGCATTCAGTTGAGGGATGCCGAGAGATAATGGCGGACTCGGATTTAAGCTATGCGACCAACCAAGAATTGCGAGAACCATTTTATGATGTTTGGGGGTAAGTGATATCCGAGGATTTGAATCTAAGGTCGCTGTGCCAGACAGAGACGAACGCTTTTCGGCTGTGGGCTAAAGCTTCATTTGCTAATCCAGGAAGTGCCTTGGCAACCTTGTTTTAAATGCCATCTGGTCCCGATGCTGTGTTCCTGTACTTGGGGGAGTTTGAATTATGTATCATCTGCTGTGATTGGCTGCTCCAGTGGGTAAGTGTGGTTGCCTGTCAGTCTGTCTGAGAGGATAAATAACGTGGCGTGAGCAGTGAGGAAGGCGTTGATGGTCTATTCCATGGTGCTGCCAAAGTCGGGGCTGTCTGGATGTCTGAGAACCCACTAGAATTTATCACGGAAGACCTTTTCGGTGGCCTTTTTGCTATCACTAATGAGTAGGCGACCGCCTGACAGGATCGCGATATCGGGTTTTGAGGGGCAGTTTGACTTTCTTCCAGAGTAGGGAAGAATTGGAGGTGAATGTTTGCTGGCCTGTGGTATAGAGGTTGCTGATGGTGGCTTTTGCAGAGTTTGTCAGCCTTCTGTACTTCGTCTTCGAGCGGAGATGTTCGCTTTGCCGATCAAGGAAAGGTGCTATAGCCTGGAAAGTACAGGCATTGTTTGACAGTAAGAAAGGGTTCACTGATGGTTGCGACATCAGTATAAATCTCTTGGAGAATGTGGAAAACCTAGTCTGATTTCGGCGGAAGCCCTCGGCATTTGAGATAGAGTAGAGTAAGATGTTTTTTGTGAACTACGCTGTTGGTCTCGCCCATTGCTGTTTAGCGCTCTGCTTTGGAATGAAGGATGGGAATTCCATCGAGGGTTCTATAGAAAAGCGTAAGGATATTAAACAGTCGTTTATTTATTTGGTTTACACTCGAACGTAATTTCGTGTGGGTTGTCGGTTCGGTCACGTTGTATATGACCCCGATCACGGCGTTATAAATCTGTCGACAACGTTTTCCATCGCTTTATATACTGTACATAGAGACTAAATATCCCCAAAAAGGGCCAGTGTAATTGGTGACAGATAGTAAACCAGTGCTTTTAATAATTTTTACCTAATATTCAGGTCATATCCGGACTGGTAATATTGAAAACTGTGAATACAAGTAAATTGTCCAGCTGACGATTAAGGTGGACAAAAAAATGCTTGACTTCCTTCCATCTATCGTACACACCTTCGCAGTACTTTTTGGCACTTTCAGAAGAGCATCGCGGCACTCTTTTCAGTAGACGAGCTGCGAACTGGCGTTGTAGTAATATGATCAGTCAGCGCCTTTGCGATCGGACATGTGTCCACAAAAAGGCTTATCTGGATTCCAGATTCCAGGTTCTCAGAATATGTCGTTGTTGTTTTCGAAAACTGATGGAAGCCTAGAATACTGTATTAAGGAACACCAAAGTTGATGCTCTCTATCGTCTCTCCGAAAAGAGGTAATCATCGCCTCCCCCCTCCGCTCACAAGGTCTTCTCTATCAGAAAGTTATCAATGAACTTAAAATAGCAATCTGGAAGCTGGACATCCCTAATTATGAAAAAGAGCCAATCGTGCCTGACTCTCTTAAAGGCCGTTTCTACTGAGGCACGTTGAACGGCTAGACTAAGAAAATAATTCCTTGTTCAGGAAGGGGTTTGAGGGCGGTGCTGATTACATAGTATTGGCCACGCGTCTTTCTGGGTTTGAGTTCAGCAAGCCGATCTGAAACCTTGTATTTAGAGATGGGTTTCAACACGCTAGTGACACGAAGCACGAGGAAGTCCTCTGCCTCGTTTCTGACTTCTTCGTTGAAATCCTAGTCCACTGGAAGCGAACTGTTGCTCGAAATACGCACCCAGAAACAAGGCCTTCTTCTCCAGTCTACCCAGGTATTGTGAAGACGTCCCACCAAGGTTGAAGATACAAAGAGACGCTTTCTCCCTCTTAACGCACATAGAATTCTGGACGGGTGGCTGTCTACATCGGCATCCCCGTTCGACCACGACGAGTTGTAAAGAGATTCAACGGAAGCCCGGCACACTGCGTCGTAGCTTGCCGCTCGCCCGATTGAATAGTGCCTCATCGGCAGGATCACGATTCTGCTGCTAGTGCATCTGGAAGTAAGTCTCCTTGCTAGCGAGATGAGTCATCTGCTGAGTCAGGCGTGTGATCGCGTCTCATCCTAGATGAGACGTCTAGACGATCGTAGAGACCAGTACCTATTCTTTGAACAAGGGGATGTCCTTGTCGATTTGGTGGAAGGTTTAAACGGATCGGCTTTCGGCGACCGACAACGAGCTATCTTTCTGCCGTTCACACGATATCCTAATGAGTAGCGACGTGCACCAACATAGGTTTGTGACCCGAGGTAGGATTATCTTCACCTGGTATACCCATTCCATAACAATGTCATTTTCCGTTCTCTCAAGCTGCTTCTATATATAATTTCAATAAGAGTTGCAGCCTTGTCTCGTGGCTTAGTACTCCTTAAAAGTACTGATACCTGAGTGCTCACATAACAGATATGCGGCTGTTAACATTCTGGGTGTTCACATTTTTCACCTTTTAAAATCACCGACTACAATTTTAAACTAAGGATAATGTCACTGACTTTCCAGATCAATCGAAGACTTGAACAAATTATTCATGTTAGCAAACAAATAATGTTATAGAAAGAAAATATGTTTAACTCTGAACGGAAATATGAACGTTGGCGTTTGCGTTAATAAGCTCGGCTTTTGTGGTTGTATTCTACTGACAGACAGAATTAGTAGATAATATAATAGAGAATCCCACTTGCAAAGTAGCTTTATATGTATGTGTGTGAACAGTTTAGGTGGATTATTTTCCCAGCACTTCTATTCGCGTTGTCTTGTTTGTCAGAGTGACTTGTAGAATTTGTGACCTTCAAAATTCACGACATTTGTGCTAATGCTGAAATTATATCCTTTTAGTCGCTGATATTTGAATGTACTTTTATTCTATTTTCTCCTTCATCAATACATACTTGAGTCGATGCAGAAACACGAAGTCTCTAGAACTGCTTAATTTGAGGTGTCCTGAATACTTCCATAAAATAATATTTCCATGATACTGGCGGTCTCCTTTAATGTGTGTGTGTGTGTGTGTGTGTGTGTGTGTGTGTGTGTGTGTGTGTGTGTGTGTGTGTGTGTGTGTGTGTGTGTGTGTGTGTGTGTGTGTCAAAAACGTTTGACTCCTTAAGAATATCAACGATCTTTTTTCTGTCACAATCTGTGTATAACAATCTCCGATTTCTACACATATTCCATATTAATTTTAAGCGTTCGTAAACTCACTTCGATCGACGTCATGTAGTGCAAAATGAGTTTTGTTTTGTTTCAACATGGATTACTTAAACTTGGCTTATAACTGAACAGTAATTTTGAAAGAAAACTTGTCATTAAAAGTGATACTCATCAAAGTTCCGGTTGTTAAAAATGGAATTGTTGAACCCACATTGTTGTAATTGTTAATAAAAATCTCAGTTGCCGGGCAGCTAAAATTAAATAAAATTATTTAGTTTAATTCGTATCGGAGACCAGGCATAAAAACTGAAATAAATAGAGTCGTTAATAATATTATGAGTGTCGCGATGAAGACACGGGCAAGAACGGGCGCGTATTTCCGTTTGAATTCTTAACAGAAGACTGCACGGTCACAAAAGTACCACGCACTTGTAATTCTACACTCACTTAAGTATCGGTGTTGATTTCACATCGCCCTGTCTGATTGCGCACAAGCGCAGTTTCGTAGCGGAGAACGCATTTACTGAAACTGAGAATCGGCGTTTAGACGGTCTCACGGATCGTAGTGTTGTTCAGTGGAAACAAAATGCAGACACCAAGGAAGCCTCTAATTACCAGTTTCAATTAGTCACAAATAACAATTTGAATTCAGAAAAGTACTCTCATACAATAATTCAAGTTATATTTGTCCACACTTAACAATAATGTCAACTTATTACAATACCGGACTAATTATAGCACAATAATCACTTTCCACTAATCCGCAACAATCACTTGATTCGCACTCTACAATATCGTCAGATGTAACTAACTTCCAAGCCGGCCGCTTTTGCTTATATAGATTCCGCAGATGTTCAAGAGTTTTTCCATACTGCTGACGATATGCCAACATAATTTATGTAGTTAAGAGTGCTCGAACAGTCTCGAAGCTACTTGAGTGGACGGCCTTGACGTAAGGAAGTAGGCTATGTCACGATAACAGGCTGGGCTAGACACAAACGTGTAGAACTTCTACCTGCCGACGTTTCGAGACCGTTACGTAGTTGACGTAGCACCACAAAATATCGTTTCTGCTGCTTGTTAACAAAACCGTCATTAGTTTCTTAACTGCATGAGGTCCTCGACTTTCGAATATAATGCCTTCCCGAAAACGTGTTTGAAACTCGAATTCTCCGAATGTCGAGTACTGTACAATACTTTTACAGTAGGCTGTATATACTGTAGGCGTAATACACTCTACTGTAATGAAATCGTATCTTATTCTCGCTTAAATTTACATCACATCACCACTCTTACTACAAAAAATACATAATACAGTAAAATGCTAAATTAATAATTTTCGTATATTAGCTCAATTTATAAGCAGTGTTTGTGAAACAGCTTACAGCACAGTCATATTATACAAAAAAATTAACCACTTTAACACTTGCGTTATTTATATTAATTATGACTTAATTATGAAAACCCGTTTCAAAAATAACTTTTCTTAAAGTCTGTAAAAATGTTTATGAAAAATTATTGAGACGTAGATGCAGATGGTGTTTTAAATTTAACCAGAGAAAGTTGTTTTGCAGCTTTTATCTTCTCTTCGTACAAAAGTAGATAACACATAATGTTTTTGTTGACTAGCCTGAGTACTTCTGTCTGTGTTTAGGTCGTACTCTTGCATAAGGCTTATAAAATTTTATAAGTGATTAAATTCTTCATTCAGTGTTTGAACGTTTATTGTTCTACACAAAGGTTCTGTATATGACGCAATCAAGACCTCAAAATCATATGAACTCGCGTTGAGGTGTAGATTGTTCATTAGGTTAACCACTTCAGCTGTAACAGTTTCATGATTTTTTGGTACTGACTCATAATTATTGTCGACAAAGTTGCTTAATTCTGGATATAATTTTTTCCAAAACTACACATTGTTGACTGTTTAACTTTGTCCCAGGCATCACTGATGTTATTTATAACACTCGAATGTTGTAATTTTCCCAAAACTCTTACTAAAGTTATCCCGTCTTCTTTATCAGATGCTCGTGTAAGCAGGCCTATGTCACAGTGTTATAACGTATATGTTCCATTCTTCACGCCGTGTCTGCAAGTTAGTTAAATGTATTTGTTATTTCTTCTCACTCCTTATCAGTTGAGAAATTAGATATATATTTATTTCTGCACCCCTCAATATTATTTTTACAAACATCATACAAACATTTTAGAAAATGTTTTTTGGTTGCTTGTCGATATTTCACGATTGCTTCGCTACAACCAACGGCTCAGTGTTTGATTGCACAGAATAACAGTTACCTACGTACAAATATCTCTCGCAAATCAATCTTCCCGCTCTACTATCACCTTCTATGCAGTCGCTGACTGATACAAATTGCTGAAACTTTCTTGACTAAATATTTTGAAGTTTGGAAATGTATTAGCACACGTGCAATCGTCTTGAGATTGACTGTTATGTTAAATTACAAAAGATAAAGTAATAATCTTTGTGTCAGCAACTGTGAATGTAACACATGTTTCGGCTTTGTCACAGGATCCACGCGAATCAATTAACACCATTTCACCAGCCAGTTCTTCCAA
Source organism: Magicicada septendecula (assembly GCA_034769895.1). Taxonomy (NCBI): domain Eukaryota; kingdom Metazoa; phylum Arthropoda; class Insecta; order Hemiptera; family Cicadidae; genus Magicicada; species Magicicada septendecula. The sequence goes on from CM068371.1 coordinate 245,523,133, forward strand.
GTATACACATTATTGGTGATATTATAATACAAAATGTAGGATCTTTCATAACGTATAAATTGCATGTCACTCAGACATCTCCATTCTTCTTTGATTCAAAATGTTTAAATAGTATTGTCTTTGCTCCGTGAGGTTCATATAGGTAAGTATGATGACAGTAAAGAACTCAGATTTAAAACAACTCTTGTATCTTGCCAACTTGACAGCAGCAATGTCATCGGTGTTTTCCATCATGATTCCATCATTAATCACTATGAATCATAAATAATTATCCTTAGAATATGTGTCATGTTCCATGTGTCCAAAACTTTAACACGTAAGACTAAGTAGCTTCAGCAGGGATTCGTTTTGACTTTGATGCATGCAGCGTTTCACACACAAAAATCAGAAAAACTAGATCAAAGCACTACGAAAAGCGAAATATTTTGTACTGAGAAATCTCAAGTACCGCAAGAAATATGTTTTAACTAGCAAATAAAATATCGGTATGGAGAACCATACATGACTTCCATGTTCTAAGATTTATATTTAAAATTATTTACTTGAATTCGGTTCGATAATTTCTAAAAAATATATTGCCCACGCTCAAACTATTTTCACCATTTATAGATATTTTTGTTGTTATGGGGTTAGTCGTTTAATATAATGATATTTTCGAGTCACTTGATCAATAATAATTAGGTACTTTATTCTTATAAAGAAACTGAACTACGCAGAAAATCATCCCTCCTCCTCAACCGATCCCCATCATTAATGATGTTTACATTTTCATAGAGTAATAGTTTTATCATATGTAATTTCTAAGGTATTTTATCCTTTAATATTAAATATTCGTACTTTACTTGATTTCAGCACAGCAATTTTCAAAAAATCACTCCCTCCCCCTTCAAATACCCACTCCATTTATAATTATCTCATTTAGCATTTTACAGTAGATTAATATGACTTTATTTTCGGGGCACTTATTTATTAAAATAAAGTACTTTACTCTTGTTAAAACACAAAACAATGCAGGTAAATCTAAAACGTTGCAGGTAAACTACCCTTCCCCCTTAACTGATCTTCACCAAACTCAATAGGCCTCGAGTCCTCTGCAACTCGGGCACATATGCAAAACATTATTTGATTCCGTTTGAATTTGCGGCATTTATGCACACAGTTTTTCAAAATGAATATGAAAAAACATTCTACACACAGACACACACACAGACACTTTTCGGAAAATGACTTTTCTTCATGTTTTGGGGGTAGTACAATCAGAATCAGCCCTTATCTCGAACACGATTTTTCTGCGATCAACAATCTTCCATTTTCTTACGGAACATGGAAGTAGAAATGAATTTGTAATTTTTTTTATTTAAAATAATGGCGGTGTTGTAGGACACACGCCAGAAGTGAGAACGTCAATGTCGAGTGGAGAGTGAAGTGACTCAACGTGTACAATGTTGCTCTATGTATTTGGAGTAAGAGATTTTGCTATAAAGAATTAAGATTCAAATAAGAGTGGACGGATAAGTAAATGACACATGAGCAGAGTTCATATGTGTAGTAGAGATACATATATTAGAGTTTATTTTATTATAATAAATCGATATTTTCAACGAACAGAAGTAGAATCACATCACAAGTCGTATTATTTTCAGTGTACATCTACATACAAACAATATAATAACAAATAATATTTTCGGTGTAACAATATGATTTACCCAATACTTATTTGAAAGTAGAATATGATATACTCAGTATAATAATTCAGTTTTTTACAAATTATAAAATAGTTAAGTTACTGATTAGAACTTTCAAACATACAAAAACTTCCAGACAAGTAGCATTAAAAACTAGAATCGAACTCACGAATCAACAAAAAAAAAGTACAAAGTAAACAAAGTAAATTACTGTTCGACATTTCAAATATACCCAAACATTCTCATTGACGATACTATAAATATTATAATAAAAAAATAGAACTCACTGATTTCAATTTGTTTTTATGAATTAAACAAATGGAAAGTTGTGTAAATATATTAGTCTATAGTGATCCAAGTATAAGAAGAGGATTTCAAAGTATTCAGCTGGATCTCTCAGCATCTGCGTACATTTTTTTGTATCACAAATAAAATTATTTTTACTATATACGTTATTCTTATAATAGTATTTAAACATTTAAAATATGATCACATCCTTTGCTTAAAGCACACAGATTTATGGCAGTGCTACAAAATTTTGGGTAGCTACATAGGGAAAAGAGGTTTAATTGATCTGGCAACACTAATTTTCGTTTCATCTATTTCGTTACACATTGAATCAGTTTACTGGCCTAGGAGCGCGAGGTGTACGGAAGTTAGCTATAGTGCAGTATATGAAGTTACCTATAAAATTATAGTTCGATTCCGCAAGAAAAACAATGTTGTGGTTAGCTGGTATGATCGATCGTCCGTTTGTTAACTTGTAACTCATAAATAGTTACACCAGTATTGACAAACGAGTGTCACATTAGTCGCGGTCCTGAATCTGGAAGTGTCAACAAGAATACATTTTAGAAAAACCAAGGATATATTTTAGACATACCACACCATATTGCTTAAAAAATAAAGTAATTTTTATAGCTCGTTTACAGACCTTATACAGTAATAGAACTACGTTAAAATGTCTGAATAAGATATTTTATAGACGCAGTAGCCTGTCGTTCTTAATCAGATTCATATCTGATGGATCATTATTACATTTGTAGATGAAATAGGTTAAAAATCTTAGTGATAATAAGTATTCGGAGTACACGTTAATTTTAATTATACTTTAAGTATTAATTTTATAATAATACAAAATATTATTATTATTATTATTATTATTTTATTAATATTATTATAAACCGAACGTTTGCGAAGTCATACGTTTATAAGTAAATAGAACGTATGGAAATAAGGTATAGCTAATTCACAGCCAGTAACGCTACAAGTACTAGAAAAACACTTGTCACGTACAGAGCACATTATTCCGTCGCCTAGCAACTAGTTAATGTTTAATTACACCGTGTAAATTTTCCTGATCCTAAATCATTAACAGTTACACCCTTGGTGGAAACGCTTCCTAAAGCTCTGTAGAGTTCACTGATTCCCCTTATGATATGAAAATTTCACTGCCTTCATTTACATTTCCAAGCAACTTGGTGTTAATTACTTAGTGTTAATAGAGGTGGTCACCACAAAGTTCACAACATATCAGCTCTTGTCAAGCTACTGGTGTAGATGGAACTACAAAACACGAAATATACCACATACGAAATTAAAAAAAAAAACTATCGTACAAAAATAGAATTATTAATAATTAAATATTTGTTATTTTATACAAGAATATATATAATTTACAATGTTTCAACAGTAATTTTAACTGTCATCTTTAGAAATACACAATATGTCATCTCCAAATGTTTGTATATTTCTAATAATGGGAGTTTAAAACACTTGTTGAAACATTGTAAATTATATTTCTTCTTGCATAAACTAACAAATATTATCTATTATTAATAATTATAATTAAACAAGAATAATCAATAGGAAATATGCATTATTACGACTGCATTGTTAAAATGTTTTTCTCACAGTGTAGGAGACATTCTTCCTAAAATTCTTCCTGAAATACCAGTTTAAGCAAATGCTGTTAACTTTTTCCAATAGAGTGCCAAACAGAATCCCAAACACATGACAATTTTAGTAAATAATAATCTCACTGAAGATTAGTAAACGTAATAAATTTAACGTCTCTTTCGTTAAACTTATATGGTTTATCAGAAATATTTGCTGTTTCATACAGAATTGTTTAATGTTTATACTACTTGAAAATTTTCTTTTTAAGCAGAGGAACAAGAATAGGGTTATCTTTAGCCTTTAGAACGTTCGCAACATTTTCACCAGGAAATAGAACAAGTTAAGCTAGTCCTTGCTATTTCATTCTATAAGTGCAGTCTGTTATGTGGTTTCAATAGCAAAACTTGAGTATTATGGAAGTTTTGCATCTTACGCACTACTAGTATTAATTTTCTGCCAGAAAACAGATTAATCTTATTTTGCGCATAGCAGAAAAGTTAATTTTATATGGATCGCCTCAAAAGTACTCTGAAGTAGTAGGATCTTAGTAGTAGGATCTTATCTTTAAACTTCAATTTCATTAGACACATTTTAGTATTTGACTGTTTGTGTTTCCATTTTTGGCTTTGCCACTGCATAATACGTTTTAAACAAAATGATTTCATTTAATTTAGTTCTTCTGTTAACGGATAGTGAATTAGTTTATCAATCGTAACTTATATAAAATTTTCTATCAGTAGTTATACGCAAAAAGAGCCAGCAGAGCCTAAAAAGCACGAGCCTCGTGTGATCACGCTAAAACGCGGCTGCAAAGAATGACAACTTTGAATGACATATTATGACATGTAATGACATATTATGAAAATGATTACTTAACAATCATATAACCTCTTGTTATCATACTAAAATGACTGAAGAAGCATAAGATTTTTCATTTTCAAATGTCGTTATTCAAAACAAAGTATCTACTATTTCCTTACTGTACACATGTAATAATGAGTATTAAGATACTTTTAGTCTTCGTTATTTTTAAACTTTTAAAGAAGACTGGAACAGCTTTTTTTTGTTGAACAAAGGCTTTCACAAGCCTTTGTTCACAGAAAATATTTTTACCACTGAATTTCATTCCAATAGTACGCTTCAATCAAAAAACAAACATTGTAGATTCTAAACATTACAATTTTAAATACGCAAAATAGCAAAAATACAATATCAACGTACCGAAAATACTTTAATCGCAACATATCTTGACCGAATTACTCATAAAACATTGAAATGTTCGGAAAGATTTGCTTCCAAAACGCGTTGTATACTCTACTTGTTATTAAACATCTTGTTCGTGAGCTCACTGCAAAATTGCGTATCAGGAACTGTTATTTGTCGTTTATGTTTAACCTCTTATGTCTCTCTGTGTACTCTTCCATTATCTTTCCGATATGTCTTCATTATCTTTGTGCGTTACGTCGTTAAGATTGCGATTCAAATCTTGACGCATGCAAAACTTGTGTACATCGAAACGTGTGGTAATTACTGGCTTCAGGAAGGAAGCGGTAGACAGACGGATAGAAAGATGGCGAAGAGAGGTAGGGAGATTGGGCCGTGGGTGATTATTAATTAGTTTATGAGGCATGTAAATAATTCAGTTATGAAGGATTAACGACTGCTTGGTGTAATAATATGTTTCTGTCATTATGAAAACAGGTGTCAAGGAATTTCAAGATCCGAGGCGCTGATGTGAGACACAAGTATGTCCTTGTAACGCCAAGGACGCTATAATTAGCACATACCAGCGTTTTGGGACGCGCCTACAAAATATATAGGAAGTTCTTTCTGTGTGTCTGTTTGGCGGGAGAGAGAGAATCGAGGAAGAGGCGGAGAAAAGCGAGAGAGAGAGAGAGAGAGAGAGAGAGAGAGATAGAGAGACGAAGTGAGTGTATGTGAAACATAAATAAACAGAGGGAAATTTGTAAATTTTTAGTGTTATGTTTCCCGCGAGGGAGTGAGAACAACGATTTTGGCTCGAGTCCACGCATGAGAAATAAGACACTGCATTCATCTGACTGACATTAATAATACGAAAGACGCCAAAATTAAACGGCTAAAGTAGTGCTCAAGATGCCGGCGGCCGCCAGCAGAAAGTTGTAACAAAATGTTACACAATAAATGTAACCTTTAAAACGTTATTCAATAACGAATAACACGATTGACGGTTGAGGTTTGCGATCTCTGCTGTCCGGGAAGTGACAGTTGCAAACGTACACACTTCAAATTGGAATACAACGTTTATTTTGTTATAAACCGGTTAAAAATTATGCAAAGTAGATAATAAAATCTGGATTATTTGGTTAATTTGGGAACTTAATTGCAACTCGACAAACGTTAAATGCTTCGAGGATGCAAATAAATACCTATGTAGTTCGGAAAGTTCTCGGGTTAACACAGAGATGGCGCTAGGAGTTATCAGAGAATGATCGGCGAGTGAACATTCTGATGAGAGCTTGGTGGGGTTTCTGGAATTTTAAAAATCTCAGTAGACAGTGTGCACAAGATCTTACACAAACGTTTGCAAATGAAAAAGATTGTCGGTGTAATGGCCGCCGAGTTTGATAAGATGCGGTTAGAAACGCATTAAAATAATCATTTCCCAGGAGTGGTTGGACAGTTGGATACGTTTCTGAGACAACTCACAACCGCTGATGAAATATCCATTCCCACTCCACACAAGACTCGAAAAAACAGGACAAACAATGGATGTAAGCGGATGGAAGTGATCTGAGGGCTCCATTACATTACGCCACTGATTGCAAGGGTGCGTGGAACTAGCTGCAGGCTAGTAAAAACAGGCTGCAACTACTTTTCAATCAATTGCAGAGTAAGTGTGTCATCAGTTTGTATTTCACTGTACAGTTGTCAGGTGAAGAGTTAGTTCAGTTATTTCAATAATCAGTACTTCAGTTAATTCAGTACTTCAGTATTACAGTAACTTCAACCATGTCGTCGAGTTTTGCGTAGCTGCTTCTACTCGCTTCATTAATTACTAAAATGAGACGAAAGAGAATGTCACGAAAATTCCACGTTCATCCCATGTTATCCATAAAAAAGGATTAAAAAACCGTACACATCATTTGATGGAGTTTCTGAGGACGAAGTTAAGTTTTTTAATTATTTCCGCATATCGAAATATTCTTCTGACAAACTACTCAGTTACAAAGACAAATCTTAACTGGCATAAATACTAAATTGAAAAGAAGTATTTTGAGTTTATTTTTCTCTCAAAACAGTTTGAAACTTTTTGCTGTTGAAACATTCTTCTTCATACTGTTCACAATTTGTTGCACTTCTACCTCCATTACGACAAACAAACGACCATATAACACAAACACGCAGTCTTCACAATACTTAATGAGGTTATGTCGACGAGTATTTAGCCGTCGGCAGTATGCGCACACAGGCGAGTTTCATGCAATCGGTTGTCCAGCGTAACAGAAGCCTGAGAAGCGACAACTGTCCATCAAATAAAAAATTAAGCCATCACTGGGGGATTCGCAATGTGTAGTGACGTAGATTGCCTTGAAAAAGGCGAAACCGTCAATAAAGAGTATTATACTATTAAACGTCAGCTTTTGCAAAGACAGTGCTTTTCCTTTGAGCCACTGCATCCGCTTATACTTCTTTAATTACAATCATACAAGACATAATCTTGTATGTACACGTATATAGCTATTTTCGTATACCGTGTGTTGCTTGTTTATTGAAGTAGATCACATAATTCCAACAACTATAGTAAAATTTACATTTTAAACAAAAATTACACAAAGCCCTTTTAAATAAAAAAATATTAAAATTAATTTTAATACATTTAATGTTTTCAATATATATTGTAGCGTGACAGAAAATCCACTACATTGTAAATCATATGAAATGATAAAATTTAATTACATCAAAAAATGTTGTAATAATATTAAATGACATTTAAATAAATCAGAGGAATGAAACACAATAAGATAAAAATCCTCACTACATAATATATAAAAACCACTGTTAAAAGAAACCAAAGAAAGTATTGAAGCAACTCATCAACTCATAAATAATACCAGTACGTTACCCAGGAAGCTCAGAGCAGTAAACCAGTTACATAAGACAATATCCCGAAAAAAGAGACTCAATCGAAGAGTGGTGAATACCAAAATACTCTAAAAACAAATAGAAGAATAAAGTCAGTTCAGTGAAGAAATTCAATACTCCAAGCTAAACCTCAGTCGTGATAACACCAAGTACCTTGGTTCCCAAGAATGAGGAAAGAAGAACAGAAGAGTGAAAACTAGAAGAGGGACAAGAATGAATACCAGAAGGAAGATATGAAGAAGGACAAGAAGGAAGACAGGAGGAGAGGAAGACATAGTATGAAAGAAACACCGTAGTAAAACCTATTATTATATAAACTACTATCAATCCCAAACCCACAAAAACTATGTCAAAGAAAGTATAACATCCCCAAAATCTTATAAAAACGTAATTATTGAGAAAACTAAAGTGTTGTATAGCGTTATAAGAAGTGCACCGGCTAAAGCTATTGTGTAATAAAGAAAATAAACTAGTCTTAACGGTCCATGATGACTAAAGGTCTGGTCTGAGATAATAAGACTCAGAATATCAGAACCAACAGTGAAAGTGAATTTGTATAAGTGTTTTTTAAAAAATGCAATAAACTTAAAGTTGGTGATACTATAACTTAGTAGTATGCTATATCACAACTTTAAAGTCTAATAATAACCAGCATGATAAAATAATAAAATGGAAGGTTTCCAGTATTTTATTATTTTTATGTAAATCCTTATTTAAAAGACCTTTGTAAAAAAGGATGATAATAAATAGAGTATGGGAATTACTATTTGCTGATGTGGGGAATTACAATAATAATGATTTAAACCAAAAAGGACTGGTACTAATATAGTATGAATAAGTGTAACATGTTTAAATAGACTATTATTTCACAGTCCTAAAATCAATGTATTAAATAAATGTATTTGTAAGGTTTATTAGAAAATAAGATTTATTTTAAAAAAGAATTATGTTTGATAAATAATAACCTACATACCAGTAATAATGTACTAAAAGGTATGCTATGTTAGATTGAAAATAGTCAAAAGAGATATGTTTAAGCTGTATCTGCAATATGTTAAATTGTGCAGATTAATAAACAATGTTCATAATTAATTATTTTAATAACTGTAGTGTTAATTAACTACTACACAAAACAATAAGTTATAGATCATGTTATTTTCATATAATTGTAGTTATGTAAAGTCAGAGGAGGAATCAAGTTTAATTTATTGAGAAAGAAAGAAATATAAAATTCTAAAATCTAGGCCATTTGGTGAAATCAGAGAACCAATATAAAATAGTATAATTCACTAATAAATCCTGTAAACTACCCAGATTTATATAAGATAACACAATTAACTACTACTAGGAATGATCCTATGAATTAAAATGACAATAAGGAAATATACCTTAACATTTTGTAAATTGTCAAAATATATAAATTAATTAATTTTAGAGAGCAATATCAAATCTACAAATTAACACAAAAAAACCAGTTCAAAGTTGTAATTTATATGTATTTAAGGAAAGGAAGAGAAATATGACTAATTAAAATTTATTATAATAGTATTAATAATATTTAAAATGGAAGGAATTTTATATAAAAACGGAAATCCAATTTTGAGCCTATATTTCCAAAGTGTGAACAAAATTTGTTGATTTCCACAAAATGTCTACAGATATGGACTATAATACATCAATTTAAAGGGAATAAGATGATTAAACTAATAATAAGATTAATAATTCATAAAAGTAAGGAATAAAATAGAAAAATTCCATATATAATGTAATATTTTCTAATGTGTATGAAATCGAAAAATGTTAACAATACTTTTTCAAGGATTAACTGGGCAAGATTTATGACCAAGTTAATTAGTCTTTTGTTGAATATCAAGCTGAATAGGTGTGTGACAAAATCGTTCTTTAAACCGAGTCGAACATGAAGTTAACGTTTAGCCTTTGAAATCAGTGAACGAGAGTTAGACAAATTAAACACTTTTTGAAGCCAATACTATAAAAGCATTCACGACAATAGTGAAAACAAACCTCTAACTTCACTATACCAGTGACAGTAAACGGTAAAACATTATATTACAACTGATTTACTCTACAAACCTAACCGCAACTTGAAAACTTAACCGTAATAGTTGAACAAAATAGAAAATAACCTAACTAACGCAAGTTTACACTGAACACTTCACCAGAATACACTAAATAGATTAACAGACTTATTACACCAGTGCGGGGACATTTTAGACCTTGATGAAGGTAATTTTATAGTAATTTTCTGACTCGACGCACATACAATAGCCGAGACCAACCCAAGGAGCGGCCATCTTGAAAACGAAACCTGCCTACTACATCATAGTTACTGACGTCACATCAGTCTTCATTGGTTCGACAAAACATTTATTCTAATATCATAACTTGAATTATTTAGATACTATTAAATAGTAATTATGGTATTTATGTATTAACTGTTAATGTTATACTTTCTCGTCACCCTTCTCTGACTATTAATTCTTAATCGCTCAAAGAACCTGTCTTTAATATAATATAACATAAAATTTTGTTCTGTATGACAATCGATAATTCCTGAGACAGAGTCGATAATTGCTCTCCATCGATAAAATATCGATTATTTATCTAAAATTGTTAATAAATCTTTATATTTCTATTATTTTGTATCTGTATTTATTTCACAGGGTAATTTAAGGGTATTTATAAGGCTGAAGGTATTAAGTGAAAAGAATATACTCTATTTTGAACAAGATATTGGACCAGTAAGGAAAGTCACCAATCGATTATTACCTGGAGTTAATCTATTTAACTCCAGACTTGGTGCAAATCTTCAAGAAGTGCTCGACGGTCAATAAATACTTACCTGTTATTAAAATTTTCACAGAACCCTTTAAAAAACAGATTTATCTAGTATACATACCTCTAGAAACATAAACAAAATTATTTTATTGTTTGGAAATTCTAATTATTGAAATTTCCATTTTATTTTTATTCTTTTGTAACGACCGGCATACAGCGGTCTGGTGACCAAGTGCCTAGCCCAAACAGTGGGATTTGATCAGATTACAGTCATATATAAGGTCTTCTTACAAAGTGACGACGCCAACACGGGGCACTAAGGAAGAAGACAGCCACCGAAAGGTCGTCTAGTTACAAAGTGGCGTCCAACTTAGAGGGCTTAATAATCTAAGCTTGGCAGCGATTGATTGATAGACAGCAGAAAGATGCAGAGACGAGCTACATCGAAAAAGAGGGCGGCAGAGGCCGAGAAAGAGATTGACATGGGGGATAAGGAGGCAACACCTGTTGAAGATCCAGAAGTGTTACTACCCCCGGTGGAACATAAACAACCCGAACCACCAGAGGAACAAGCTGAAGTAACAACGCAGACAGTGGAAGTCAATGTCCCAGAGAAGGAGAGATCTAGAACAATGGAAGAGAACATAATGGAAATGTTCAGGCAAATGAGAAAGGACATTGAAGAAAATAGTAAAAAGATGGAGAATAAACTGGATTCCACAGAAGAAAATAATAAGAAGAGGGAGGAGAATTTAAGCAAGAAAATGGATGAAGACAACCATTCATTAAATGAAAAACTAGAGGATCTGAAAGAAGATAACCGATCCACAAAGGAAGAATTGGGCCGTAAGATAGAAAATACTAATAAGAGGATCGAAGAAACCAGTAAAAATTTGAGTAAGAAGATGGAAAGGAAAATGGAAGAAAACAATAAGAATTTGGAAGAGAAGATGGAAGAAACCAGTAAGAAAATAGAAAATGACAACCAACAATTAAGGGAAGAATTGAGAGAGGACAATTTACTGCTGAGAGAAGAATTAAGAGAAGCGAACCAAGAGAATATGAATAAGTTAGACGAGAGGATTGAATTAGCCAAAGAGGAATTAAATAAAAAGATAACAGAGACCAAGAAATCAATAGTAAAGAAATTAGAACAGGAAGTTGTGGTTGTTAACCAGCAGATCCGAGAAGTAGACGAAAGATGTCGGCTAACAGAAAACGAAGTGCTGGAAGTCCGTGAAGTAATAACAAAGGAAATTACTCAGGTCCAAGAACAGCAGAAAACAAAAATAGAGGAGACAAAGAAATTTGCTCTGGAGGAAGTAAATAAAGTAAGAACCCAAGTAACAGAAAGATGCGACGGCGTGGAAGCCGCCATGGTAAACATAACTGGACAGATGCGTCAGAGCCAGGAGGAGATAGAGTCAATCAGAAACAAACCATCGGGATATCACAGTTTCCCCATGTCAGAGAACCGAGAATGGCTGAATTTCCGACAATACAAACGGAAGCCAATGGAGTTCTTGGCACGAATAGAGGAGTACATCGAGAAACACCGAGGGAACCGATGGGTTCAAAATAGAGAGATCCTTGACGAGTCGTTTCGGGAGGTGAATGACCATTGGTGGATGGCAAACCGGAGCGACATCAATAACTATGAGCAGTTCAAGAGCATGTTCAAAGCCAAATACTGGTCAGAGACCACGCAGAATCTCATCAGAGATAATATCTGCCACGGCCGCTACCAACCACAAGTCGGCAGCTCAATGACAGCGTATTTCCTCGGCAAAGTGTGTATGGCAAAGCACTTAGAACCAGCCATACCGGAGGAATGCTTCATTAACAAGCTGTCTTATCATTATGATGAGGAAGTGATTCGCGCTAGGAGGGGCAGCCAGATAAAAACCATCCAGGCAATGACCGAACTCCTGGAGAATTATGAGAACGAAGATTACTACAGGCAGAGTCGTAGGAGAAGTGATGGGCCCGAACCAAGGACGTACCAGAATAATAACCAAGGTGCGAACCACGTAAATAATGGGTACCAAGGAGTTCGGACATACCCGCGAAATAATAATTATAATAATGGAAATACTGGAAATAATACCAATTACAATGACAGTAATAGAACGGGTCCCAACCAGCAAAACCCGAATCGACCCTCTAATGGTTATCAGGGTAACCACAATCCCAACCCTGGTAACGTAAATAGTCAGAGAAGCCCCAATTATGGTAATAGTCCCTACCATAATAATGCTAATCGTGTGGGTCCCAATAATAGTAATTTTAGTAATAATAGGTTTCCTCGCCCAAGAGTGAACTTCATACGGGCCACAGATGGAAGACAGCGAGGTTTCAACCACCATAGAGGGAACAGTTACCGAAGATACGAAGAAAGGCGGAGGAGCCTAGAACGGGACCAACCGAGGTACTATCCGGCGCGCAGGAGTAATAGTTTGGACAACACTGAACAGAGGTCGCACCATGAACGACCAGAAGACCATAGAACAGATCGGCAAGTAACCACCCTGAGCATCCCGAATGAGGCATCCAATAATATGGCTCAAAGAAATAATAATGCCGAGCCTTTAAACGGGCACAGGCAGTAAGAAATAACCAGAACCCATTACTGCTTCTGACTACTGGGTATGATAATGAGAATGAGTGCAATATAGTAAATAATCACAATCGTATTACCATCATCGGGTGCAACTACCTGAAAGACATCAGACAGGAGTTATTGGAAGAGGATAACAGGAGTCCCACCAATAACTTCAATAATGAAATTATACATGTTGACGCCAAGGTAGAAGGCATCCCAGCCAAGTTAATGATCGATACTGGGTCAAACGTATCAATAATAAACACGACGGAACTGGAGAGGATACAGCAAGAGTGCGGAAGAACTTTACCAACATTGCCATTGAATAATATTGTTTTGTTGGGAGCAACCGGCCGACAAAACAAAACTATACGTAGACAAGTCTCCGCCAGTGTGATGAGCTGTGGTATAGCGATAGACATGGAATTCTTGGTGGCGAGCGGTCTGCCATTCAATATACTGGTCGGGTGTGATGTGCTTAGGAGAAATTCCGCCATCATTGACCTAAGAACTGAAACATTATCACTATATTCAAACGGACATACTTGGACGGCGAACTTGGTGGGTAGTGACCAAGTCGTTCCCGATAGTATCCATCAGCAAATCCGAAAAATCAATTACATCCAACCAACATCCATAATTGAACAGAGAATAGACGACACATCCAATGAAGATTTATGGTCGCAAAAAATCCAGGACATCAGGGATTTCCGGAGCGGTACAACTGGAGAAGGGTTAACAACAAACCAAGCGAACAAATTAATCGATATATACAATAAATACAAATCAGTCTTTTCTGATGAGCCCGGTAAAGTGAAGAATTTCCAGTGTACTCTACAATTCCGAGACACTGTAGACTTTAACCGGAAGTCTTACCCCATTGCGCAATCACGAAAGCAGGCAGTAAGAGCTGAAATAGAGCAAATGATTAACCGTGACATTATAGAGAGTAGCCATTCCCCTTACACAAGTCCTATCGTGGCTATTCCTAAGAAAAACGGACAAGTCCGTTTATGTTTAGATGCGCGCGAGATAAATAAGATGATCATAAATGACAGGACTTCGCCCGGTGAGATTGAGGAGATATTAAAACGATTCCACGGTACCAAATACTTCACTACCTGGGATACGGTGTGCGGATACTGGCAGGTGGAATTACATCCACAGAGTCGCCAGTATCTGGCCTTTATATTCGAAGGGCGGAACTACCAGTTTAAGAGGTTGCCCTTCGGACTGGTAAACTCAGTCGCAGTCTTTGTGCACTGCATGGATCAGATACTTGGCCAAGAAGCACTAAAATTCACCACCGTATATGTCGATGACTTGCTAGTGTCCTCAGAAACTTGGGAGGAACACTGCTACCGTGTGGAACATGTCTTACAGAAGCTAGCAGCAAACAATATTACTCTGAAGTTAGCAAAGTCTCATTTTATTGCTAAAGAGATACAATTCCTGGGCTTCATATTAAACGATAAGGGAATCTCACCGTCGGCTGAAAAAGTCGAAGCAATTCAGAACTTTCCTACACCAAAGAATCGAAGGCAGTTACAGTCGTTCCTGGGACTCTGTAACTACTACCGCAAGTTCCAGGAAAAGTACTCCGAACTGACTGCCAGATTCCAGCCGCAACTGTCATCTAAAAATAAATGGATCTGGGGTAATGAACAACAAAACATATTGACTCTCATAAAACAAAAATTTCTTAAACATATTATACTCCGTCACCCAGATTTTAACAAGCCTTTCTTTCTTAATTGCGATGCCAGTGACATCAGCCTTGGCACTACTTTATATCAAGAGGATGAGGAGGGCGAGCATCTTGTAATCTGTTTTGCCAGCAGAGCTCTGAACCAGAGTGAGAAAAACTATCATGTGACAGAGAAGGAGTTATTGAGTGTCGTGTTCGCATGCGGAAAGTTCCGTACATATATTCTTGGTTATCCCGTTACCGTCCGGACAGACCATAAATCTATCTCGTTCCTTAAGAGATGTAAGCTGAGTCATGGAAGGTTAACGCGGTGGATACTATTGCTGCAAGAGTACGACCTGAAATGGGAGTATATCCCCGGAAGGAAGAATGTCGTCGCGGACGTATTGTCTAGAGTTGACATTGACAAGCAAACGTTCGAGGGAGAGAAGGAGAGTATTCTGAAGGTGTACCATATTCTCAGCAGCAGCGCCGGTCTACAATCAGTTCTAGAACAACTAAGCACACACCAACAAGCTGACCCGAAATTAATTAATATTATCTCAAGATTGGAAGCAGGAGATGAAACCATATCCCGATATTATACTATACATAAGGGAATCCTGTTTTCCAAACCATCATTATTTAAGGAGGAATGGAAGGTAATAATTCCAACCCATATCGAGAGAGAGGTAGTGATCAGTTATCATGTTCGATATGGGCATATGGGCGCTTTAAAGGTGGTAAAGGCCCTGGAAGAAAACTGTTATATAAAGGACATCAATCGGAAGGTACGGAGGTATATTAGAAACTGTCGCATCTGCCAACTCGTAAAAACTAATAACGAGAAAAGAGAAGGGCAGATGATTCCAATAACATCACAGTTTAAACTTGAGAAAGTATTCCTGGATATCTGCGGGCCATTTCCCCGCAGTGGAGGCCGCCACCGATACAGATATATCGTCATCATTATGGACCATTACACTAAGTTCATAAAGCTATACCCAGCAAATCGGGCGACTACGAAGAAAGTTCTTAATATCCTGATCGACCAGTACTTCCCAACCGTCGGAAGACCAGTATCGATCATAACCGACCACGGAACGCAATTCAAGGGGAGGAGATGGCGGGATACACTGCTATCCATGGGGGTTCACACATACAAGACATCCGTATACCACCCAAGCAGTAACCCGGCCGAAAGAGTCTTACGAGAGGTGGGGCGCCTATTAAGAACATATTGCCATGATCAGCAGAGAAGGTGGCAAGAATACTTGGAGGCCACTGAAGAATTCCTCAACCTGGCCTACCATCCAGCCATAGGAATAACCCCATACTCCGCAATGTACGAGAGACAACCCCCTAGAGAAATTGCAGACATCTTGGAGTTCCCAAGAGAACATAAATATAAATTCAATAAAATTCAATTTTGTAATAAGGTGGCCGAAGATCAGGAGAAACGGCGGAGCAAATACAATAAATGCATGGGTAAGGTTATCCATTATACCATTGGAGAGAAGGTGTTGTTGAAGAATAGGGAATTACCCAGTTCCCTAGAAGGGATAACAAAAAAGTTATTGATCCTGTATACTGGTCCCTATATCGTCTCAAAAGACAATAACAACAACACCTACGAAATCAAAGAAATAAGTTCAAGTAAAGTCAAGGGTGTTTTTAACCAGGCATCCATGAAGAAATTTTATGATTAAAAAATTCAACTAAATTCAAAAAATACGTAAGTTCACCTTACATACCAAGAAAATATGAAAAAACTTTATGGCTAGAATAGAAGAGAAGAAGTTTAAAAACATAAAATCAACTAAATTCAAAAAATACGTAAGTTCACCTTACATACCAAGAAAATATGAAAAAACTTTATGGCTAGAATAGAAGAGAAGAAGTTTAAAAACATAAAAACCCCAAAATTCTAAAAAGGTGTGAGCCAATCTTACATAAAAGATTATGTGAAAGAAATTATTTGAAAAGAAGAATAATATAAGAAGAGTTTGAAATAAGTCAACAAAATTTTAAACATAAATGAGATCACCTTACATACCGATTATCTAAGAAAAACTTTATGGCTATAATATAATAATAAAGAAGGAGAGAATTTAAAAATAAAACCATCTAAGGTCAAAAAACAAATAATTCTAGACAGTTTAATCATGTCTAAGTTCAATATGAAGAGTAAAAACCTTTCCGTAAAATGTTGTTGAAGGAAATAAAAAAGAAAAAAATTCTTTAATACGATTTAAGTGAGTGAATAAAATAAAGTACAAAAACTTCTTTGGACTTATGAGAGAATGAAACTTTAAGTGGTATGAGGAGAAAATATGACCTCATAATGAAATAAATAAAAAAAACCAGCACTTGCAAGTATAATCGCAATGACCGGAATAATGTGAAAATAATGTCAAAAATGTATGTAATTAAATGAATTAATATAAAATGATTTATAAATTAAATGACAATTATGATAATGACAGTTATAAAAAATTCTAGAAAATAGAACAAGTGGAAATTTTAAGAACCAAGAAACAGTCTAAAAATGTCACAAAGATATGCTACTACAAATAATGCAGATTATAATGAAAAAACCAGAAGGTAATAAAGAATTTATAACCAAAAGATTTATATGATAATAAAAGTATAAAAATGTAATAATAGAAGAGCTTCCTACCATAATATCAAATGAAAGAAACATCCAGATAATAAGTCAGATGAACAACTGAGATAGAAATATTAAAACCTCTGAGAAGTATAATAAGTAATAAGTGAAGTATCCCAAAGATATTTTTAAATAGTAACAAATGTGTACTATTCTGAATAATTTTTTTAATCTGTCTGATGATAATTCCAGCAGGATTAATATATTTTTTGAGCAGAGATGATTTGCCTCTGTACTCAAATATGTGTGAAGTAATGGACAGCAGAGGAAAGTAGCGTACAGTGCCTCTCTGAACTGAACCAGCTCACAAGGTAGGGAACGATAGGGAGAAAATATCCCAAGGAGAAAATACTAAGAAGAAATATAAAAATGAAATAATAAATATGAAAATCAGAAGACTATTACTATCAAGGAAGATCAAGTGAGAGTGATATAAACTCAGATATAAATAAGAGAATTTTAAAATGGAAGGAAGTCCAAAATAATAACAAACTTTGAATAATTATCATAAGCAATTGTTTCAGACAAAGCAAGTATAGTCTGAAAAAATTACTTCTGGAGAAGGGCATTCTGTAGCGTGACAGAAAATCCACTACATTGTAAATCATATGAAATGATAAAATTTAATTACATCAAAAAATGTTGTAATAATATTAAATGACATTTAAATAAATCAGAGGAATGAAACACAATAAGATAAAAATCCTCACTACATAATATATAAAAACCACTGTTAAAAGAAACCAAAGAAAGTATTGAAGCAACTCATCAACTCATAAATAATACCAGTACGTTACCCAGGAAGCTCAGAGCAGTAAACCAGTTACATAAGACAATATCCCGAAAAAAGAGACTCAATCAAAGAGTGGTGAATACCAAAATACTCTAAAAACAAATAGAAGAATAAAGTCAGTTCAGTGAAGAAATTCAATACTCCAAGCTAAACCTCAGTCGTGATAACACCAAGTACCTTGGTTCCCAAGAATGAGGAAAGAAGAACAGAAGAGTGAAAACTAGAAGAGGGACAAGAATGAATACCAGAAGGAAGATATGAAGAAGGACAAGAAGGAAGACAGGAGGAGAGGAAGACATAGTATGAAAGAAACACCGTAGTAAAACCTATTATTATATAAACTACTATCAATCCCAAACCCACAAAAACTATGTCAAAGAAAGTATAACATCCCCAAAATCTTATAAAAATGTAATTATTGAGAAAACTAAAGTGTTGTATAGCGTTATAAGAAGTGCACCGGCTAAAGCTATTGTGTAATAAAGAAAATAAACTAGTCTTAACGGTCCATGATGACTAAAGGTCTGGTCTGAGATAATAAGACTCAGAATATCAGAACCAACAGTGAAAGTGAATTTGTATAAGTGTTTTTTAAAAAATGCAATAAACTTAAAGTTGGTGATACTATAACTTAGTAGTATGCTATATCACAACTTTAAAGTCTAATAATAACCAGCATGATAAAATAATAAAATGGAAGGTTTCCAGTATTTTATTATTTTTATGTAAATCCTTATTTAAAAGACCTTTGTAAAAAAGGATGATAATAAATAGAGTATGGGAATTACTATTTGCTGATGTGGGGAATTACAATAATAATGATTTAAACCAAAAAGGACTGGTACTAATATAGTATGAATAAGTGTAACATGTTTAAATAGACTATTATTTCACAGTCCTAAAATCAATGTATTAAATAAATGTATTTGTAAGGTTTATTAGAAAATAAGATTTATTTTAAAAAAGAATTATGTTTGATAAATAATAACCTACATACCAGTAATAATGTACTAAAAGGTATGCTATGTTAGATTGAAAATAGTCAAAAGAGATATGTTTAAGCTGTATCTGCAATATGTTAAATTGTGCAGATTAATAAACAATGTTCATAATTAATTATTTTAATAACTGTAGTGTTAATTAACTACTACACAAAACAATAAGTTATAGATCATGTTATTTTCATATAATTGTAGTTATGTAAAGTCAGAGGAGGAATCAAGTTTAATTTATTGAGAAAGAAAGAAATATAAAATTCTAAAATCTAGGCCATTTGGTGAAATCAGAGAACCAATATAAAATAGTATAATTCACTAATAAATCCTGTAAACTACCCAGATTTATATAAGATAACACAATTAACTACTACTAGGAATGATCCTATGAATTAAAATGACAATAAGGAAATATACCTTAACATTTTGTAAATTGTCAAAATATATAAATTAATTAATTTTAGAGAGCAATATCAAATCTACAAATTAACACAAAAAAACCAGTTCAAAGGTGTAATTTATATGTATTTAAGGAAAGGAAGAGAAATATGACTAATTAAAATTTATTATAATAGTATTAATAATATTTAAAATGGAAGGAATTTTATATAAAAACGGAAATCCAATTTTGAGCCTATATTTCCAAAGTGTGAACAAAATTTGTTGATTTCCACAAAATGTCTACAGATATGGACTATAATACATCAATTTAAAGGGAATAAGATGATTAAACTAATAATAAGATTAATAATTCATAAAAGTAAGGAATAAAATAGAAAAATTCCATATATAATGTAATATTTTCTAATGTGTATGAAATCGAAAAATGTTAACAATACTTTTTCAAGGATTAACTGGGCAAGATTTATGACCAAGTTAATTAGTCTTTTGTTGAATATCAAGCTGAATAGGTGTGTGACAAAATCGTTCTTTAAACCGAGTCGAACATGAAGTTAACGTTTAGCCTTTGAAATCAGTGAACGAGAGTTAGACAAATTAAACACTTTTTGAAGCCAATACTATAAAAGCATTCACGACAATAGTGAAAACAAACCTCTAACTTCACTATACCAGTGACAGTAAACGGTAAAACATTATATTACAACTGATTTACTCTACAAACCTAACCGCAACTTGAAAACTTAACCGTAATAGTTGAACAAAATAGAAAATAACCTAACTAACGCAAGTTTACACTGAACACTTCACCAGAATACACTAAATAGATTAACAGACTTATTACACCAGTGCGGGGACATTTTAGACCTTGATGAAGGTAATTTTATAGTAATTTTCTGACTCGACGCACATACAATAGCCGAGACCAACCCAAGGAGCGGCCATCTTGAAAACGAAACCTGCCTACTACATCATAGTTACTGACGTCACATCAGTCTTCATTGGTTCGACAAAACATTTATTCTAATATCATAACTTGAATTATTTAGATACTATTAAATAGTAATTATGGTATTTATGTATTAACTGTTAATGTTATACTTTCTCGTCACCCTTCTCTGACTATTAATTCTTAATCGCTCAAAGAACCTGTCTTTAATATAATATAACATAAAATTTTGTTCTGTATGACAATCGATAATTCCTGAGACAGAGTCGATAATTGCTCTCCATCGATAAAATATCGATTATTTATCTAAAATTGTTAATAAATCTTTATATTTCTATTATTTTGTATCTGTATTTATTTCACAGGGTAATTTAAGGGTATTTATAAGGCTGAAGGTATTAAGTGAAAAGAATATACTCTATTTTGAACAAGATATTGGACCAGTAAGGAAAGTCACCAATCGATTATTACCTGGAGTTAATCTATTTAACTCCAGACTTGGTGCAAATCTTCAAGAAGTGCTCGACGGTCAATAAATACTTACCTGTTATTAAAATTTTCACAGAACCCTTTAAAAAACAGATTTATCTAGTATGCATACCTCTAGAAACATAAACAAAATTATTTTATTGTTTGGAAATTCTAATTATTGAAATTTCCATTTTATTTTTATTCTTTTGTAACGACCGGCATACAGCGGTCTGGTGACCAAGTGGCTAGCCCAAACAGTGGGATTTGATCAGATTACAGTCATATATAAGGTCTTCTTACAAAGTAACGACGCCAACACGGGGCACTAAGGAAGAAGACAGCCACCGAAAGGTCGTCTAGTTACAATATGCAAGAGTTTCATGCATTTCCATTATAAATTTTAACATTCTAGGTAACGAGGATTCTGGGATAAATCTAAACTTGCTGAGATAAGACTTAGTTTTTAAATGTTGAAAATTTTTTTTTCAGAAAATGAATTAAAGTAACTTAAGTCCGAAATTATATTCACAATTGTAGCCATATTAAAGTCTTATTTGTTGTATTTCTATAGAAATTTATCTTCTGTTTATCTTCTGTCCTATTTTGTTTTTGACAGCCTTCTAAATATCTGGGTCCCTCCAGTACTTAAATAATTCAAGGATATTTTTGAAGAGCAGCATATTCCAGCATATTCAAGGATGCTGTAGCATCAATTAAGGAAACGCACCATCGTTAACATTTCACTAACAAACTTATTTCGAGTACTGGAATTAAGATGAGATTGTTAAACAATTCATTACGACTTTGCGTATACCACTTTTTGAGAATGTACTGATGGGCCATATTACAATAGACAGATCTGACTACATCCTCAACGGTCTGAAACCTGTTGTGAAAACTGCCAAAACAACATACACAATAGTTCACGTAGTTTTAGGTTAACGTGGAAAAGTGATTGTGATAACTTTTCGTCACTGCATCGCTGAATACCCGATGAAGAAAAATAACCCAAATAATTTTTCTGAGTTTACTTTGTTTTTGTATGTTCAACATCCATAATATGGTTGAAGTCGTCTATAGTTTCTTAGATAATACTCAGGCTTCCGATCGGGGAAGTTTATGTTCTTCATATTGTTCCGACGGCCTTACAGATCGTCGTATGGTACAGTGGAAACAAAATAAAGTAATTAAACCACCTTTAATTAATTTCAAATGACAAGATGAAATCAACAAGGTACTCTCATTCAATAATTCAAGTTAAATTTGTCCACACGCAATAATAATGTCAACTATTAAGAGTTCCGCATTAATCACTTTTCACAATCACTTGATCCGCACTGAATGAATCGGCAACTGTAATTAACCTCTAAGCCGGCCGCTGTTGTTTATATAGGCCCCGCAAAGATTCCAGAATAATTTTCCATTAATTTGGCGGCGTGCCAGCATAATTTGCATAGTTGCAAGTGCTCTCGAACAGTCTGGAAGGTAATTTTGTGCGGCCTTGACCGAGAAAATGCACCTGGTCGATTAGCCGAGAAATATATAATTGATATATTTGTCAACTTTCATAGACATAAGTCTTACTGTTTCAACACAAACACGCCCAATATAAAGTATGAAATATACACCATTTGCAAAGCATAATTTTGAAAAAGTTACGGTGATTAATATTGAATGTTGAAACTATGTGTACCTATATCGTACACTATTCAAAAACGAAATATCCATATTTTCTTTCACAACAAATTTTACAACATTATATTAATTAAAGTCTCATAAACAACTGTAGATATTTAGAAACTGTTCCATGTTATTCTATTGCAAAATTCACATACTACATGAAAGTTACGAGTGACACGTTTATTGATTTAACATAGCGCGTCAAGTTAATTAAACATATTAATAAGAAACGTAATAATAGCAAAATGAATGTGCTTCGTGTCTAACGTTTTAGTCATAACCTCAGTGAGCAGACTGAGATTGTGGGAATTTGGGCTTTTTAAAACTACTAGTTAAAGCAAGGTAATCAATAACAGTTGTGCTTTGTGGATGTCTGACAGTGTAATAGTTTACACCGAAACTTTAGTGTTCCTATACTTTCTGAGTATTAGAGAAGGAAGTGCTTGGTAGAGTAGGAGAGAAAAGGAGGGTGTTGGATATCATCAAGTGTAGAGAAATTGGTTGGGACACTGTACGTGGCAAAAGCAAGGTAATGTGTAAGTAGAAACACTGGAGGGGCTGGTAAAATTGAAAGTGGAATGGAGGACTGAGAAGAGACCAGACGATGAAATGAAGAGATATCCTAACCCAGGATAGGAAAGCGTAGAGGAAGCATGCTCTGTAAGACCTGCTCTTGGGGTGATGATATAAACTGATATAAAGTAGTTGTGGTGTCATGAAGATTGTCGCATTCTTGAACAATTGTTTTAATATTATAATTCTATGAGAGCATTTTGCATACTATGTATTCACAACAAAATGCGGACTTAAGATTACAATATATAATGTGTTTCAAGTGGATGGTGATTATATAGACTGCAGTCAAGTCACTCACACACATTTACATAAATATGTAATACATGAGGGAGCACGTATGCAGTACAGTACAGTATGTTCGTTACACAGGACGTTAATTACCACTTGTTTGCGGTAACTTAACGAGAGCTTATTGACAGCTTATTGACAGATACCGCTATTGAGAGTGGTAAACAAGTAAGCGCACCCAGTCAATACACTCTAAATGTATTACAAATTATAACAATAATATGGCAATAACAAGAAAAATAATAATAATAATAGCCGAAGCTGTCAAAATCGTTAACAAAAGTGATGGCATAATTTTATTGTCATTAAAATGCTCCCAGTAAGTTTGTATCGATTGGACACCATTTTGTATTTGCCAAAGTACATTTCAAAGCCAAAGAACGGGATATTTGTACAAATAGTTTCAGATTTACGGTTGAGTCTGCTAACAAAATTACACATTAACTTGTAATAAACTTTTATATTTCCTCCACTAAAGTTATTTAACGTTGCTTGTAGCAATAGTGACATTTGGGTTGTTGCAGTTTCAACTAACTTTATGCAAGTTTTCCTCTTGAGAAGAAGAAACTCACTGCTTGAGTGGATCAAGACAAATCCGATATGGATCTCCAATCCGCTATCAACGATAACTCATGAAAAACAATTGATTCAAACGATACTATTTTTTACAGTTCATAAGTCCGTAGACGTTTTCCGTTAAATCTTATCTGAACATTTACAATTACAGAAAAGTCTTTTTCGAGGTATTCGAAAAGCTAAAAACAATTCCCCTTTAAGAGGCTGTCGGTTTATCGATTTCATTTTTTTATCTTTTATTCAGAGCTTACAGCTTAGATGAATTTTTTAACGTTTTGTCAATTTATTCTATAAAGCTGATTAACTTGGTTAAATAATTGTAGTATACGATCATAAATATCGGTATGGAGAACCATACATGACTTCCATATTCTAAGATTTATATTTAAAATCATTTTCAGCCAAACAGCCAGGCTGTGTCTTACCTGCCTTTTTATTGCTGTATTAAATGAAAAATATTATATTACATTAAAATGAAAAAATTATAATTTTATTGCCTGGCAACAAAATTATTTTATTTTTAACAATTACCATTGTTTCAAAAAGTTTAAATAAATTTTCAAGTACTTTACTCTTGTTAAAACGTAAAAGGTTGCAGGTAAACTACCCCTTCCCCTTAACCGATCTTCACCAAAATCGAAAGTCATTGAGACCTCTACAATTCAGGGACGTATGCAAAACATTATTTGATTCTGTTTGCATTTGCGGCTGTTATCGTTTGCCATAGAAAATACGCTTGATAAAAAAACGTTGCAGGTAAACTACCCCTTCTCCTTAACCGATCTTCACCAAAAACAATAGATATTGAGTACTCTACAAATCAGGGCTGTATGCAAAACATTATTTGATTCTGTTTGAATTTGCGGCTGTTATCGTTTGCCATAGAAAATACCCTTGTTAAAAAAACGTTGCAGGTAAACTACCCCTTTCCCTCAACCGATCTTCACCAAAAACAATAGGTCTTGAGAACTCTACAATTTAGGGCTGTATGCAAATAATCTTTTGATTCTGTTTGAATTTGCGGCTGTTATCGTTTGCCATAGGAAATACCCTTGTTAAAACATAAAACGTTACAGGTAAACTACCCCTTTCCCTTAACCGATCTTCACCAAAAACAATAGGTCTTGAGTACTCTACAAATCAGGGCTGCATGCAAAACATTATTTGATTCTGTTTGAATTTGCGGCTGTTATCGTTTGCCATAGAAAATACCCTTGTTAAAAAAACGTTGCAGGTAAACTACCCCTTTCCCTCAACCGAACTTCACCAAAAACTATAGGTCTTGAGAACTCTACAATTTAGGGCTGTATGCAAATAATCTTTTGATTCTGTTTGAATTTGCGGCTGTTATCGTTTGCCATAGGAAATACCCTTGTTCAAACATAAAACGTTACAGGTAAACTACCCCTTTCCCTTAACCGATCTTCACCAAAATCAGCAGATCTTGAGAACTCTACAATTCAGGGCTGTATGCGAAACATTATTTGATTCTGTTTGAATTTGCGGCTGTTATCGTTTGCCAAACAAACAAAATTACCCTTGCTAAAAAAAAACCGTTGCAGGTAAACTACCCCTTTCCCTCAACCGATCTTCACCAAAAACAATAGGTCGCGAGTACTCTGCAAATCAGGGCTGTATGCAAAACATTATTTGATTCTGTTTGAATTTGCGGCAGTTATCGTTTGCCATAGAAAAAAAATCTACAGACAGACAGACACACAGATAGAAGACAGACAGACAGACACTTTTCAGAAAACGACTTTTTTTCATGTTTTGAGTGTAGTAGAATCAGAATCTGCAATAATCTCGAACACGATTTTTTTTTGCCATCACCATACTTCCATTCCTTAAGGAATATGGAAGTAAAACATATCTTAAACACAATAAATTGTATTTTCTAAATACAGTATAATCTCTGTTATCGATTATGAAATATATTTTTGAATGTCGAAATACTAATTTTTACTTCAATGTTCCATAATGAAATGGAAGAATGGTGATCGCGAAAAAATCGTGTTCGAGATAAGGGGCGATTCTGATTGTAATACCCCCAAAACATGAGTAAAAGTCATTTTCCGAAAAGAGTCTGTGTGTAAAATGTTTTCTATGGCTAACGATAACTGCCACAAATTCAAACAGAATCAAATAATGTTTTGTATATGTGCCCGAATTGTAGAGGACTCAAGGCCTATTGATTTTGGTGAAGATCAGTTAAGGGAGAGGGGTAGTTTACCTGCAACGTTTTATGTTTTTACAAGAGTAAACTAATTAAAAATATCGGTATGGAGAACCATACATGACTTCCATATTCTAAGATTTATATTTAAAATCATTTTCAGCCAAACAGCCAGGCGGTGTCTTACCTGCCTTTTTATTGCTGTATTAAATGAAAAATATTATATTACATTAAAATGAAAAAATTATAATTTTATTGCCTGGCAACAAAATTATTTTATTTTTAACAATTACCATTGTTTCAAAACGTTTAAATAAATTTTCAAGTACTTTACTCTTGTTAAAACGTAAAAGGTTGCTGGTAAACTACCCCTTCCCCTTAACCGATCTTCACCAAAATCGGAAGTCATTGAGACCTCTACAATTTAGGGACGTATGCAAAAAATTATTTGATTCTGTTTCAATTTGCGGCTGTTATCGTTTGCCATAGAAAATACGCTTGATAAAAAAACGTTGCAGGTAAACTACACCTTCCCCTCAACCGATCTTCACTAAAAACAACAGATCTTGAGTACTCTGCAAATCAGGGCTGTATGCAAAACATTATTTGATTCTGTTTGAATTTACGGCTGTTATCGTTTGCCATAGAAAATACCCTTGTTAAAAAAACGTTGCAGGTAAACTACCCCTTTCCCTTAACCGATCTTCACCAAAAACAAAAGGTCTTGAGAACTCTACAATTTAGGGCTGTATGCAAATAATCGTTTGATTCTGTTTGAATTTGCGGCTGTTATCGTTTGCCATAGGAAATACCCTTGTTAAAAAAACGTTGCAGGTAAACTACCCCTTTCCCTTAACCGATCTTCACCAAAAACAATAGGTCTTGAGAACTCTACAATTCAGGGCTGTATGCGAAACATTATTTGATTCTGTTTGAATTTGCGGTAGTTATCGTTTGCCAAAAGAAAAATTTCCATTGATAAAAAAAAACCGTTGCAGGTAAACTACCCCTTTCCCTCAACCGATCTTCACCAAAAACAATAGGTCTTGAGCACTCTACAAATCAGGGCTGTATGCAAAAAATTATTTGATTCTGTTTGAATTTGCGGCAGTTATCGTTTGCCATAGAAAAAAAATCTACAGACAGACACACAGACAGACAGACAGGCAGACAGACAGACACACACACAGACACTTTTCGGAAAACGACTTTTTTTCATGTTTTGAGTGTAGTAGAATCAGAATCTGCAATAATCTCGAACACGATTTTTTTTGCCATCACCATACTTCCATTCCTTAAGGAATATGGAAGTAAAATCATTTAAACTTTTTCAAACCATGGTAATTGTAAAAAATAAAATAATTTTGTTGCCAGGCAACCAGGTTGTTCAGTTAGGAGGGAGGGGTAGTCTACTTGCATTGTTTTGTGTTTTAATAAGAGTAAAGTACTTCATTTTAGTAAATAAACGTCCCGAAAATAAATTCATGTTAAGCCACTGTAAAATGGTAAATGAGATAATTATAAACGGAGAGGGTAGTTGAAGGAGGAGGGGACGTTTTTTTGAAAATTGCTGTGCTGAAATCAAGTAAAGTATGAATATTTAATTTTGAAGGATAGGATACCTTAGAAATTATATATGATAAAACTATTACTTTATTAAAGAGTAAATATCATTAATGTGGGGATCGGTTGAGGAGGAGGGATGATTATCTGCCTACTTCAGTTTCTTTATACGAATAAAGTACCTAATTTTTATAGATAAAGTAACTCGAAAATAACATTATTTTAAACGACTACCCCATAATAACAAAATATCTATAAATAATGAAAATAGTTTGGGGGTGGGGGATATTTTTTAGAAATTATCGAATCGAATTCAAGTAAATGATCTAAATATAAATCTTAGAACATGGAAGTTACGTATGGTTTTCCACACTGATATTTATTTTATTGATTCTGTGAGTGAGCAACACTATTTAAGTTCATCGTTTCATATTGGCCAACTATGTAGCCTACATTAAAGTAACAATAACTGCTTCTAATGAAATCTACGTTTACAGTGGACACAGGACATCTGTAAATAACTATCCTGAGTGGCACTCTGAAACAGATTTTTAATACTTTTTGAACACAACAGAAAAATTAAGACTATAGTAATAGTAGTAACAGCAGCAGCAGTAACTTAATTAGTAGTTTTGTGATGTAAACATAGTCATTAGCGAGTTATTTATCAAGCTCTTGCCTGTCGTAGGTGCCGTCACTACTTGTGCGTAATCCATCAAAGTGACAGCGCCTGAATAGCTAACCCGGTTTACCGCATGACAGACACATGGAGTAACACGTGATTGCATTCCCGTCTAACTGTTGCAGTGTTGTTAGTGTCTAAGAAAACTAATAACGGGCAGCGACATCCAACTCATCATTATTGGCACTACTGCAGACATGACTAATCACGAGTGATTCGTGAACATTTAGCACTTTAATTATGATTTGCGGCCTAAATTAACGGGAGGAGAATATCTCAAGTAAGCCACAGACTTTTTGAGTGTAATTCTGCTGTTATTAAAGTGCACCGTTCTTCAGCCTTCCTCGTTTTCTGTCAGTACTCACGTCGTTTTAAAAACTCAAAAATTACATCTCTTGGTATTTGAGAGAATTATAATTGCTATTAAATTGATAGAAATTTTGTTGTAAATTTCAGGATACAGGTACTTATATTTCGCTCTTAGAATGAGGATTAGTATAAACTAATCATAAAATGACTAACAATTTTGTAAATTACTTAATATAATATTAACTACTTTTTGTAATACACTTTATTTATGTGTTTATTATATTATACATACGTTTTACAAGAGAATAACCGCTTTTCTGAAACTTTTAAATAGTTAAAATAGGCTTTCTTACACTGTATCTTGACTCACGTGCTGTTGTCCACGCACCTCCATCTTTCACCTTTCAAATCTCTTCAGGAACTCTTCCCTCAGTTCCTCTGTAATTAAAATGTGTTGCCTACTTTCCTTCACCTTTTTGCTTTTCCCTACATTGTCTTTTAAATGTTGCTTGGTTGTTAGGAAGGTAAGAAGGGATACGTGTTTCACATCCAAGATTTCCATACGGTGTAAAACTAAAGTTGCTGACGTGTAAATTTCCCACTAGAAGTACTCAGACTATTCTCGTTGATGGAAGATCCATGTAATTATATTTTTTCTTCTAATAATACATTTTCAAAGTTTAACAGATCAACTGTACCTAGCGCATGTGTCTAGTCTTGAGACGCTTCTCAGTTGCTTTATCTGAATTTTCTCACTATTTTACAACTACAACAAAAAACACTACTACTACTACTACTACTACTACTACTACTACTACTACTACTACTACTACAACTACTACTACTACAACTACTACTACTACTACTACTACTACTATGAATAAGTTAGACGAGAGGATTGAATTAGCCAAAGAGGAATTAAATAAAAAGATAACAGAGACCAAGAAATCAATAGTAAAGAAATTAGAACAGGAAGTTGTGGTTGTTAACCAGCAGATCCGAGAAGTAGACGAAAGATGTCGGCTAACAGAAAACGAAGTGCTGGAAGTCCGTGAAGTAATAACAAAGGAAATTACTCAGGTCCAAGAACAGCGGAAAACAAAAATAGAGGAGACAAAGAAATTTGCTCTGGAGGAAGTAAATAAAGTAAGAACCCAAGTAACAGAAAGATGCGACGGCGTGGAAGCCGCCATGGTAAACATAACTGGACAGATGCGTCAGAGCCAGGAGGAGATAGAGTCAATCAGAAACAAACCATCGGGATATCACAGTTTCCCCATGTCAGAGAACAGAGAATGGCTGAATTTCCGACAATACAAACGGAAGCCAATGGAGTTCTTGGCACGAATAGAGGAGTACATCGAGAAACACCGAGGGAACCGATGGGTTCAAAATAGAGAGATCCTTGACGAGTCGTTTCGGGAGGTGAATGACCATTGGTGGATGGCAAACCGGAGCGACATCAATAACTATGAGCAGTTCAAGAGCATGTTCAAAGCCAAATACTGGTCAGAGACCACGCAGAATCTCATCAGAGATAATATCTGCCACGGCCGCTACCAACCACAAGTCGGCAGCTCAATGACAGCGTATTTCCTCGGCAAAGTGTGTATGGCAAAGCACTTAGAACCAGCCATACCGGAGGAATGCTTAATTAACAAGCTGTCTTATCATTATGATGAGGAAGTGATTCGCGCTAGGAGGGGCAGCCAGATAAAAACCATCCAGGCAATGACCGAACTCCTGGAGAATTATGAGAACGAAGATTACTACAGGCAGAGTCGTAGGAGAAGTGATGGGCCCGAACCAAGGACGTACCAGAATAATAACCAAGGTGCGAACCACGTAAATAATGGGTACCAAGGAGTTCGGACATACCCGCGAAATAATAATTATAATAATGGAAATACTGGAAATAATACCAATTACAATGACAGTAATAGAACGGGTCCCAACCAGCAAAACCCGAATCGACCCTCTAATGGTTATCAGGGTAACCACAATCCCAACCCTGGTAACGTAAATAGTCAGAGAAGCCCCAATTATGGTAATAGTCCCTACCATAATAATGCTAATCGTGTGGGTCCCAATAATAGTAATTTTAGTAATAATAGGTTTCCTCGCCCAAGAGTGAACTTCATACGGGCCACAGATGGAAGACAGCGAGGTTTCAACCACCATAGAGGGAACAGTTACCGAAGATACGAAGAAAGGCGGAGGAGCCTAGAACGGGACCAACCGAGGTACTATCCGGCGCGCAGGAGTAATAGTTTGGACAACACTGAACATAGATCGCACCATGAACGACCAGAAGACCATAGAACAGATCGGCAAGTAACCACCCTGAGCATCCCGAATGAGGCATCCAATAATATGGCTCAAAGAAATAATAATGCCGAGCCTTTAAACGGGCACAGGCAGTAAGAAATAACCAGAACCCATTACTGCTTCTGACTACTGGGTATGATAATGAGAATGAGTGCAATATAGTAAATAATCACAATCGTATTACCATCATCGGGTGCAACTACCTGAAAGACATCAGACAGGAGTTATTGGAAGAGGATAACAGGAGTCCCACCAATAACTTCAATAATGAAATTATACATGTTGACGCCAAGGTAGAAGGCATCCCAGCCAAGTTAATGATCGATACTGGGTCAAACGTATCAATAATAAACACGACGGAACTGGAGAGGATACAGCAAGAGTGCGGAAGAACTTTACCAACATTGCCATTGAATAATATTGTTTTGTTGGGAGCAACCGGCCGACAAAACAAAACTATACGTAGACAAGTCTCCGCCAGTGTGATGAGCTGTGGTATAGCGATAGACATGGAATTCTTGGTGGCGAGCGGTCTGCCATTCAATATACTGGTCGGGTGTGATGTGCTTAGGAGAAATTCCGCCATCATTGACCTAAGAACTGAAACATTATCACTATATTCAAACGGACATACTTGGACGGCGAACTTGGTGGGTAGTGACCAAGTCGTTCCCGATAGTATCCATCAGCAAATCCGAAAAATCAATTACATCCAACCAACATCCATAATTGAACAGAGAATAGACGACACATCCAATGAAGATTTATGGTCGCAAAAAATCCAGGACATCAGGGATTTCCGGAGCGGTACAACTGGAGAAGGGTTAACAACAAACCAAGCGAACAAATTAATCGATATATACAATAAATACAAATCAGTCTTTTCTGATGAGCCCGGTAAAGTGAAGAATTTCCAGTGTACTCTACAATTCCGAGACACTGTAGACTTTAACCGGAAGTCTTACCCCATTGCGCAATCACGAAAGCAGGCAGTAAGAGCTGAAATAGAGCAAATGATTAACCGTGACATTATAGAGAGTAGCCATTCCCCTTACACAAGTCCTATCGTGGCTATTCCTAAGAAAAACGGACAAGTCCGTTTATGTTTAGATGCGCGCGAGATAAATAAGATGATCATAAATGACAGGACTTCGCCCGGTGAGATTGAGGAGATATTAAAACGATTCCACGGTACCAAATACTTCACTACCTGGGATACGGTGTGCGGATACTGGCAGGTGGAATTACATCCACAGAGTCGCCAGTATCTGGCCTTTATATTCGAAGGGCGGAACTACCAGTTTAAGAGGTTGCCCTTCGGACTGGTAAACTCAGTCGCAGTCTTTGTGCACTGCATGGATCAGATACTTGGCCAAGAAGCACTAAAATTCACCACCGTATATGTCGATGACTTGCTAGTGTCCTCAGAAACTTGGGAGGAACACTGCTACCGTGTGGAACATGTCTTACAGAAGCTAGCAGCAAACAATATTACTCTGAAGTTAGCAAAGTCTCATTTTATTGCTAAAGAGATACAATTCCTGGGCTTCATATTAAACGATAAGGGAATCTCACCGTCGGCTGAAAAAGTCGAAGCAATTCAGAACTTTCCTACACCAAAGAATCGAAGGCAGTTACAGTCGTTCCTGGGACTCTGTAACTACTACCGCAAGTTCCAGGAAAAGTACTCCGAACTGACTGCCAGATTCCAGCCGCAACTGTCATCTAAAAATAAATGGATCTGGGGTAATGAACAACAAAACATATTGACTCTCATAAAACAAAAATTTCTTAAACATATTATACTCCGTCACCCAGATTTTAACAAGCCTTTCTTTCTTAATTGCGATGCCAGTGACATCAGCCTTGGCACTACTTTATATCAAGAGGATGAGGAGGGCGAGCATCTTGTAATCTGTTTTGCCAGCAGAGCTCTGAACCAGAGTGAGAAAAACTATCATGTGACAGAGAAGGAGTTATTGAGTGTCGTGTTCGCATGCGGAAAGTTCCGTACATATATTCTTGGTTATCCCGTTACCGTCCGGACAGACCATAAATCTATCTCGTTCCTTAAGAGATGTAAGCTGAGTCATGGAAGGTTAACGCGGTGGATACTATTGCTGCAAGAGTACGACCTGAAATGGGAGTATATCCCCGGAAGGAAGAATGTCGTCGCGGACGTATTGTCTAGAGTTGACATTGACAAGCAAACGTTCGAGGGAGAGAAGGAGAGTATTCTGAAGGTGTACCATATTCTCAGCAGCAGCGCCGGTCTACAATCAGTTCTAGAACAACTAAGCACACACCAACAAGCTGACCCGAAATTAATTAATATTATCTCAAGATTGGAAGCAGGAGATGAAACCATATCCCGATATTATACTATACATAAGGGAATCCTGTTTTCCAAACCATCATTATTTAAGGAGGAATGGAAGGTAATAATTCCAACCCATATCGAGAGAGAGGTAGTGATCAGTTATCATGTTCGATATGGGCATATGGGCGCTTTAAAGGTGGTAAAGGCCCTGGAAGAAAACTGTTATATAAAGGACATCAATCGGAAGGTACGGAGGTATATTAGAAACTGTCGCATCTGCCAACTCGTAAAAACTAATAACGAGAAAAGAGAAGGGCAGATGATTCCAATAACATCACAGTTTAAACTTGAGAAAGTATTCCTGGATATCTGCGGGCCATTTCCCCGCAGTGGAGGCCGCCACCGATACAGATATATCGTCATCATTATGGACCATTACACTAAGTTCATAAAGCTATACCCAGCAAATCGGGCGACTACGAAGAAAGTTCTTAATATCCTGATCGACCAGTACTTCCCAACCGTCGGAAGACCAGTATCGATCATAACCGACCACGGAACGCAATTCAAGGGGAGGAGATGGCGGGATACACTGCTATCCATGGGGGTTCACACATACAAGACATCCGTATACCACCCAAGCAGTAACCCGGCCGAAAGAGTCTTACGAGAGGTGGGGCGCCTATTAAGAACATATTGCCATGATCAGCAGAGAAGGTGGCAAGAATACTTGGAGGCCACTGAAGAATTCCTCAACCTGGCCTACCATCCAGCCATAGGAATAACCCCATACTCCGCAATGTACGAGAGACAACCCCCTAGAGAAATTGCAGACATCTTGGAGTTCCCAAGAGAACATAAATATAAATTCAATAAAATTCAATTTTGTAATAAGGTGGCCGAAGATCAGGAGAAACGGCGGAGCAAATACAATAAATGCATGGGTAAGGTTATCCATTATACCATTGGAGAGAAGGTGTTGTTGAAGAATAGGGAATTACCCAGTTCTCTAGAAGGGATAACAAAAAAGTTATTGATCCTGTATACTGGTCCCTATATCGTCTCAAAAGACAATAACAACAACACCTACGAAATCAAAGAAATAAGTTCAAGTAAAGTCAAGGGTGTTTTTAACCAGGCATCCATGAAGAAATTTTATGATTAAAAAATTCAACTAAATTCAAAAAATACGTAAGTTCACCTTACATACCAAGAAAATATGAAAAAACTTTATGGCTAGAATAGAAGAGAAGAAGTTTAAAAACATAAAATCAACTAAATTCAAAAAATACGTAAGTTCACCTTACATACCAAGAAAATATGAAAAAACTTTATGGCTAGAATAGAAGAGAAGAAGTTTAAAAACATAAAAACCCCAAAATTCTAAAAAGGTGTGAGCCAATCTTACATAAAAGATTATGTGAAAGAAATTATTTGAAAAGAAGAATAATATAAGAAGAGTTTGAAATAAGTCAACAAAATTTTAAACATAAATGAGATCACCTTACATACCGATTATCTAAGAAAAACTTTATGGCTATAATATAATAATAAAGAAGGAGAGAATTTAAAAATAAAACCATCTAAGGTCAAAAAACAAATAATTCTAGACAGTTTAATCATGTCTAAGTTCAATACGAAGAGTAAAAACCTTTCCGTAAAATGTTGTTGAAGGAAATAAAAAAGAAAAAAATTCTTTAATACGATTTAAGTGAGTGAATAAAATAAAGTACAAAAACTTCTTTGGACTTATGAGAGAATGAAACTTTAAGTGGTATGAGGAGAAAATATGACCTCATAATGAAATAAATAAAAAAAACCAGCACTTGCAAGTATAATCGCAATGACCGGAATAATGTGAAAATAATGTCAAAAATGTATGTAATTAAATGAATTAATATAAAATGATTTATAAATTAAATGACAATTATGATAATGACAGTTATAAAAAATTCTAGAGAATAGAACAAGTGGAAATTTTAAGAACCAAGAAACAGTCTAAAAATGTCACAAAGATATGCTACTACAAATAATGCAGATTATAATGAAAAAACCAGAAGGTAATAAAGAATTTATAACCAAAAGATTTATATGATAATAAAAGTATAAAAATGTAATAATAGAAGAGCTTCCTACCATAATATCAAATGAAAGAAACATCCAGATAATAAGTCAGATGAACAACTGAGATAGAAATATTAAAACCTCTGAGAAGTATAATAAGTAATAAGTGAAGTATCCCAAAGATATTTTTAAATAGTAACAAATGTGTACTATTCTGAATATTTTTTTTAATCTGTCTGATTATAATTCCAGCAGGATTAATATATTTTTTGAGCAGAGATGATTTGCCTCTGTACTCAAATATGTGTGAAGTAATGGACAGCAGAGGAAAGTAGCGTACAGTGCCTCTCTGAACTGATCCAGCTCACAAGGTAGGGAACGATAGGGAGAAAATATCCCAAGGAGAAAATACTAAGAAGAAATATAAAAATGAAATAATAAATATGAAACTCAGAAGACTATTACTATCAAGGAAGATCAAGTGAGAGTGATATAAACTCAGATATAAATAAGAGAATTTTAAAATGGAAGGAAGTCCAAAATAATAACAAACTTTGAATAATTATCATAAGCAATTGTTTCAGACAAAGCAAGTATAGTCTGAAAAAATTACTTCTGGAGAAGGGCATTCTGTAGCGTGACAGAAAATCCACTACATTGTAAATCATATGAAATGATAAAATTTAATTACATCAAAAAATGTTGTAATAATATTAAATGACATTTAAATAAATCAGAGGAATGAAACACAATAAGATAAAAATCCTCACTACATAATATATAAAAACCACTGTTAAAAGAAACCAAAGAAAGTATTGAAGCAACTCATCAACTCATAAATAATATCAGTACGTTACCCAGGAAGCTCAGAGCAGTAAACCAGTTACATAAGACAATATCCCGAAAAAAGAGACTCAATCAAAGAGTGGTGAATACCAAAATACTCTAAAAACAAATAGAAGAATAAAGTCAGTTCAGTGAAGAAATTCAATACTCCAAGCTAAACCTCAGTCGTGATAACACCAAGTACCTTGGTTCCCAAGAATGAGGAAAGAAGAACAGAAGAGTGAAAACTAGAAGAGGGACAAGAATGAATACCAGAAGGAAGATATGAAGAAGGACAAGAAGGAAGACAGGAGGAGAGGAAGACATAGTATGAAAGAAACACCGTAGTAAAACCTATTATTATATAAACTACTATCAATCCCAAACCCACAAAAACTATGTCAAAGAAAGTATAACATCCCCAAAATCTTATAAAAATGTAATTATTGAGAAAACTAAAGTGTTGTATAGCGTTATAAGAAGTGCACCGGCTAAAGCTATTGTGTAATAAAGAAAATAAACTAGTCTTAACGGTCCATGATGACTAAAGGTCTGGTCTGAGATAATAAGACTCAGAATATCAGAACCAACAGTGAAAGTGAATTTGTATAAGTGTTTTTTAAAAAATGCAATAAACTTAAAGTTGGTGATACTATAACTTAGTAGTATGCTATATCACAACTTTAAAGTCTAATAATAACCAGCATGATAAAATAATAAAATGGAAGGTTTCCAGTATTTTATTATTTTTATGTAAATCCTTATTTAAAAGACCTTTGTAAAAAAGGATGATAATAAATAGAGTATGGGAATTACTATTTGCTGATGTGGGGAATTACAATAATAATGATTTAAACCAAAAAGGACTGGTACTAATATAGTATGAATAAGTGTAACATGTTTAAATAGACTATTATTTCACAGTCCTAAAATCAATGTATTAAATAAATGTATTTGTAAGGTTTATTAGAAAATAAGATTTATGTTATGTATTTTAAAAAAGAATTATGTTTGATAAATAATAACCTACATACCAGTAATAATGTACTAAAAGGTATGCTATGTTAGATTGAAAATAGTCAAAAGAGATATGTTTAAGCTGTATCTGCAATATGTTAAATTGTGCAGATTAATAAACAATGTTCATAATTAATTATTTTAATAACTGTAGTGTTAATTAACTACTACACAAAACAATAAGTTATAGATCATGTTATTTTCATATAATTGTAGTTATGTAAAGTCAGAGGAGGAATCAAGTTTAATTTATTGAGAAAGAAAGAAATATAAAATTCTAAAATCTAGGCCATTTGGTGAAATCAGAGAACCAATATAAAATAGTATAATTCACTAATAAATCCTGTAAACTACCCAGATTTATATAAGATAACACAATTAACTACTACTAGGAATGATCCTATGAATTAAAATGACAATAAGGAAATATACCTTAACATTTTGTAAATTGTCAAAATATATAAATTAATTAATTTTAGAGAGCAATATCAAATCTACAAATTAACACAAAAAAACCAGTTCAAAGGTGTAATTTATATGTATTTAAGGAAAGGAAGAGAAATATGACTAATTAAAATTTATTATAATAGTATTAATAATATTTAAAATGGAAGGAATTTTATATAAAAACGGAAATCCAATTTTGAGCCTATATTTCCAAAGTGTGAACAAAATTTGTTGATTTCCACAAAATGTCTACAGATATGGACTATAATACATCAATTTAAAGGGAATAAGATGATTAAACTAATAATAAGATTAATAATTCATAAAAGTAAGGAATAAAATAGAAAAATTCCATATATAATGTAATATTTTCTAATG
This sequence comes from Magicicada septendecula, assembly GCA_034769895.1. Lineage (NCBI taxonomy): Eukaryota > Metazoa > Arthropoda > Insecta > Hemiptera > Cicadidae > Magicicada > Magicicada septendecula. The sequence continues at coordinate 245,561,434 of CM068371.1, forward strand.
TGTATGAAATCGAAAAATGTTAACAATACTTTTTCAAGGATTAACTGGGCAAGATTTATGACCAAGTTAATTAGTCTTTTGTTGAATATCAAGCTGAATAGGTGTGTGACAAAATCGTTCTTTAAACCGAGTCGAACATGAAGTTAACGTTTAGCCTTTGAAATCAGTGAACGAGAGTTAGACAAATTAAACACTTTTTGAAGCCAATACTATAAAAGCATTCACGACAATAGTGAAAACAAACCTCTAACTTCACTATACCAGTGACAGTAAACGGTAAAACATTATATTACAACTGATTTACTCTACAAACCTAACCGCAACTTGAAAACTTAACCGTAATAGTTGAACAAAATAGAAAATAACCTAACTAACGCAAGTTTACACTGAACACTTCACCAGAATACACTAAATAGATTAACAGACTTATTACACCAGTGCGGGGACATTTTAGACCTTGATGAAGGTAATTTTATAGTAATTTTCTGACTCGACGCACATACAATAGCCGAGACCAACCCAAGGAGCGGCCATCTTGAAAACGAAACCTGCCTACTACATCATAGTTACTGACGTCACATCAGTCTTCATTGGTTCGACAAAACATTTATTCTAATATCATAACTTGAATTATTTAGATACTATTAAATAGTAATTATGGTATTTATGTATTAACTGTTAATGTTATACTTTCTCGTCACCCTTCTCTGACTATTAATTCTTAATCGCTCAAAGAACCTGTCTTTAATATAATATAACATAAAATTTTGTTCTGTATGACAATCGATAATTCCTGAGACAGAGTCGGTAATTGCTCTCCATCGATAAAATATCGATTATTTATCTAAAATTGTTAATAAATCTTTATATTTCTATTATTTTGTATCTGTATTTATTTCACAGGGTAATTTAAGGGTATTTATAAGGCTGAAGGTATTAAGTGAAAAGAATATACTCTATTTTGAACAAGATATTGGACCAGTAAGGAAAGTCACCAATCGATTATTACCTGGAGTTAATCTATTTAACTCCAGACTTGGTGCAAATCTTCAAGAAGTGCTCGACGGTCAATAAATACTTACCTGTTATTAAAATTTTCACAGAACCCTTTAAAAACAGATTTATCTAGTATACATACCTCTAGAAACATAAACAAAATTATTTTATTGTTTGGAAATTCTAATTATTGAAATTTCCATTTTATTTTTATTCTTTTGTAACGACCGGCATACAGCGGTCTGGTGACCAAGTGGCTAGCCCAAACAGTGGGATTTGATCAGATTACAGTCATATATAAGGTCTTCTTACAAAGTGACGACGCCAACACGGGGCACTAAGGAAGAAGACAGCCACCGAAAGGTCGTCTAGTTACAATATGCAAGAGTTTCATGCATTTCCATTATAAATTTTAACATTCTAGGTAACGAGGATTCTGGGATAAATCTAAATTTGCTGAGATAAGACTTAGTTTTTAAATGTTGAAAATTTTTTTTTCAGAAAATGAATTAAAGTAACTTAAGTCCGAAATTATATTCACAATTGTAGCCATATTAAAGTCTTATTTGTTGTATTTCTATAGAAATTTATCTTCTGTTTATCTTCTGTCCTATTTTGTTTTTGACAGCCTTCTAAATATCTGGGTCCCTCCAGTACTTAAATAATTCAAGGATATTTTTGAAGAGCAGCATATTCCAGCATATTCAAGGATGCTGTAGCATCAATTAAGGAAACGCACCATCGTTAACATTTCACTAACAAACTTATTTCGAGTACTGGAATTAAGATGAGATTGTTAAACAATTCATTACGACTTTGCGTATACCACTTTTTGAGAATGTACTGATGGGCCATATTACAATAGACAGATCTGACTACATCCTCAACGGTCTGAAACCTGTTGTGAAAACTGCCAAAACAACATACACAATAGTTCACGTAGTTTTAGGTTAACGTGGAAAAGTGATTGGGATAACTTTTCGTCACTGCATCGCTGAATACCCGATGAAGAAAAATAACCCAAATAATTTTTCTGAGTTTACTTTGTTTTTGTATGTTCAACATCCATAATATGGTTGAAGTCGTCTATAGTTTCTTAGATAATACTCAGGCTTCCGATCGGGGAAGTTTATGTTCTTCATATTGTTCCGACGGCCTTACAGATCGTCGTATGGTACAGTGGAAACAAAATAAAGTAATTAAACCACCTTTAATTAATTTCAAATGACAAGATGAAATCAACAAGGTACTCTCATTCAATAATTCAAGTTAAATTTGTCCACACGCAATAATAATGTCAACTATTAAGAGTTCCGCATTAATCACTTTTCACAATCACTTGATCCGCACTGAATGAATCGGCAACTGTAATTAACCTCTAAGCCGGCCGCTGTTGTTTATATAGGCCCCGCAAAGATTCCAGAATAATTTTCCATTAATTTGGCGGCGTGCCAGCATAATTTGCATAGTTGCAAGTGCTCTCGAACAGTCTGGAAGGTAATTTTGTGCGGCCTTGACCGAGAAAATGCACCTGGTCGATTAGCCGAGAAATATATAATTGATATATTTGTCAACTTTCATAGACATAAGTCTTACTGTTTCAACACAAACACGCCCAATATAAAGTATGAAATATACACCATTTGCAAAGCATAATTTTGAAAAAGTTACGGTGATTAATATTGAATGTTGAAACTATGTGTACCTATATCGTACACTATTCAAAAACGAAATATCCATATTTTCTTTCACAACAAATTTTACAACATTATATTAATTAAAGTCTCATAAACAACTGTAGATATTTAGAAACTGTTCCATGTTATTCTATTGCAAAATTCACATACTACATGAAAGTTACGAGTGACACGTTTATTGATTTAACATAGCGCGTCAAGTTAATTAAACATATTAATAAGAAACGTAATAATAGCAAAATGAATGTGCTTCGTGTCTAACGTTTTAGTCATAACCTCAGTGAGCAGACTGAGATTGTGGGAATTTGGGCTTTTTAAAACTACTAGTTAAAGCAAGGTAATCAATAACAGTTGTGCTTTGTGGATGTCTGACAGTGTAATAGTTTACACAGAAACTTTAGTGTTCCTATACTTTCTGAGTATTAGAGAAGGAAGTGCTTGGTAGAGTAGGAGAGAAAAGGAGGGTGTTGGATATCATCAAGTGTAGAGAAATTGGTTGGGACACTGTACGTGGCAAAAGCAAGGTAATGTGTAAGTAGAAACACTGGAGGGGCTGGTAAAATTGAAAGTGGAATGGAGGACTGAGAAGAGACCAGACGATGAAATGAAGAGATATCCTAACCCAGGATAGGAAAGCGTAGAGGAAGCATGCTCTGTAAGACCTGCTCTTGGGGTGATGATATAAACTGATATAAAGTAGTTGTGGTGTCATGAAGATTGTCGCATTCTTGAACAATTGTTTTAATATTATAATTCTATGAGAGCATTTTGCATACTATGTATTCACAACAAAATGCGGACTTAAGATTACAATATATAATGTGTTTCAAGTGGATGGTGATTATATAGACTGCAGTCAAGTCACTCACACACATTTACATAAATATGTAATACATGAGGGAGCACGTATGCAGTACAGTACAGTATGTTCGTTACACAGGACGTTAATTACCACTTGTTTGCGGTAACTTAACGAGAGCTTATTGACAGCTTATTGACAGATACCGCTATTGAGAGTGGTAAACAAGTAAGCGCACCCAGTCAATACACTCTAAATGTATTAAAAATTATAACAATAATATGGCAATAACAAGAAAAATAATAATAATAATAGCCGAAGCTGTCAAAATCGTTAACAAAAGTGATGGCATAATTTTATTGTCATTAAAATGCTCCCAGTAAGTTTGTATCGATTGGACACCATTTTGTATTTGCCAAAGTACATTTCAAAGCCAAAGAACGGGATATTTGTACAAATAGTTTCAGATTTACGGTTGAGTCTGCTAACAAAATTACACATTAACTTGTAATAAACTTTTATATTTCCTCCACTAAAGTTATTTAACGTTGCTTGTAGCAATAGCGACATTTGGGTTGTTGCAGTTTCAACTAACTTTATGCAAGTTTTCCTCTTGAGAAGAAGAAACTCACTGCTTGAGTGGATCAAGACAAATCCGATATGGATCTCCAATCCGCTATCAACGATAACTCATGAACAACAATTGATTCAAACGATACTATTTTTTACAGTTCATAAGTCCGTAGACGTTTTCCGTTAAATCTTATCTGAACATTTACAATTACAGAAAAGTCTTTTTCGAGGTATTCGAAAAGCTAAAAACAATTCCCCTTTAAGAGGCTGTCGGTTTATCGATTTCATTTTTTTATCATTTATTCAGAGCTTACAGCTTAGATGAATCTTTTAACGTTTTGTCAATTTATTCTATAAAGCTGATTAACTTGGTTAAATAATTGTAGTATACGATCATAAAACATATCTTAAACACAATAAATTGTATTTTCTAAATACAGTATAATCTCTGTTATCGATTATGAAATATATTTTTGAATGTCGAAATACTAATTTTTACTTCAATGTTCCATAATGAAATGGAAGAATGGTGATCGCGAAAAAATCGTGTTCGAGATAAGGGGCGATTCTGATTGTAATACCCCCAAAACATGAGTAAAAGTCATTTTCCGAAAAGAGTCTGTGTGTAAAATGTTTTCTATGGCTAACGATAACTGCCACAAATTCAAACAGAATCAAATAATGTTTTGTATATGTGCCCGAATTGTAGAGGACTCAAGGCCTATTGATTTTGGTGAAGATCAGTTAAGGGAGAGGGGTAGTTTACCTGCAACGTTTTATGTTTTTACAAGAGTAAACTAATTAAAAATATCGGTATGGAGAACCATACATGACTTCCATATTCTAAGATTTATATTTAAAATCATTTTCAGCCAAACAGCCAGGCGGTGTCTTACCTGCCTTTTTATTGCTGTATTAAATGAAAAATATTATATTACATTAAAATGAAAAAATTATAATTTTATTGCCTGGCAACAAAATTATTTTATTTTTAACAATTACCATTGTTTCAAAACGTTTAAATAAATTTTCAAGTACTTTACTCTTGTTAAAACGTAAAAGGTTGCTGGTAAACTACCCCTTCCCCTTAACCGATCTTCACCAAAATCGGAAGTCATTGAGACCTCTACAATTTAGGGACGTATGCAAAACATTATTTGATTCTGTTTCAATTTGCGGCTGTTATCGTTTGCCATAGAAAATACGCTTGATAAAAAAACGTTGCAGGTAAACTACACCTTCCCCTCAACCGATCTTCACTAAAAACAACAGATCTTGAGTACTCTGCAAATCAGGGCTGTATGCAAAACATTATTTGATTCTGTTTGAATTTACGGCTGTTATCGTTTGCCATAGAAAATACCCTTGTTAAAAAAACGTTGCAGGTAAACTACCCCTTTCCCTTAACCGATCTTCACCAAAAACAAAAGGTCTTGAGAACTCTACAATTTAGGGCTGTATGCAAATAATCGTTTGATTCTGTTTGAATTTGCGGCTGTTATCGTTTGCCATAGGAAATACCCTTGTTAAAACAAAAACGTTACTGGTAAACTACCCCTTTCCCTTAACCGATCTTCACCAAAAACAATAGGTCTTGAGAACTCTACAATTCAGGGCTGTATGCGAAACATTATTTGATTCTGTTTGAATTTGCGGTAGTTATCGTTTGCCAAAAAAAAAATTTCCATTGATAAAAAAAAACCGTTGCAGGTAAACTACCCCTTTCCCTCAACCGATCTTCACCAAAAACAATAGGTCTTGAGCACTCTACAAATCAGGGCTGTATGCAAAAAATTATTTGATTCTGTTTGAATTTGCGGCAGTTATCGTTTGCCATAGAAAAAAAATCTACAGACAGACACACAGACAGACAGACAGACACACAGACACACACACAGACACTTTTCGGAAAACGACTTTTTTTCATGTTTTGAGTGTAGTAGAATCAGAATCTGCAATAATCTCGAACACGATTTTTTTTGCCATCACCATACTTCCATTCCTTAAGGAATATGGAAGTAAAATCATTTAAACTTTTTCAAACCATGGTAATTGTAAAAAATAAAATAATTTTGTTGCCAGGCAACCAGGTTGTTCAGTTAGGAGGGAGGGGTAGTCTACTTGCATTGTTTTGTGTTTTAATAAGAGTAAAGTACTTCATTTTAGTAAATAAACGTCCCGAAAATAAATTCATGTT